>BPTQ01000007.1:50965421-51463195 GCA_019973895.1 Chrysanthemum seticuspe
GGTCAAGTTGTTGTTGTTATGTTGTCGTTGGCGTTAACAGTAAAAAGAAGGAAAGGAAAGTTTGGGCCCATCTTATAAAGTTGCATAGTTATTTGAGTTTGATTCAGATATTGGAATGATTCAGGGGTTGTTGTTGTCGTTGTGATGGTAGCCGAGACCCCTAGAGGTCCGATTGGTTTATTATTGTTTTTGTTGATGGTAACCGGGACCAAGATGTTCCGGTTGATATTGTTGTTGTTGTAGCCGAGAGAAACCAAGACCATTAGGGTCTGTTTGGTTCGTTGGTTGTGGCCGAGGGTAAGCGAGACCAAACAAGTGGTGAGGATGATGAATGGTTGTGTTTGTATGAGTGTTTGTGTGTTTGTATGAGTGTTTGTGTGTGTGTGGTAAGTGGTGATATACCACTTTGGACGATTTATGTAATCAATTCAATATTACTGGGTAGTTTGTGTCAATTTTGCAAAGAAGAGGGGCGCGGTGTAACTTAACGCAGGGGTATTTCCGTCATTTTACCCTCATGTGCAAGTCACATGAGGGAGTTTAACGGTCAAACTTAACGGTTTTTGGTCAAAGGACTAGTGGCGCATAACGTTTCACACTTAAGGATGACCGGTGCAATTTTTTTGGTCAAAGGACTAAACCCTGCGGTCAACGCAAACCACAAGGACGAACGGTGTAATTTACTCTATATACTATTAGGAGTTGGAGGGTGTATAAAAATACAAGGTATAAATGATGTGGTGTCAACATTTGATTGGTCCTACACAAGGTTTAATATACATAAAAACATTGTGGCATCACCCCATTGGCTGGAGTGTGTTTGCACATTTACTGTTCACGTATTTGTACAGGATTGCATTAAATATAGATGTATACACAAAACTTTACCAGTTACAACACCTCCCACTATATCTCTCATCTCATCTCTCTAGAAAAATCCACCACTTTCATTTATCTTCTCTATATCATCATCTATATTGGTTCATTTATTATACCACCAAATTCGGTGATCCAATTCAACACAGGCCGGAGGGTGATAACAATACTAGAAGCTACAGCAGTCAATTTGCGGTTATGTGGTTTTGTAAGATTTAGATTTTTAAAGTTTAGCAAAGTCTGAAATCTCACTCTTTGGACGATTGAAGAAGCTGGGAAAGTTGTGGACTTCCTGCAAAATTAGGGTTTGAATTAATTTGGGGGTTTTCCTAATTTTGTTTTACTTTTGGTTTAAATAAATTAGGGTTTATATTTGATTGTTTTTTTTGGTAGTTCTCAGCCTTGATGGTGGGTTTGGGTTTGCTTATTTTCTCGGTTGCTTGATTATTTATATTTGATTGTTTTTTTTGTTGGTAGTTGTCAGTCTTGATGGTAGGTTTGGGTTAGCTTATTTTCTCGGTTGCTTAATTATTCAAAAGGTTAGTATAATAACCCATAAACCGGAGTTTATGCAAACAGTGGGTTTGGATCAGCGTATTTTGTCGCTTGGTTGATTATTGAACAGGTTAGTTTAATAACCCATAAGCTATAATAAGCTGCTGAACCATGGTGGGTGAAACTGATCCGTATCTTGGCAGGGCAGCACTACTTCGTGTTTCCAGATGGGGATGAAGATGGGAAGAATGTTGCGATTGATTATAAAAGGCTAATCCTTAGGTATGTTATTGGTCTCGAACTTATGCGTTTTGGTTGGTGATAAGTGACTCTTTGGGCTTCCTAATTCTTCATGCTTATGCGTAGAAGTAGGTATTTAGAATTTGTTCGACATAAGTTCATGAAAAATCGTGTTTCGAATTGCTTATTGTGTAAAAAATGTTTGGTTAGTGCAAAAAAATAGTATTTATTTGCTGAAAAATGTTCGTCAAATCATATTATTAAATGTTCTAAGTTAATTTTCGGAATTGCTTTTTTATGCTTTAAAATCATGCGTTTAAAGATTATTAAACATAATATACTCCTGTAAATGGTGTTTGGATTTGCTTTTGTCAAAAATTGCTAGAGTCCTTAAAAAATAGAACAATGATTTGCTTTACACATTGTTTTGTCCCTGGTATAATGTGACTTGCCGTTGTTGTCAATGTGAACCAGGTTGGGATGAGCCGGGATTTACTCAAATGGTATTTCACCATGGCACCAGGATTTGTATCGTTCATATCTTTCACATTAAAGAGGACAAAAAGGGACCGTGAACCAGAGCAGAATGAAGCCTATTCCAAGACAACTGATATTGAAAAGCTTCAGAAGTCTGTGAAACAAAGGCCTTGGATCCTTGATGATCAACTCACTAACCTGGAAAAACCAAATACGCAACATCTTAACACGATTGTCTATCTCATTTTCCTTTTCTTTTCTAGATGGTTGTTATACTCAATTTTTATTGATTAATTGAAGTAATTGTTTATAATCGCTTCTTCTTGGAGAATATATCTGTAGAAAATTCCCTTCCAAAAGGAGTGATTCGTGGATGTCCTAGGTGCAGTAACTGTCTGAAGGTTTAAGATAATCATTTATGTTATATTATCTTCTCTTTTTGTCGTGCTTAACCCTTGATTACTTGCATGTTGGCGTCCTGAAGAGGGTTGCAGCCCTTCAGTTAATTGTAGGAGTGTTTTTCACCCAACTGAAGAGGTAACGGGGTTGATACGTTATAAAATTTCCTAATATCTTTCATTATTGAAATTTGAACATCTGTAACAAAAAAATGGATGAACATACGAATATCGGCCTTCGTATCATTTTGGATTAGCTTGAATAACTTTTTATAAAAGAAAAGATGAGATATAGTTGCAAAAAATGGCCCGTAGATAAATCTCAGATAATTATGTGCTTCCTGATTGAGTTTTCTAAGTTTTTATTTGATAACGGTGTTAATCTTTTTGCTAATTGTACAGGTTTTGTTTCATCAACGTACAATACCAGTTGTGATATGTTTTTATTCGTTTTTTGGTTCAGGATATGTAAGATATGAGGAACTGTCATGACAGTTTATTATCTACATCTGCACCAATAGGTAATAGTATATATATGGTAATTGATTATTCTACTTCGGTTCTGTGAAAATGACGTATTTTCAGAATTTATGATTGGGTTTCATTTAGTGAGTTACAAGGCCGTTTGTTATTAGTGACGAAATTGAGACCTAAATACAAATTGTGGTTAGTTCAAAATGATGTTGCGTTGTTCGAAGTGTGAGGATTGTCGTATCTTGGCGGGGCATTTATACAAATGCAGTCATGGCGATTTTCTCGACTTTGCGTGTACGTATGGTTGTATCGCCTAAGTTGTTCAGAGATTCTTGCTTCATAAGGCCAGAACGGGTTAGATCCGTTCCATTTAAAAACTTTTAGCTTTTTAAAAGGTTTTTAATTTAGTGACGTGGGCTTTGATTTTCTTTTATTTAATTTTTTTTAACTCATTTTGAAACATTAACACCGTTGACTGAAAGTTAAGGAAACCCTATACTTTTTAATCATTTTATGTTGCTTTGTTAGAGAGGTTGTAAATTTTGGATTGGCTTCTTGGTTAAATGAAATTGATGTTTGTTCATGCTTTGCAGCTGTTGCAGACAGATCAAACACGCCATATAGTGTTTGACAGATTGACGTTCACGTCTCTCTCTCTCTCTCTTATAACATAATTGAAAAAAGCCCGAATTTGAAAATCGTGTTGTTTGACATGTGCTCGGGCGCATCCGAGCAAGGGTGAGATTATTTGCATCACCCATGTGTGCTCAGTTACACAATTGGACTGATTTGCAGCCATGGCGGGGCAAAGTATTAGATTTGCATCCATGGTGACATGAAAATGATGGTAATGTTGATTGTAAGGGGCTGTGATAAATATGACCAAGATCAATTAAAGTTGTGATCGTCGATTAAAGTTGTCATCGTCCGTGTCTTGGCGGGGCAAATTATTAGATTTGCAGCCATGGTGGGCGTATCCGCTTACTTTGATTGTCAACCTGTCTGACCCTCACAGACGCATTTATTTACTGCGGGGAAAGCTTGCAACGCTTACACCCATGGGCCAGCATATCCTCTAAATATACTTAATTTGAAAATTAAAGTTGCTTATGTTTACTGTGAGCTAAAACTGTTGGTGTAATTGGTTATAAGAGGCAATGATGAGTTTGAACGGGTTTGATTGGAGTCGTTAATCTTCGTGTCTTGGCATGGCAAACTATTACGTTTGCAGCCATGCCGGATGTATTTGCTTTTTGAAATTACTAATCAATCTGAGCCTCATATTGTGAATTCAAAACCAATGACCTTTTTTCGATTATATGGTTGGGTCACAGCATATTGAGGCTTCATTGTGTGTGTTTTGGATTGCTTTTGTGGTTCTTGTGGAAAACTAGAATGGGGGGGTTGAATAGTTTTACCAATTAAAACTTCCTTTTATACTATTTAGATCGACTTATGTCAATCTATTTGGTTGTGTGTGTTGGATGTTGATAAACAAGCATATAAAGATATGTAATAAAAAGATAAGAGTAAGAAGCACAAAACCACAATGCGAGTATTTATAGTGGTTCGGCTACAAGGACACCTTCCTTGCCCTACTCCACTCCCCGAGTCACCTACTCGAGAGTTTGTAAACACTACACCAATCTCCTTATGGCGGAGAAGCCTTTACAACGTCGCTTAACCTTTTTTCGGTACTAAGCTAAATACCGAGTTCTTTCACACCAAGGCGAACCACACCTACACAACGTCGCCTACCCTTTATACGGTGCTAGGCTAACCACCGAGTTCTTTTACACCTTAGGTGAACTACACCTTCACAACGTCGCCTACCCTTTATTAGGTACTAGGCTAAGCACCTAGTTTCATTGCAATGGAGGAACTACTACCACACTACACCAACGACTAATCCCAAAGGAGATCTACTCCTTTACAACATCATCAAGGACATCAATATCCTTGGATCTAATGCTAGTCTATCTAGTACATCGAAACACACCATATCGAATGTACATCTAAGGCACCTTTCACTAATGCCTTTGACTAGATCTACAAGACACCTTTCACTAATGTCTTATGTCTTCACTTCTAAGCACCTTTCACTAATGCTTCTTGTCTTGACTTCTAAGCACCTACCACAAGTGCTTATCCTATAGACGATAGATACCCTTCACTAATATCTTCGTCTTGACACTTGAGACATCTTTCACTAATGTCTTTAACACTACACTTCTTTGAAGAAAGAAAGGGATCATCAACAAGAGGACTTCAATAGCCTTGATGATGAGGAAGCTTGGCAACTCATGGACTTGAGCTTGCTCGACTTCAAAGGTGGTGATATTGCCTTTAAGAGGAACCTAAAAGATCACACAAAAAACAAGACTACAAACATAGATCTCTTGGATCTAAGGTTAGTGAGTTTTAACTCAGGGGAGAAAGTATGTTGGAAAGGGGTGAGAAATAATGAAGAAATGGCTCACTATTTATAGAGAAAAATCCTACTGTTTCCCCGGATCCCACGGATCCCTTCCACTTGGGATCCGGCTAGCACAAAGCCAGGGATCCGTGGAACGCTCCTCTTTGCCCATGGGTATTTTTGGTTATGGGTCATGGGTCATGGGTTATGGGTTGATCCATGGTTTTCTTTCTAGATACAATGTATCTTAAGGATACAATGAACTTGGTTAAGTGGTATATATAAAACCATGGGTTATGGGTCAAAACCATTTGCTAGTATTTACCCATTTAGTATATACTTGTATTTACCCAATTTAGCATACACTTAGTTTTTACCCATTTTAGTATACTTAGTTTAAGTATATGTTTAACCCAATATGTAAACACTAGTTGTTGTACATATGTATCTAAATCATAAAATCACTTATACTAGTTTTAGTGTTTTATGTGAAAGCGTAAGTGTGTTAGAAAACTATTAGTTCAAACCATTTACGTATTTTATTTGTTTCCTTAAAATGATCTTACTTTTGTTATCGACAAAACATTAGAAGATCGTAAAATATAAATAAACGTTTTTACGGCTTATTTGTATTAACAATCTCCCCCTTTTTGTTGATGACAAAACATAAGATTATTTTAAGGAAAAGCTAAAATTCGTAAAAGTTTGAATTTGTAGTTTTTACTTTCTTCTCCCCCTTTTTGTCGAAACAAAAAGTGTTTGAAAGAAAGCAACACATCGTTTTTAAGAAAAACATGTGAAAGGAAAGAAAAGAAAAAAATAGAGAGCAAGTAACGGGAAAAGATCTCGTCGTTACTCCCCCTTGACGAGTCCATCCCTAAGTAAGGGCGTCAAGAAACTAATTCTAATCTAGTTCATTTGCAACTAACTTATGCAAAAGATTACGTCTATGTGACGGGTGTGCTCCCCCTAGATGATTGCAATATTTGCAACGGGAAGTTATGAAATTTAAATCAAAGGTTGCAAGTAATTTTGCAACGTATTGTTTTGACACCAAGCTCCCCTAGCTTTAGGATGTCAAATTCTTTATGTGTTAATTGAATAACTGCAAAACAAAGGTTAGAAAACAAGTATAATTCACAATTTCCTGCAAATGTGATTTAAGTTAGAAAAAAAAACTTTCTGACTTCACGGATCCCACGGTTCCCTCCTAGTAGGGATCCGTCTGGGCAATACTGAGGGATCCGTCTGGCTGATGACTAAAATCAGCGAAGGTGATATAACAAGTAATGTTATCACATAAATGAGATATGAATACATATTCTCAGAAAAATAACAAGTAGCATGTAATTACATTTAATAAAACAAGAGTGTTGGTATACATGACTCTAAAAATAAGAAAATAGACAATACATGACTAGGAATTTCTAGACTATCCAACGCTTGATGCTAGGACACCACTAAAATCTTCTAGCTCAAGTTTTGTTTAGGTTTGATCTCGTCGAAACGTTCGAGGAGATGATAGAACATGAAACGTTGGTCTTCTCGTACTTCATGTATCAAACTTTCAACATGTTGACAATGATAGCAATCTTTGTCATGGCTAGGTAGTGGTGGTGGAGGAAATAAAATGGCTTGATGCGAAGGATCAAGTGAAGCGGCTTGCGGAGCTTCAAATGATGGAGGGATTGGTGGAGGTGCATTTGAGAATGCCTCGACCAAGAATGATGGTGGTGGTAAGGAAGTGTCAACTTCCATATGGTCGGGTGGTTGACTTTGATGATTTCTCATAATCCATATAGGATTATATGATGGAGACGGCGAAAAGGGAGCCGGAACAAGTGTTGACTCAACACCTTGATTTTGAACCATTATTCCTCCTAATGAGGAGAATGTTGTCGGCGGAAGCGGATGAGACGGCCTAGGAGGCAAGTCCTCTAAATTGTAGAGGTGTGGTGATGATAGTGGTGAAGTAAATGAAATATTTCTAGGAACTAATGGTGATGGTTTAGTGGAGATGATATTGTTTGGCCTAGGAGGTATGGTGGTGTTAGGCATAGGTAGTTTTGTGGGTACTATCCTTTTAGGAATTGGTTTGATTGGATGATGAAGGATTCTCTCATTTGTTGGTTTGACGGGAGATGATTCGGTTGAGGAGATTTCGTGTATAACACGAGCCTTTTTCATGGGTGGTTCTTTGGTGGATAAGTTACTACTTGGGGTTTTTCTCATGATGGAATGGTTTCAAGAGCTGAAAGTTAGAGTGAGAGTGATGACTATGGAGGTCCTAACAAGGTGGTTTATAAACTAAGAGATTTGGCAAGTGCATTTAAGCTTTAAGCCACTAGGATTCATTAAAATGTGATGATTGACATGCACAAGAGTCAACTTCAAAGGTTGGACTGATCTAGGAACTCATTTAAGATGAGATGAAGTGTTTGAGTTAGGAAGATGAGTTGAAATGATTGTTTTAGCAAGATTTGACCTATACTGTCATCCGGATCCCACGATTCCTTTCTCAGAGTGATCCGTCTAGGCTAATCCTAGGGATCCGGCTATCAGTAGCTATGAGAGAGTGTAAATAATGTTTCTAAAGTCTAAAACCTATAACATCTTGAGTGTTTCAGTCTTCCTAAGTGTCTTAAATGAAGGGGTGCTTAAGTACTTGAAGGTGGTGAGTGATGTAGCTAATGATTGTCTTTTGTGGAAGGATTTGAAACTTTCATGAGTACCAATGAATGAGCAAGGATGTCACTAAAGAAGAGAGTGTCAATTGAAGCTAAATGATCCTAGAGATGAGGTTGTGACTTAGGATTGTGTTTTGGAAAATATCCTAATGGTTTTGAGATGGGAAAACTAGGATTTGATCAACTTTGAACAATTTTGAGGTGAGATTGATTTATGATCAATTTTGTTATAAAAGATTTTTAACTTAAATGTGAAGGGTAAAAAAAAATATGAAGTGTGAGTTTTGAGAGCGGAAGAGTGATGGATTAAAACAAAGTGATAGATCTATGAATATCTTAGAGTGTGTTCTATGTGAGTTGGAATGAGTAGGAAAGATCAACCTATCTTGATAAAGTCTTAATCTACCTTAAGACACTATGTTTAGCTTAGTGTGAGGTGTTCTAAGGATGTGTTTGACATACAATGCTTGTAATTGCATTTTCTGCTTTGCCGGATCCCACGGTTCCCTAGATGTAGGGATCCGTTTAGTACAACATTTGGGATCCGTCTATCTGCTAGACAGAACCTTTACTAAA
This sequence comes from Chrysanthemum seticuspe, assembly GCA_019973895.1. NCBI lineage: Eukaryota > Viridiplantae > Streptophyta > Magnoliopsida > Asterales > Asteraceae > Chrysanthemum > Chrysanthemum seticuspe. The sequence continues at coordinate 50,974,061 of BPTQ01000007.1, forward strand.
GGTATGCAATGATCTTGACAATGCATTATATTCCAAGTTTTGTTTAAAGGAGTTCTAAAACTAGGATATCAAATGTAAGATGTTTTATTTCATGAAAGAGATAGGATTACATTGATAACTAATGAGTAGAGTAGAATTGATCCTATTTGACTATTCTAGGTTCCTTGAGTGTCTTCGCTAGGAGGATCATTATGTGTTTGATGGGTATTGGTGGAATCAAGAATGAAGAAAGTCTTCATGAGAGATATGTTTAGCGGTTCCATCATCTTGTTCACAAGTACGTACAAAGGACTTTGAAATTGAGGATGGAAGTGCATAACATTGTGATAGAGGCGTGTCAAGAACATTCCATAAGGGATGAATTTATCCTTGGAGCCTTGAAGATTTGCAATTCGCCTTGCGAAGAAGTAGGCGAGATTGTATGGTTGTTGTGTTAGCAAACAGTACAACATGTGAGCACAACAAGCGGGAAGAATATCTCGATTTCCCCTAAGACTCCAAACATTTTCACGTAGAATGAGAGCAAGAGGCTTGTACTCTTCTCGGATATCCCGTGTATGGATAATGTTTGGATTGGAGTAATATGGTCGAGGTTTGCATATTATGCGATTTAAATCTTCCGGGGAGGGTATGTGTGAACAATATGGACTATTTTCTTCACGAAAGTTGAAGAGAGAATCAAGAGACCAATCTTCGGTGAAGGCACATTGTCCATGATTTGGAATCCGGAGGATGTGAGGAAAATGGCAAAGGGTTAAAGTGAACTTTTGGTTTTTGATGTAAAACCAAAGAGATAGAGAGCGATCCTCGTTACGAACGAGTTCGACTTGACGGAAGAATTCCATTATGAACCTTGGACATATCTTCTCGTTGATTTCAAGAAGACATTCTAGTCCTATGGCTCGGAAGGAGGTATTGATACCTTCTTCGAATTGTAGAGAGGTGTCTACAATACGTCATTCATGGAAGTGACGGTTTTTGAGATTATTGAACCCACGGACATGATTGCCAGGTGTGTTGGGCTCAAGGGAGATGTTCGGGGTGTAGACGTTAGTGAGTGAAAAATCAAACTCGTATTCATGCGTCATAGTTGAACCTATAGAAGTGATGGGTTAATAAGAGGTGATGTTTATGGTCAACCTATAATAATCTGACGTTTTTACTAGATTTTTATTAACAATGGTTTTTAGCATTTAGCTAACTCATGGTTTTGAAATTCTAGTGGATTATTACTTTTAGAAAGATAGTGGTTTTTAATCTTGTATGAAAACTGTTTTCCAGTAATACGGATCCCACGGTTCCTTTACAAAAGGGATCCGGATAGTACATCTTCCGGGATCCGTGGATCAGTAGTAACAGAAACAGATTTGATAAAAGGTTTTACAGTTTTTATACCACGAGATATGTTTTATCCTACATTTTCTTTTTATCATGCATACATGACCTCTAATGTATCACAAAAATATAAAACATATAAATCAAAAGGAATGATAAACACATAATAGTAACCTAGATAAACTAGATTAATAATATTGCATTTCAATACTAAGGATGATACAAAGGATTGGGTATATGATCCCAATATAGATTAACAACACAAAGTAAATGTCTCCGTATGTGAACTTCATCATAGGGAACACAAGTGCGATGAGTGTTAGGGCGATGAGCACGAGTGCGATGTAAACCATGTTGATGACAGATTTTCTTGGTTTCGGATGAGATGGAATGAGGAGGAAGATGAAGTTTTTTTAAATGAGAGGGAATTTTTTGAAATTGGAAAATTTGAAAAAGTGAGGATTGAATAAAGTGGGCGTCGAGTGGGATTATAAATAGGGAAGGAAGAATTTTTGAAATTCGTGTTTTTGTTTTATTAAAGGATTAAAAGAAATAAAACATAAGCTATATATACTATGACTATAGACGAGAAATATAACACGTATGAGAGAAAAAGGCTTCCTAACGAAGCTTCATGTAGATCATGTGTAAACACAAAAATTTACTCAAATAGATACCTAACATATAACACTTATTTACTAAACTAATATCATTCAGATATAAGTGGAAAGTCATACCTCGAGTGCACTTAGGAATGTCTTTACAAATGACAAATGTCACTTAGGCGATTTCCGCTCCTTAGCGTTTAAGATACCTTCTTAAGGAAGGTATTCTTGTTATCAAGCGTCTCCTAAAGCTTGGTGGGTATGAGCTTTGACTAATCAACATCACAAAGAATATTAGTGCAATTAAATGAAAAGATATATATAAAAAAAATGTTGTTATCAACTCAACATCCAAACATATAGTTTTTGAAAAACATGGTGTTTGTTTTTATAAAAAACCTTCTTTGTAGTTTTCAATTAACTATGGATCGTATCAAGTTTTTAAAGTACAATATACTTCAAGAAACTTGGTAACGAAGCTCTGATGCCAATTGTGGAAAACTAGAAGGGGGGTTGAATAGTTTTACCAATTAAAACTTCATTTTTAACTATTTAGATCGACTTATGTCAATCTATTTGGTTGTGTGTGTTGGATGTTGATAAACAAGCATATAAAGATATGTAATGAAAAGATAAGAGTAAGAAGCACAAAACCACAACGCGAGTATTTATAGTGGTTCGGCTACAAGGACACCTTCCTTGCCCTACTCCACTCCCCGAGTCACCTACTCGAGAGTTTGTAAACACTACACCAATCTCCTTATGGCGGAGAAGCCTTCACAACGTCGCTTAACCTTTTTCCGGTACTAAGCTAAATACCGAGTTCTTTCACACCAAGGCGAACCACACCTACACAACGTCGCCTACCCTTTATACGGTGCTAGGCTAACCACCGAGTTCTTTTACACCTTAGGTGAACTACACCTTCACAACGTCGCCTACCCTTTATTAGGTACTAGGCTAAGCACCTAGTTCCATTGCAATGGAGGAACTACTACCACACTACACCAACGACTAATCCCAAAGGAGATCTACTCCTTTACAACATCATCAAGGACATCAATATCCTTGGATCTAATGCTAGTCTATCTAGTACATCGAAACACACCATATCGAATGTACATCTAAGGCACCTTTCACTAATGCCTTTGACTAGATCTACAAGACACCTTTCACTAATGTCTTGTGTCTTCACTTCTAAGCACCTTTCACTAATGCTTCTTGTCTTGACTTCTAAGCACCTACCACAAGTGCTTATCCTATAGACGATAGATACCCTTCACTAATATCTTCGTCTTGACACTTGAGACATCTTTCACTAATGTCTTTAACACTACACTTCTTTGAAGAAAGAAAGGGATCATCAACAAGAGGACTTCAATAGCCTTGATGATGAGGAAGCTTGGCAACTCATGGACTTGAGCTTGCTCGACTTCAAAGGTGGTGATATTGCCTTTAAGAGGAACCTAAAAGATCACACAAAAAACAAGACTACAAACATAGATCTCTTGGATCTAAGGTTAGTGAGTTTTAACTCAGGGGAGAAAGTATGTTGGAAAGGGGTGAGAAATAATGAAGAAATGACTCACTATTTATAGAGAAAAATCCTACTGTTTCCCCGGATCCCACGGATCCCTTCCACTTGGGATCCGGCTAGCACAAAGCCAGGGATCCGTGGAACGCTCCTCTTTGCCCATGGGTATTTTTGGTTATGGGTCATGGGTCATGGGTTATGGGTTGATCCATGGTTTTCTTTCTAGATACAATGTATCTTAAGGATACAATGAACTTGGTTAAGTGGTATATATAAAACCATGTGTTATGGGTCAAAACCATTTGCTAGTATTTACCCATTTAGTATATACTTGTATTTACCCAATTTAGCATACACTTAGTTTTTACCCATTTTAGTATCTTTAGTTTAAGTATATGTTTAACCCAATATGTAAACACTAGTTGTTGTACATATGTATCTAAATCATAAAATCACTTATAATAGTTTTAGTGTTTTATGTGAAAGCGTAAGTGTGTTAGAAAACTATTAGTTCAAACCATTTACGTATTTTATTTGTTTCCTTAAAATGATCTTACTTTTGTTATCGACAAAACATTAGAAGATCGTAAAATATAAATAAACGTTTTTACGACTTATTTGTATTAACAGTTCTGTTTGAAATTTTATTATAGGTTAACAGGTTTATTTGATCTTTTGGAAATTTAAATTCTTACAACGTATTGTTTCTGACATGACTTTAAATGTCGTAAAATTTGCAAAAGACGAGTGACACTATAGTGTAGTTACTGGATATGGAAGTTCAGGCTGAGATTATGGAGCGTTGGATAGCGGGAACTAAGATTTTGGCCGCTTTATAAGGGGAGGTTAATAGTCTGATACAACAAGTGCTGGATGATTATTATTTACGTGTGTCGTTTGGGTTGCTATAGGCCACGGGGCATGCAGGCGATGTGAAGAAGATTGATAGGGTAGAGAATGATAATTTGGGTACGAGACTTGCTGCACTTAAATCCCATAGGTGAATTTATCTTTGTTTGTATTATGGGTTTTTTGTGATTTACTATCTATGTTTTCCAGTTGAGTTTAAGTAAATTATGATTTGGCTGACCAATGTTTCGTATGCTGTTTAATTTTTATGTATTTTGTTTATTTGATCTTTTTATGCCACCTGAAAGGGAGTCAAAGTTCTTCGACTGAGATGTAGAAGCTTATTTATGTTTTCGTCGTTATGTGCTTCCTACTAATATTTTACGTGTATGTGCAAGAACTTGAATACGCTTATTTAGGAAGTATTATTCTCTTTTGCAGCCTTATATAAACACTAAAGCTCCACCTTATGGGTTTAGAGAGAGGCTGAAGGCTGATAATGTTTTCCCAGCAAGTCTAACGCTGCACAACTTGCTCAGGTAGGTGTTTTCAAAAAGCATACAATGACTGATCTACTTGATTTGTAGCAGCTCCCATATCACAATGCTGCATCAGTAAAACTGTTTGAGAAGTAACCTTTTATTAATGTCGGAATATATGTATTAAATTTTTTTTTCAGACATTAGGAAATTTAGGATTCCTTAAATGTGAAACCTTATTAGCATATTTGATGATCTTGGTAACTGCCATTGTAGTAATTGCTGGCAAAGTTTTTGGGTCATATTCCTATGTAGTATGAGGTAGTGAACTTATGTGATAAGAAGGACGAAAATTGTTCCACTGCTCTAATTTGAGATTTTCTGTCATTGTACATGATTCAGAGATATTTTTTTTCCTTTCTATTAGTGTTTAACAAATCTACCTGACTTAACAACTGTGGAAAACTTCGGCTAATACGCGATTAATGATTGTTTGTAAGATCCCGAATTTTAATTCACAACGTTCCCGCAGCAACGCGCGGGCTACCCCGCTCGTTAACCACAAAAGTAAAAAAAATAAAAAAATAAAAAGAATCGGCCTTTTATAAAATTTGGGATAATTTTTTTTAAGGCAAATGATGCAAAGATGTGAATTAACAAGTGATAATTTATTTGATTTTATACATATTACACATATCTATACAACATATAATGCATTTAGCACTCTATTTCTTAAAAGGTTTAAAATGTCGTTAATGTGTTTTTTAATCATTATCATTTTTATTGCATAATCACACTATATAGCTTTTACTATGCCATATGATTCTTTCTACCAACAATGGTGCCATACTGGACCCCGATCTTCGCCATTCACATGCCATTCGTCCTCTCGTGAGTGAGATCACGGGCGTTGTTGGGTTTATTTAGTTTTTGTTTTGTTTTGTTTTGTGAGTGAGAGGAGTATACTTGGTGGTGTGTTATGAAACACACATGCATCAATAATAGTTATTAGGTTATGAAAAATGTTTTAGTTACTAGAGTATTATTGGCAGAATGATGAAATGACACACAAATAATAGTCATTCGCACCCTCGTGCACCTAGCTTTCTAATATGTATTGAACTACACTATCTTTTTAGTTTAAAAAAAAGAAAAGAAAAAAAGAACTACACTTTCTTTACTGGGCACACAAGTGACATTCAACGACCTTCATTGTGACTGTGACATCAGCTTTCTCTCTCCAACAGCTTACAGACGACTTTTTACCACACTAAGGGTCTGTTTGGCAGGAGCTTTTATAAGAGCTGTTAGCTTTTTGTTACAAAAATAATCTTTTCTAAAATAAGTAGTTCCGTTTGGATACATTAACTTTAAGCTTTTATTTCAAACAAATAGCTCCTAAATGAAAAGCCGATTCATGAAACTTTTTAATATTTTGGAGCTGTTAAAACTTTAAATTACTGATATACCCTTCAAACATTTGTTTATAATTAAAGATATGTCCTTTTATTCATTTTACATCTTATAACTACATTTAACAGCTAATTTATCAAACAATTTTATTTAAAAATTAATCTAGTTTATAACTCATGTTAACAACTTTACAACTTATAATATACAGTTTACAGCTAGTTTTGCCTACACTAAAAAAACAAAAACATACCCACACAGATTTCTTTTTAATTAATTAAAATACACATTTTGTTTGTTTGTGCGACTTCGATCGTAAGAACAATCAATTAGGCTGGTAGCAGTTGATCGGATTTAATCAGTCACAAGCAAGGGTCTACCGATATTAAAGTCGGTCCAGCTCACTGTGGGCAAAAGGTCAATATCGGTCGAGGGTCTCCAATTTTCACAAGTCGGTTGAAAACTCGATTGATTATTTACACACACAAATGGTATTTTTTGATTTTTGATTTTATATTTTTTAAGTTGGTCACGACTGTAGCAACTTGGTTATAGTCTCGTCACCGAAGAGAAAAAACTAATGTGAAAGGGTGATGACCCGGTCACGACTGTATGCAGCCTTAAAGAAAAACAACACCCGGCCCATCGAAGTCGACTGAGTCACCGCATCAAGGCCGACCGATTGGGACCGAAGCCAACTAGGTCGGCGACCGATCTGGTGCGAGTAGTCTTTAGCATCGATCTCTGTATAAAAACGAAAAAAGAAAGAAAAAACCATCTTCCGTTCACCCCTTGGCTTTCATTTCCACCACCGCAAATAAAACCCCCATTTTTTCTACTTTACTCTTTCACCATTCATTTTCTTCTTCTTGTTCAAATGCATAGCTTCAGACGTGCATTGGCCATAGAGGTACCAACCACTCTTCTTCTATCAATTTTTTTTTACTCTTTTTGTTACTGCTGCAACCTTATGTTCACGGTTATTGCACATTAAATATTCAAGTTATTTATTTATTTTTATTTTGTTTAATAATCGCTTGTTAATTTAATAATTAAGTATGTGCTATTTTTAACTCCATTAGTTAGGACCCCACACTTAAGTTTTACTGTAATTGTTAAGCTACATTTCATACTTTAGAGCATTCTCGATCATAACACTATAACACCAATAACACCGTCCACGTCAGCGCCACATCAACTTTAACATTTAACATTAACATCCCAAAAAAATACCCACAACCATAACATCCCAATAACATCAATAACATTTCATATTTTCAATTTCAAGCCCTAAACTAAAACAAACACTTCATTTATTAAACTAAAACAAACATTTCATTAAAATTGAAAACATTTTACAATACAAAATTAAAAAAAAAAAAAAAAAATTACAACGAAATAAAAAAACACACTTCAAATAAAACGTTACAACAAATTAAAGGAAATGACGAGAATACGATCTACTGACGAGGTTTCAAGTTATATTTTTTGATGATTCGATCTTTTTCGTCATTGATCCACTCCACGACCATTGGATCTTGCTTTTCAGTAGGCGTCATCAAAAACTTTATCTCTTCCAACCTTGTTATTGTGAGATCTTTTTCCTGCTGGGCCCGATACGCCGCTTCGGCGGTTTCACGTTTCATACGAAACTCGTTTGCCATAGTTTCTGTGAAATAAGCTGACGAGCTCGTTCCTCCAGTGCTTGCTCCCCCAGTACTTGTTGTAGTCTCGGATCTTGCTTTCTTGGTAGCACGTTTCTTTCCCATGGGGCGTGGTTGTTCATCATTACCAAACAAAGCCTCGTTTGTTTGGCTTGGCACATCGCCGGTTAAATCAACCGGTACCGGCGTGTCCCATTTCTTATAATGACGCAAAACCTCCCAAGTGTCATCGAGACCAAACGGTGCTCCTTTGGATTCCTCACGATACCATTGCTTTGCCCGTTTCATCACATCCAGCTCACTTTCCCCGCTTCGTTGATCCCGTTACGCACGTATGTAACAAGCGTTGAACTTTGTGCATATGCCGTTCAACGTTTTCCATTTGCTTGACATCATGTCCTTGGTGCGCCGTTGAAAGTTGTTTTTATTGAACTCATTTCTGACCCGATACCAAAACGTATCTCTGGGTTGGCACTTTCCAACTTCGGATCCTCCGAAACAGCTATGTAACACCTTGCAAGTAATGCTTCCTCTGCTGAATTCCAACGCGCAGTAACGACAACCTCCTCTTCATCAGAATCAATTGGTTCGGGCTCGGGGTCTTTGGATTTATTTGATTTTCGATTAATACGACCTTTTCCTTTTTTTGGAGGAGACGTGGGTGTGTCAGGAACATCTTGTGTTTCAGTTTGCGATTGTTGTGACTGTTGTGTGAATTGTAGATTTTGAAAGTTGGAGATTATAAGTTTATATAATCTCGCAAGTTTCAAAATAAGCCACAAAAAGTGAGCTTACGAAACATAAGCCGAAAACGACATAAGCCATAAGCCCGCTATATAAGGCGAAACAAACACCCCTAAGCAGAATGAGGTTTTCCCTAATCAAGTTATTTGGGGAGAACGTGTCTTTGACTCAGATGTACACGGACCGGCCCTTCCCTGACCAACCTCAAATGTGTACCTAGTGACGTTTGCACCCTTGACGTCATGTGAGGATATGATAAAATAACACAAAATTATGCTATAGTGGGAGGAGTGTGTTATGTTAACTTTCACAAGTTTTTGTTTAACCTTATTTGGTTCGGCTTATTTTCAGCCGATTTTTTCGGCTTATATTTCAGTCTGTGAGCTCATTTTCCGTCTTTTAAGTCAACATAAGTTCATAAGTCACTAAATAAGCTGAAAAATATGAGAGATTATGAAAAATAATTAATTTTTGTTCTTTAAGCTTAGTTTTTGGCTTATGAGCTTACTTTTTGGTTTATTTTCAGCTTATGAGCTTATTTTCCACTTTATAAGTCATGATAAGCTCATAAGTCACTCTGTTATATATGGTTGGTTAACGAGTATAGTGGAGTATGCGCTTCATTGTGAGTTACATGTAAGATATAGTTTGGATATATAAAAAATTATGGATTTGCATTTCCTAGGTTTGATGAGTTCTGGTCTCATTTGGGTTCTTAAAAGTTTGTTTGTAGTTTCATACTTGACGCGTCTTCGTTTATGAATAATTGTAACTTTAACAGCTAAAGAACTGTTAATTAAACTAGAATAAGAATACAGAACTAATAATGAAAAGTTCATAGTAAGCCAACTCGATGAAATTAAAATGGTGCTCAACAATTATGATTCATTCAGTTACATTTGATTAAAAGCTTATGTATGCAAATGTAAACATGGTGATTTGATGTATAATTATATGTCTTCACATATGCATATGCTTTCAATTATCGGAAACTAATGGTTGGATGTGCTTTATTCTCTTTTCCAGATCGAAAATGCAAGAATTAGAAGAGAGTGGGTTAGCATCTTTGTCTTAATTAAAAAGTTTTTATTCATTTGCTGTCATGAAATATGCACTCATTTATCAACTCTTCCCGTTGCAGAGCCGAACCATTTTGGTGAGCGATTTGGCATTTTTCACGGATAATGCTACTATGTAAGATATCTATTTCATAAACACTAAGCAATATATACACTTGAATTTTAGTCCCATGTGTCATGTGTGCATAAAAGTCTGTTATATCTGGAATGTTGCATGTTATATTTTGGTATAATGGAACAGATTGAAAATGAACAGAAGCTATAAATGAGCAAACGAATGCAGTTGTCGATTACACTTGATCATGTTTGATTTGTGTATAAGCATAGAAAAAGGGTTATTCTTGTGTTCAACTACTACCATGCGATACTTATTTTGGGTAGATCTAATTTTTATTGTCTGCCATATTCTTGACCACTCTGGTTGATAATATTCGAGTGCATAGCTAGTAGAATACTCGAGCATAGTGAATGAAATTTGACTTTAAGCTGTTGACAATAAATACGCTTGTCTGTTATAGTACATAGGCGAGTTACATATATTTACCTCGAATGATATTAACTGATAGCGTAATTATTTCACAGTTTCACATGAACCATTGTGGCATTTCTCTGATATGTTGAATATGCACTTACAGAACTGCATATTTTACTAAATTTGGGGTAGTGGAAAAGGTTGGCTTCATACTTAGACGAGACGGTACGTATACACGATGTTGCATGGTCAGAATGGTATCAGTTGATTCAGTTGAAGCCGTAAGTTTCTCTCTTTATGTCGTGCATGTTTTCATTAAATCGTTCTTTAAATTACAGCTTGATGTTAATATATTTATATTTTTCTTTCATACCAAACCTTGATGTAGATTCTGGAAAAGGCTCGCCATTTCATCAATATGCGTTGGGTGAGTGTTGAGCAATATCGAGGGTAAGTAGTCTGTTAATTGATTATCAGTATACATGATTAATGAATATTGCATTCTAATTCATCTATTCAATTGTTGCATACTTTCACATAGGAAAAACGAGCACCAATGGGTTTATCTCAAGGGGAAGTTCAGAGTGACAATTAAAGGGCTCGAAGTCAACCTACACCCGTCTGATGTAAGTATAGAGAAAAAAAACCATCCTTCTGTATTTATTGGGTGGTTGTTAGTAGTTTAGTACTATATATTAACAATATTAAGCTATATGTGACAGCTCAAAAAGAAACTGGAGAACACGTTTGTTGGATGTGGCCGATACTCTCAAATCCACTTAAAGGAGGATCACAATGGGAGCCTTACAGGGTTCGTATACTTTTTCTGCTTTCTATATATCTTGCCATTTTCATGTTTGGACTGCTTAGCTGTGACTATGCTGGTTTTTGGCTGCTGTAGGGTGGCTGTCATCGACTTCATCAAGAAAAGTGACATACGACAAGCATTGAAGATAGCCCGTGAAGACTTACACTGCGTGGCTTTTCGAAGTAAAACTGATCCCAGAGCACTAAACCAGCCGTAATGGCTTTATGTGACCAAACAAACATCTTTGACTACTTGAGGTATTGTTTTATGTTCTAACTTTTCCTTGTATGTAATGTGTTGCGCTAAGGTTAAATTTACAGCTTGTAAGTTGTGTTGGGTGGTTTGTAGCAAACCTGAATATGAATGCAGATACCTCTAGATCTTCAATGGCTAGGTAGTAGTATTCTTTTATTTTAACCAATCTAAGATCTATATGTGTTTATAGTTTACGAGACATGAAGGAAATCATAAGTAAGGTTACTTGAAGAGCAGCTTGTTACCAGATAATTCGTTACATATGAGAGCCATGCTTGTATGATTTAACCACTTAATCTGCCCATTCAGATTTTATTTCAGTAGTGTATCTGTGTAAGTATGTGTGTTTAGTTGCTTAGAAATGTGTAGCCATGCTTTTGTTCGGGAGAGGTTCTACACAAGTCACAAACTTTTATATAGCCGGGCTTGGAACAAAGGATAGAATCATAGAACTGATGTACGATCATTAATCCAGGCTAGTACTGGTCCCGGGCTGGGTGCACGATTTTGAGATAACAGGGATGGGTTAATCGGTTTTTGTAGAGAATGAAACCGAAGTGAATGGGACAGAGAACTGGACCAACCCAACTGGTACCACCTTAAACTCTGCTATAAAGTATAAAACATTGGGCTTAGTACATTATTTCATTGAAACAATGAAACGCAACACAAATAAAACTAGTCAAATTTGCAGTTTAGATGAATTCATTATAATTTCATAATGTCATCATAGTACATTTTATGTTGCTATGCTTTTTAATTATACAAATTTAAAACGTAAATATAAAATGTTCTTTAAAGTTTAAACTAGTAAAAAAGTTTCAACTAAGACAAATGTGAAAAAGGGTTAAAGGGCCACATTCTTGATTCTTGACATATTTATGGACTGGGCCTAGAGCACTAGTGGCAAACCGGCAATCTAGTTTGTGGGCTAGAGCCTAGAGGCACCTTTTGGCTTTTGAAATTGGAACACGTTAGTTACGAGGTGATTTGCACACTCTCGTAAATGATTGAGACACTCAAAATTTGAGTGATTGGACATTTTTACCCTTACAGGATAAACATATCTAAAAATAATGCGAGGGTATAAATGTTCAAACACTCAAATTTAGAGTGTCCCAATCATTTATAGAGGTGTGCAAATCATCTCCCTTAGTTACCAGTTATGTGATGAGATTGAGGAGGACAACAAAGGCCTCATACTTTAAGATCGATGGGTTTGAACTTATGGAGGTTGAACAAATTAAGGTCAGTTTAGAAAGGCTCCGAGCTGAAAAATGGCTCACATATTTTTTTTTCCCTAGAAAACGACTATAATGTTGAAGTTATGTGCGCAGATTTTAGCATTCACACACATGCAACCAACCTCGAAAAACATTAAGAGCCACACCATTTGACATGAACTTGATAACTTGTTACGAGAAGTAAAAGATATTACGGGAGTATTTATTTAATGTTGTGTTTAGTTTTTGGAAAATGAGAAGCTTCTCACAAAAGTTTTCGAAGAACCACACAAAACATAAAACGTGTTAAATATAAATAGTTTTCTAAAATTTCTCTATTTAAAACAGAAACCAGTTTTATGCTATTATAACTATGAGTTAGAGAGCTTGAATTTCGAATTCTTCAGTTTTCAAAAGGTTTCATAGAGAAAGAAGATTTACTTCGTTCTTAAGAAAACCAAAGAGTTTTTTTTTTTTTTTTTTTTTTTCTCTCTCTCTCTCTCACAAACTAATCACACCCCTTAGCTTGTCCAAAAAGCTAGCTACAACATAAATGTTAGAATCAAACTTGTATATATGTAGACAATAGGGTTATCAAAATCAAAATTTTAATCTCTATGTACGTGCAAATGACTTTATCATTAAGTCTGAATCAAACTTGTTTGTACTTTGTCAAGCTCCCTATAAACAGGTTTTGTTATTAAGACCCCCTATAATATGACAATAGAGGGATTTTGGTCAAAATGTATAAATCGCGATGAATACCGTACAAGCCCGCAATGCAGAGGGCCTCACGAAACCCACTCTATGAGAGGGTCCAAATAACTTGTCCCCCTATAAACTTGACCCTTTTTGTTGTATTCTAGTGATTGTGTACGTTTAATTCAGCAGCTATACCTATACGTATGTCCTTTAGCAGAATATTAATGCGAGTATGATCTTATTTCCAAATCTATTGCGTGAAGCAAAAGCAAACCAGCGTTGCCTCATTGAGTATTGGAAATTTAAGTGTTATAACTCACATGAATACATGAGGTACACTTTTATATTATAGGGGCGCCAATGTACATATTCATGCACTGCACCATAACATTATCACCAATCTGATCATAGCTTATTACAATGTATATTCACATATTTGCAAAAAGATTACAAAACCGATCATAGCAAATTTTGTCTCTCATTGCATGAAAAAGTGTATTTGTAAATTGAACTCTTCATCATTTACTCTTTCAAAAGTATAGAACCATGGCTTCCATAGTGCGTTAGCTGTATTATTATATTTCAAGATTCATTTTTGGACAAACATGTTTTCAGACTTTTTAGCCAACTAATTAAGGGTTTAGGTCCACCGCCACACATACTCATACATGGTAAAGCCATCATTTTTTCAAAAGCTTAGCATGACTACTTTAGGCTTGTTGCACCTGACATGAATTGTACTTGAAACTACATTTTAAAGTGATAATCATAAGCTCCTTTTCCCCGAGTTCACATATTTGGAGATTCTTTAATAAGGCAAAGAGAGTTTATACCCTTTAATTTGATACCATATTATTAGAAGATTTAGCTTCTTTTTTTTTTTTTTTGCATTTAACTTTGGGAATATGGTCGAATTCTTAATAAAAGAAAACATAATCAAATGGTCTATTGATAAAGGCACTTGATATCTCATAATGTTCAAACTTTACTAAATATACATTTGGGGATGATCAATAAAGGGTTGAAAATGGTCACAAAGAAACCTTTATAACACCATATACATCCGAGTCAAAAGATTCGCCTTTCAAATATAATTCGAAGAGAAAAAACCAAATCGGATTTATCCGTTTCTTATTGGAGGTTATATTAGTAGGTCGTTTATCTTTTATCTAGGGGTGTTCATCGGTTCGGTTATTGAGTAGTTCTTTTATTCGGTTCGGTTACTTCGGTTAAATTTATTTTTTGGGTAAAACTAAAAATCGAACCGAACCGAACCAAAAACCGGATTTTAATTCGGTTCGGTTTGACCCGAATAACCCGAACTACACCATTTGTATATTTTTTATAAGTTTATTATATAGATTTTTGGGGAAAAGAATTATTTCAAACATAAAAAGTGTTTTTTATATTAGGATAAAGTTTTAATGGTTTTTTTTATATATAAATATATACAAAAAAAAATATATATATTTATATAAATTCGATTTTCGGTTCAAATAACCAAAACCATATCTAAACCGAAAACCAAATTTTTAGTTCAATTCGGTTCAGTTATAAATTCTATTCAATTCAGTTTTTTGATTTATTACCCGAAAAATGCACAGCCTACTTTTATTTCCTATCCAAAAAACTATAAATCTATAAAAGCCCAAAATAATAAGTCCAAGAAGCTAAATCTTATAAGTCCATTAACAATGGATACCCGTATGTAAACTATTTGACCCGACTTTCAAGTCTATAAGTAGTATACCTTCTTCTTGCTTTCAAAACTACACCAAACACACTCTTTAGGGTTTCAAACGTTCGATCAATCTTTCTCTTCTTTGTGCAAGGTAATTACCAAACCAAAATTTCAAATTTACACATACACAGTAAAATATCACTTGGTATATACTAATGTGTGATACACTAGTAATATTTGCATTGTTAACTATCACTTGTTGTCACACTTTTTGCTAATAGCACTAGAATATTATTTTGAGTAGTGACTGGGAGACCTAAATCATGTGCCTAAAGATATGACTAATCATATGTGGCATCATCCTGATGGCTGGGACCACTTTTTTATAAACCATCATGATCATGCCACACGTTTTTAGGCACATCTTTAAGCACATAATTAGTCTTCCCAATCATTTTCCTATTATTTTTTCTAAGTTTTTTTTGCAATCTATATAATATGAAACACTTAATAATATTTTCAATGTTAAGCTAAGCCGAAAAGTTTCAAATTAAGCTAAAAAAAAGCCCAAAACCAAAATGAGCCATAAGCCGACTGTATAAGCCGAAACAAACACCCCTATCACTAGTTGCCACACTTATTTTTTTACACACTAAAATTTTTCAAAGATTTATCACTGTTTTTGTTCATGTCACTAATTTTACACATTCTAAATTATTTGTGACAGGAAAATGGTAGGGATCAGACACTCGATCCGTGAAAGAACACCGGCGGTGTACAATGAAAAAAACTACGGCCTTTCTGTCATAATCGCCTTTGTTGACATGGTGGGGACTGTTCTCCGCATGAACGGGAAGAGGAACGCCGACTTGAGCCCTCAAGTGCTCATGGATGCCCAATGTGACGACCTTCTAACCGCCATTCTTTTTGCCACGAGCCCAGACCTTGGGCTTGAGCCTCTTACCTCCTATCCATTCATCTTGATATCAAGGTATATTCCAAACTGGACAGAGAGAAATTTCGAAACCCATAAGTCAAAACGTTATCGTATCGATGACATTAAGTCCTTTTGTGATCCTGAGGCGATAAAATCTGAAATTTTGGCCAACTTTGGTGAAGATGGTAAGAAATATCCACTCATGGGTGTTTTGCTAACAAATGAGTTTAAGAGTCGTGAAGTTGCTGCTGCGGCTGCCGATGGGATGCCTTTTCGTCACCAAGGTGATGTCCCACATCATCAACCAGGATTACAATCACGACATGGAGTCACGATTGTTGGTGTTGACACAACTTCACCAGATCCACAAGAACATTTTGTTGAGGTGAAGAGCAGCCACGGGAGGCGTTGGGGACGAGAGGGCTTCTCAAAGGTTGGATTTGAAGTGTTTGAGACTGTTCTTGTCCCGTACTATGGTTAATATGAGAGTAGCGAGTTGAGAACTAGTTTCTGTTTATGTTTTAAATGAATGCCGCGATGTTGGCAATTGTAGGCCGTGTAATGATTGCAATGAAATGTGTTTCGTTTGTTGTTAAGAACCTCTTCATCTGTGTGTTTACCATATGTTTTAATGTTTTATGCTTATTCATGATTTGGACACATTAGCTTTTTTTGGGTACAATCACACCAGCAGTAACTAAAACTAAGTTATACTCCGTAATAATTAACTACTTACTAATCTTTTCATACAATACCTGTAGACTTGTAGAGAGACAATCCACTCATCTCAGCAAACGTTTTGACAAGTTCTATGAGAAGAGCACTTTCTCAAGCACCATTCGACCGAAATTGACAAGAAGTGATCCAATTTGACTTTAGTCGGTAATCCACAATGTGGGGCATATATTTTATGATTCACTTAAGTATTGTTTATTCGAATGTGAAGGCTTACTTAAGCTGCACCTGAATACCTGATGGTATGTCCACTACCAAATAAGTCTATGCAACATCTTGACTTTGATCAAGTGAACGAAATTAGATGATATCAAGATCTTTTATCGTTCACAGCAAATAATAATACGATTCGAAAGGAAGAGAAGGGTTATTCCTCAAGATTGTATGTGGATAAAAACGATAAGAACTAGAATGGGTCATGATAGTTTATATTTTATTGTAAACGGGTCAACGGGTAAAAGATATAAAAAGAGAAAAGACAACCTCTTTCGCACAGAAATGTTTAGAAACTTATAGGTTACCTTGTTCAAAACACTGGGTAATTGCTACCTAAATCTTATCAAAATAAACTGTCATCCATCTCAACGAAGAGTTCGCGTTAAACTTCATTAAATCATGGAATAGGTGTTTACTAGGAAAACGTTACAGCACCACCAACCCTGCTTGGTGCAAACAAACCTAAATTGTCACATAAGCCTCTTAAAAGGAAAGGTTATACCCGGTTTAAGTATGTGTGTGGCGGGGGACTTAAAGCCCGTAAACTAGTCGCCAAAAAAGTTGTAAACCATGGCGATCGCCTTCAATGAGTGTAACACTTTCGGACGCGGAAGAGAGTGGCCAAGATGGTCATGGCAAGGTTTATGGGGGTGTTTACTTAAGCAAATTTAGGGCTTATGAGTTTATATGGTTTTGGCTCATGTTTCATAACACTACCTTAACGAAATCTGTGATTGAAGATAGCAAATCTCGATAGAAATATGATTATTAGATTGGATTTGGGAGACAGATTATTCATTTGTATATATGTGATAAAAAAAACTCTTACTATTTTACACTCAGTCCACCCGTTTCCACTTATTTGGTCGTCGTTCAAACGCACACCCCTAACACATTGCTTCGTTGGATCGGACTAAACCGAGGACTGATAGTTATGTTGTGTTCTAAATGTAATTATAAATTGTAACAAAAAGAAGAAAACATGTCTCTAGCTGCAACAGTTTTCAAGTCCAAACTGCTATGTCTCCTCCAATCTAATCTAATCTGAACATGACTTGACAACAATAAGCCATAAAAAGGGTAATCTTGACAATTAGCCAGGATGCGTTTTTAATATATAAACGGTACTTTTGAGATAACTGGGTGACAGGCTGACAGCTAAGTTTATGCTGACCAAATAATAACTCATGAAAGTTAAATTTTAAACATACAATACCAAAATAAGGGTCATACTATTGCTACGGGGTCTACCCCGTAGCCTGCCCACTTGTCCCCCATTTTGTCCCCCGCTTTTTTCAGTATAACACAGTTTTTTGTCAGTTTCTGTTCCGTATTTTTGACAGTTTTAAGCGTTTGGCTTATTAAACTTTATATTTACAGTTCCGCATTTTCAGGTTTATAGCGTTTTGATATAAACAAAATTATAAAAAAAAAAAAAAAATAAAAAAAAATAAAAAAAAAAAAAAAAGGGGGGGGGGGGGGGGTATCAATAACCAAAAAGGGGGGGTATTAATAACTCAACCCCAAAATAAATGCAAGAGTGTTTGGGTTAGGTTGTGTTGGATTTAAGGAAACAAAGATGGGTTAAAAAGTAAAATCAATGTTGGTTTGTTGTGACTATTGAAAGCGCTATGAAAATAGCTCAAGCTGACAAAGAGACCATGTGTATTTGTTTGTGTAAAGAAAGAGGAAATTGACTAGTATCCTTACTAATTTTCTAGTTTCGGGTTTTAAGATAGATTGAACTGGTCTAAGAGCACAAGGAATGTAAGGACCCAATAACACGTTATTGGTATGTCACATCAGCGTCACATTATACACTTCCAAATAACACACCAATCACTCAAATACCCTCCCTTATAACACACCACTAACATGTTATTGGGTCCACAAAATACCCTACTAAAAATACCCACCCACTCACAATACAAAAACAAAAAAAAAAAACAAAAAGACAAAAAAAACACACACACAAGTTTCATTTGGCTTGAGTTGATGGAGTGGCTCAAATGTATTTAGCATGTTAAGGTGGTATGACAATGGCATGTCATTTGTCTAAAAAAAATGTGTTTGACATGTTATAATATACCCATACCCTATGCTCTAACTGTGAACCAGAAGTAAAATCGGTTTGATCTCCGATTAGGTTTAAAAAACACTGGTACTACTTATAGATTTTAATTAATATTTGGATATCAATGTAATTTTGTTACTATAACGTATTAATGTAAGATCACAACTCTAGCTTTAATTTTTTTTTCACCCAAATTACTAGTTTTAGAACTTAGTTTTCTCTATAATAAAATGCCATCTTTGCAACTATTTCTTCATCCAATATTTTCTATGCCTCCTAAACCCTAAACCCTAAACTATACATTTTCAAAGCTTAACAAACAATCTTTGCAACTATTTTTACAATTTTTTTTAATTTCTCAGCCACAACGAACTTCATCAAGGTAACTACTAGCAATAAGTTGCATAAAGATACAAATCAGATTACAATGAAACACTACAAACACCAATGGTCTATTTGAGCGATTTACAATCTATCTTCGCAACTATTTTTAGCTAGTTTTTATGCACCAACGATAACTAGCAAGGAGCTACCTAAAGGATACAAAACATATTACGACGAACCACTACAAACATCACGAGCATAAAAGGCCATCGATGACATAATCACATAAGTGGGTATCCTTATAATCTAGGGAAAATTGCATGAAAAGTCATCATACTTGGCACTTATTATCATTGTGTGTAGCGACCTATTTTTTTTCTTATTGTGGTAATAAACTTTTTAGATCGTGCTATTGTGTGTATCGGTGACTTGTTTAACTTGTTGTAGCCGGTCATGTTAACGACCGTTAACTTTTTTATTGCACCGTTAGTCCTTTTCGTCTGTTTTTAACGACCGTTATTATATTATTGCACCGTTAGTCATTTTCGCCCGTTTTTTACACGATTTCGTCCGTTTTTGCACTTTTCCGTCCGTTTTTGCACGGTTTCGTTCGTTTTTACACGTTTTCGTCCGTTTTCACACGTTTTCGTCCGTTTTTACACGTTTTCGCACATTTTCGTCCGTTTTTACACGTTTTTACACGTTTTCTTCCGTTTTCGTCCGTTTTTACACGTTTTCGCCCGTTTTTACACGTTTTCTTTCGTTTTTACACGATTTTACACGTTTTCGCCCGTTTTTACACGTTTTCTTCCGTTTTCGTCCGTTTTTACACGTTTTCGTCCGTTTTTACACGTTTTCTTCCGTTTTCGTCCGTTTTTACACGGTTTTACACGTTTTCGTCCGTTTTTACACGTTTTCTTCCGATTTTACACGTTTTCGCCCGTTTTTACACGTTTTCTTCCGTTTTTACACGTTTTCTTCAGTTTTCGTCCGTTTTTACACGTTTTCGTCTGTTTTTACATGTTTTCTTCCGTTTTCGTCCGTTTTTACACGTTTTCGCCCGTTTTTACACGTTTTCGTCTGTTTTTACACGTTTTCGCCCGTTTTTACACGTTTTCGTCCGTTTTTACACGTTTTCGCCCCTTTTTACACGTTTTCTTCCGTTTTTACACGTTTTTTTTTCCCGCTTTTACACGTGTAAAAACGGACGAAAACGAGTAAAAACGGATGAAATCGTGTAAAAACGGACGAAAACGTGTAAAAAAGAAAGAAAACATGTAAAAACGGGCGAAAACGTGTAAAAACGGACGACAACGGAAGAAAACGTGTAAAAACGGACGAAAACGTGTAAAAAAGGAAGAAAACGTGTAAAAACGGGCGAAAACGTGTAAAAACGAGCGAAAACGTACGAAAACGAGCGAAAACGTGTAAAAACGGACGAAAACGTGTGAAAACGGACGAAATCGTGTAAAAACGAAAGAAAACGTGTAAAAACGGACGAAAACGTATAAAAACGGATGAAAACGTGTAAAAACGGAAGAAAATGTGTAAAAACGGACGAAAACGTGTAAAAACGGACGAAAACGTGTAAAAATGTACGAAAACGAGCGAAAACGTGTAAAAACGGACGAAGACGTGTGAAAACGGACGAAAACGTGTAAAAACGAACGAAACCGGGCAAAAACGGACGGAAAAGTGCAAAAACGGACGAAATCGTGTAAAAAACGGGCGAAAATGACTAACGGTGCAATAATATAATAACGGTCGTTAAAAACAGACGAAAAGGACTAACGGTGCAATAAAAAAGTTAACGGTCGTTAACATGACCGGCTACAACAAGTTAAACAAGTCACCGATACACACAATAGCACGATCTAAAAAGTTTATTACCACAATAAGAAAAAAAATAGGTCGCTACAAACAATGACAATAAGTGCCAAGTATGATGATTTTTATGCAATTTTCCCTATAATCTACATAAAAAGGGTGTTACAAAAAATAAACAAAAGAACACGTCAAAATCTATATGAAGTTAAGCATTCAGCATAACGATACAATATTATGCTGAATACACAACTCATTTGATTATGCTGAAACTCGCATCTTCTAAGTTCTAAGAACGTGTAGTGCGCAAACGTAATTTTTTGTAAAGATAAGTATGCTTGAATCCATAACCATTTTATTTTGAACCATTCTCACACAATATGACATACAATCTTGGTGAAGAACGTAAACACGTATTTGATACCAATGAATGTTTTCGGAAAGGGGGGCACGAATGATGAATCCTTAGCAATTGATCGATCTTTTGGAACATTGACGTTGTACGACAATATAGTCACGTGAATTTATGATGGCACTATATATTTTATACTACATAAGTAGTAATAAGTTTGTGGTCAAAGATACGTCACCATTTGTGCCATGAAAAAGTTTGAGCCAATAATACATATACAGAACACGTCGAGGGCCTTTGATTTTCACTGCTTTTACCACATGCTGTCTCACCCATATTTGTTGTCACGTAAGAGATTCGATATTTGCCAAAAATAGTTATGAAGCTATATAAAGTTCCATCAAACTATATAGTAAGTTAGTAACATATTAATAATACCTTGACAAATGAATAATTGCCAATGCGAAGAATTCGACCGTCACGAATAGCCATAGAGTCAGCAAACAAAACTGACGGGTCATCAACATTAAGGTTGCTAGTGTATATGGTTCCCATTTGTTACTAATAAATCAGCACCACCAATTGATACATCTGAGGGAAGAAAAAAAAAAGTTTAGCTTAATGATGTGATAATAAAAATAAATAAAAAATAAAAATAAATAAAAAAAATGTAAAAAAAATAAGGGGGTCAATCTAAAATTATAGCCACCGTCAAAATAACCTCACCCATACAGAACACGTCGAGGGCCTTTGATTTTCACTGCTTTTACCACGTGGTGTCTCAGCTAGCTTTTATTGAGGTTCGATATTTGTTGTAACGTATATGTTCCATTTGTATATATGTTCCGCATTTTCAGGTTTATAGTTTTTTGATATAAACAAAATTATAAAAAAAAAAATAAAAAAATAAAAAAAAATGCAAAAAAAATAGTGGGGGTCAATCTAAAATTATAGCCACCGTCAAAATAACCTCATCCATACAGAACACGTCGAGGGCCTTTGATTTTCACTGCTTTTACCACATGGTGTCTCAGCTAGCTTTTATTGAGGTTCGATATTTGTTGTCACGTAAGAGATTCCATATTTGCCAAAAATAGTTATGAAGCTATATACAGAACACGTCGAGGGCCTTTCATTTTCACTGCTTTTACCACATGGTGTCTCAGCTAGCTTTTATTGAGGTTCGATATTTGAGGTTCGATACTGGTTCCATCTGTATATATGTTCCGCATTTTCAGATTTATAGTTTTTTGATATAAACAAAATTATAAAAAAAAAAAAAATAAAAAAAATAAAAAAAATGCAAAAAAAATAAGGGGGGGGGGGGGGGGGTCAATCTAAAATTATAGTCACCGTCAAAATAACCTCACCCATACAGAATACGTCGAGGGCCTTTGATTTTCACTGCTTTTACCACATGGTGTCTCAACTAGCTTTTATTGAGGTTCGATATTTGTTGTCACGTAAGAGATTCGATATTTGCCAAAAATAGTTATGAAGCTATATAAAGTTCCATCAAACTCAAATTACTTAATTAAGTGCTCGCTAGCTAGTCGTGATTATCGTCCCTGTGTTTATATGATTATTTGTAGTGCTACAAGGCTTGTAAATCATCTTAAATTAACATGTGTTAAGCACGTACGTCAAATTCTTTGTCACTCACTAATATTTTTTACAATTTTATAAATGTCATGTATTATTGTGTATCCAATTTCCAATGTGAGGTTATCCATTGCTTGTTTGCTTTTGTCAGGTTAAGATGCCGCTAAGAGCAGTGATGATATATCATAGTTACTCATTCGAAGTCTACGGAATATCACATCACTATAACAAACCTTCACAACTAACCCTTCCTCACTCACAACAAATCTCAACTTACTCATTTGGGTCCACCACTTACAACTTTAGAAAAAAAAAAGAAAAAAAAAAGTAACGTTTTAATTTTATCCGTTCCACAATGTCTCAATCTGACAAAAGTACAACATTTACCCTGGCCGTGCAGACGACGGAAGTAGAAACGGCGAGCTATTACAAAGGGAGCCGGTGTCACGGCGAGCCATAAAAAGGCTGCCAAGGTGGCACGTGTTCGAATTATATACTATGACAATCATATATAAAACACATAAAACATTAATGAAACATGCGAAAGCGTAAATGAACGTATAATGAATAATTAACTAACATAAACATAAAGTATGCATACCTTTTTTATTCTAGCCGAACAAGAATTAATTCCACAAAACTAGCAATTTAGATGAACTCTAATTAGGGTTTATAGGATTATAAGAATTACCCCTTACCGTTTTGTAATTCAATCCAAGATACAATCAATAGTGTGATTGTACCACGTTCTTGTACACACGTACTATTAACGAATTAAAGTAAATGCTAGTTTAATTAACACAAAACAACTTGTTTATAGAAAACAAAAGTAATCGACCCAAACACTTGTTTGGTCGATTAGTTATGACTAAAGAACAAGAAAAACACTTTAGGTTTAGGTTATGTGTACAAGATTACCAAACAATAAACCTAAAGCCTTGTATTTATAAGATGGAAAACTTGGAGGACAAGTTGGAGTGGGAATGGTGTTAGTGCAAATATTACGATATTTAATCTATACATTCTCATTTGTTTTGTTGATGACAAACATGTAACTTGTAATACATAACGTAAAATGTATAAGTTACATGTAATTATATTTTGTCTCAACATACTCTCAACACCTCTCGACGACTCAAGTCCTTGTATGCTACAACACAGGTTCGTACATGTTTGTTATGTTGCGTTATGATCAAACCCCTAACAAACCATTAAACATGCTTAGTTAAACACTTTATAAAATACATAAACATAAGTGTATGTGTTGGATAAAACCCATGACCCATGACCCAAGACCCATACCCAATGTCTAGATACATTGTACCTTGGTGGGCACTCAAAACCATGACCCATAGCCCATGGTTTTAACCCATAAACTATGGGTAAAGAGGAGCGTGCACGGATCCCTCAAATGTCCCACGGATCCCTTGGAATTACAAGGGCCGGATCCCTCCAGGAGGGATCCTTGGGGCAGAACATGGTTGATCGGTGCAAAACCGTCAAGTTATCTCACGCAAGCTAGCCACTTGTGAATGACCAACCGTAAGAAACTCAAAACAGTTCACACACCAATGCAATTTAAGATCAGAGGAATATAGGGGATTCCTGGGTCGTTAAGTCCCACGGAGGATGAATTGGTGTTAAACAACTTCAGATGTCGAATAATCACTAAGGATAGTGATCAATAAGGTTTTTGATGGAAAATTACCTAAAGATAAGATTTACAAATTACAGCGACTTAAATGCAAATTAAAAGAAATAAAAGATAAAATATATTAAATAAACGCTATCACTATTTTTAAAGTGATGAACGTTTAAAACCTAAAACGTACGTTTAAATAAAATTACGTAAACGTACAAAATAAAACGTGAGTTTTAAGAAATAAAAGGCCTACAAATATGAAAATGACATTTTTACAATCTTAATAATAAAAGAAAATTATTAGAAAAAGTAAATTATTTTTACAACTATTTATTTAATTATTATTAATTAAAAACTATTTATTAAGTATTTAAAATGCACTAAAATACAAGAAAATACAAAATTAACCTAGAAAAATGAAATTATAACTTAGAAAAATCTAAAATATGATAAAACTTATTTTAAAACTGAAAATATATTTTTTAGACTTTATATGTATTTATTATTAATTTAATACTATTTAAAACTAATTAAAATG
Organism: Chrysanthemum seticuspe; assembly: GCA_019973895.1. Taxonomy (NCBI): domain Eukaryota; kingdom Viridiplantae; phylum Streptophyta; class Magnoliopsida; order Asterales; family Asteraceae; genus Chrysanthemum; species Chrysanthemum seticuspe. The sequence goes on from BPTQ01000007.1 coordinate 50,999,145, forward strand.
CTAAAAAATACTATTTAAACCAAGAAAATTATGGAAAAATACTTTTTATGACTTTTATATTTATCTTAATCTAGGAAAATTGAAAACATATTTTTCTAAGCTTTTTATTATTTATTAGTATTAAAAGCTATTTAAAAAGGATTAAAAACTAGTTTAAATAAGGAAAAATACTAAACAGTGTAGGAAAAATCTGAAAAATTCAGGAAAATGCTAAAATATTATTCTAAGTTTATAAAAAATATAAAAACATATGCTTATGTGGAGGAAAATGCAACTGCAATGGATTAGCTTATAAATAAGCACTTCAAAATAAGCTAAAAGCCACAAATGACCACCAAATTAACACATAAGGTAGGGTATGCTATATTAACTAATTACTAACCTATTCCAACCATCCTAAACTTCTGAAAAGCAGTTTAAGCCAAGAATTAAGCAAAGTTAAACTAGTTCAATTCAGAAAATGGGACAGAATTGTGGCTGAACTAAGGGTGGGGTCCACAGAGCTTAAGCTCAAAACCTTGGCTGAAAATGATAGTCAGCTGGGTGGTGAGTGGTAAGGAACCAAGAACCACCAGTGGGGTCCACTGGTGTGGCCTGTGGGACCCACCAAAGTGGTGGTGATGCCCACTGTTGTGGTGCATATCAGCTGCACAGAGCATGTTCAGATTTGGGTACTCAAAACAAGCTAATTAAAAAGTACTTTATAAGCTAAGTGGGAGAGAGCTACTATTTTTCTAATTTTGTTTAACAGCTAAATTTTAATATCCTAAAAGGGCATAAGCTAAATCTTAATAATGAATACACAGTAAAAATATTAATTTTATTCAAAAACGGGTATTAAGAAATTTGACTTTTTAAGTAAAACTAACAAGTTGACTAAAATGAATTTGAAATTGATTATACTAACTGATTAAGTTGTAATAAGCTAGGAAAAGATTAAATTAAGCTAAGGTACTAAGTTCTAAACTACTATGATGAATTTCACAATCATAATTTCTAACAGTTAACTTATTAAGAAGATTTTAAATGTGATTTTGACTTTTAAACTAAAGAGGACTGTTTTTATTGTTAGAACTGAACTATTAGGTGTTATTGTGACTTATAACAACAACTAATAACAACACTACTAGCCTTAATCATAGATAACTTAGTAAAACCAAACACTCCTTATGAGAACTGATTTGAAGCTTTTAAAAGTTTTCCACTGATTAAGATCATGCAGATGATTAAGAACTTTATACTAACTATATTTAAATAGGATTAGGTCAAAATTAACAGGTTTTAAGCATTGTAACTAGATTATGCAAATTTTAAGAAAATTACTTACAATTTGCTTTTATACTCAAAACTGAGAACTGAGGAATAAGATCACACCCTATGGCTTTCCACAAAGCTCTAAACCAGTAAACAATCCATAATCAACCAGCTTCATTCCTTGAACTTCATTCCCATGGATTTTTAATTTTACAACTACTTTATTTGTATTTTTGGAAATTTTTGAGTTTTGAATATAAACTGAGTTATTAAGGTTCTAAAAGCTCTCAAAGGTTATATAATGAGCTTATATAAGCTTATAAGTCCAATACAACAACTAAAGATAACATACGTAACTATTGAGATTTTTGAATATGAAAATTTCACAAAACTTGAAATCAAACTGGAAACTTTAAATTGCTTATTGAAAAAGAGTCACAATATACTGAAATTACTTATTTCAAAGCATGAAAGCTTAAACAAACTCTGGAAAACTTAAAAACTTAAAACAACATAATTAAAACTAAATTACACTAATTGATTTTTTCTCCTTGCTTTGTTCTTGATATTTATTGAGTTTATTTGAATCCTTGTCGACCTCAAAACATATCCCACCTTGTTCCAGCTCTTGAATTCATCATATTCGTACACGTGTTGTTTTGGCGGGAAAAAGTCATAGAACAGGTTATGTGCATTAATTGCTTCTTGGGAGGATATGGAGGTGGAGGGGAGTGGGTAACCAGCTGTTATGTGAGGTGGAAAGGTGATAGTGAGCAGGTGGAGGGGAGTGAGTGGATACAGGTGGAGAGGTAGGGGATGGTGAACAGTGCCTGCCGGGTTTATGGGTGTTTGACTTTTATTGACCGGGTTTAATTATTAACGGGGTAGCGGGTTTGGGCTAGGGGTGTTGGACCAGCTGGGCTAAGGATTGGATTTGGCTTGGGATAATAATAATCAAGGGTCCATTTGGTTTTAGCTAGTAAATCACAAGGACTAATCATGCAATTTTCTGAAAGTTGAAGGACTGAGATTGTAACTTTCCCAAAGTTATCACAAGGACCATTCCTGCCATATTTGAATAGTTCAAGGACCAATATTGATTATTTTCCATTTTTGTAAATCCAGGGACCAAAACTGTCAAGTTTGAAACTTGAGGGACCAAACATGTAAATTCTCCAAAGTTTATCATAAGGACCATTCTTGTCATTTACAAATAGTACAAGGTTAATATTTGATAATTTTCACTTTTTAAATTAACCAAGGACTATATTTGACAATTTTCAAAGTTTAGGGACTAAAGTTGTCATTTTGTGATTTTTGAATTTTAAAAGGTTTGTTTTGACAACTTTTGAATCTCATGGACTTTAAATGACATTTTACAAGTTTTTGAATTACCAGGGACTAATTTTGACAACTTTTGTAACTTGGGGGACTAAAACTGCCAATTATGCAAACTTGATACGTTTTTCATCTGATTTTGATGTTTTTGCATTTAAAATACATAAAACACTTGTTTGTGATATTTTTGTCATTTTGATGTGTTTCTGAGTGTTTTCAGATGTTTTTGGCATTCAAAACAGTACAAAAATGATGAGTATTTAGACACTCATCAATGGTCTTGGCCTTTTTGCCTATAAAGAGCAAGCCACTTCTTACCATTTCTTCACACCTTCACACATAGTTTCTCTCCACCATTTCTAGGATATTTAGATCATTAGGAAACATGTAAACCACCCTCATCTCATATGATCATAATGCTTCTAACTTTCATTTGTTGTAAGCATACTCCCGAAGTGATCCTCCAAAGCAAGCTTAGAGATCTTGCATCTTTACCTACTGAAGTGATCACCCATCACAAGCATACAAGCACATGAAGATCTTCTACAACAAGCTTGCAAAACTTGTCATCTTCATTCATAGAAGACTAACTACATCATGCTTTGTGTTCTTGATGTTTAGTTTAGGACTTCATATCCATTAGACGCATTGTCTTGGATATTGTCTAGTATCATATTCTTGTATCTATGACTAGACTAGATGGTTTATGTGTTTGTGCCATAAAACACAAGGTTTGTTATGTTGGGCCACAAAACATAACGGGTATCATGGATGTGTCATACATCTATGACTAGACTAGATGGTTTATGTGTTTGTGCCATAAAACACAAGGTTTGTTATGTTGGGCGACAAAACATAACGGGTGCCTAGAAGTCAAGTCACACGGCATTAGTGAAGGGTGCCTAGAGATCGAGTCAAAGGCATTAGTGAAAGGTGCCTAAGGTGTACATTCGATATGGTGTGATTCGATGTACAAGATAGATTAGTATTAGGTCACAAGGATATTGTCATCCTTGTTGATATTGTCATAAGGAGTAGATCTCCTTTGGGGTTAGTTGTCGGTGTAGTGTTGGGTAGTAGTTCCTCCTTTGTAATGGAACTCGGTATCTAGCCTAGTACCGGATAAAGGGTAGGCGACGTTGTGATAGGTTTTGTTCTACCTCGTGGAAGAACTCGGTGTTTAGCTTAGTACCGGAAAAGTGTAAGCGACGTTGTGAAGGCTTCTCCGCCATAAGGAGTTGGTGTCGTGTAGTGAAGCAACTCTCGAGTAGGTGACTCGGGGAGTGGAGTAGGGCAAGGAAGGTGTCCTTGTAGCCGAACCACTATAAATCCTCGTGTTGGTTTGTCTATCCTTTTACTTATCGCTTTACTTTTATTCTTGCATTACATTGTTTATTTTCTATGTGGTTGATGTCTATGTTTGTGATACATACTTGGTCTTTCATATAGTCATAAACTATATTTAACACTTTACATATTATGACACGCTTGATCAAGGAAAAGCAACCGGACTAATAATGGTGAAACTTGATTTATAATGAACCATTAATCTTGCGGAATCTTATGTGATATTAAGGGGTTGGCCTTACATGCCGTAATGCATTAAATGCATCCTCGCGTCGAGATTAGCAAATGCAATGGTTTATACTATATTTGATACAAAAGTTTTAAGTTTGAAACGGAAACGTATTCACCCCCCTCTACGTTTTCACAATTGGTATCAGAGCGGGTTGGCTCTAGTTTTTAAAAACAAATGGTTTTCAAAACGAGTAAGGTCCTTGTATCAAATTTTTGGTGAAGTCAAGCATAATATGAAAAGTGTTTTGTTGATTTTATTTTCTTTGAAGTTTTGTTGTTAGATATCTTGTTAATCAAGCTTGAATAAAGGTAAAAATGGATAATATAACTTCACTAAAAAGTCTACAAAGGTTAAACCTTTTCGTCGGGTCAAAACATGCATTTTTGAAATTCTGTGTCAGATTCGCGGATCCCTCAGGTTACACTGGACGGATCCCTCAAGAAAGGGATCCGTGGTACAGAAGACAGTTTTTTTCTGAATTTCAAAAATTCATAACTAATTAACCGTAAGTCGTTAGAAGTCGTGCCACCTATCGTTTTAAAGGTATTTGAGTCTACTTTCATTTAAAAATGATTTCATAAACTGATTCTAAACAAAAATTTACAGAATCATTGATTTATAATAGAAAGTCATTTTTCGGGCATAACTTTTGCACAAACTTTTGATCTAATTGGAGACGGATGTTTTCGTCTTTGAATAACAATGTGTCCTCTTTTGAAATTAAGGTTTTGATCATATTTATAAAAGAAACTAATCAAGCTTGGTATACATGTTTAACACAAAGCGATGAAAAGAACTTTCGTATGCTATGCTAAATGATAAATTGTCTTCGTTGCATTACTTGATTATTTGCTTATCTCAAATAGCGTATGTGCTTGTTTGATTGAATAACATATGTGGTTTCCCTTTCCTTGCTATTCATTCTCTTGCTTGTCGAGTTAGTAATTTTCTACTAATCAATGTGCTACTTGAAGGAGTGTTTGGGATAACATCTATTTATGTCAAAAATGTTAGTTGAAAAATGTTTAAAACATATAACACACTAAATGGCTTTTTGATTGAGTTTGTCATGTGTGCAACATAAATGTTTTATGTGCTTATATGATTTCTTGATTTCATATTTTCTTGTATCGTTTTCTAAAAACAACAAGAATATACATCGGATCATAACCTACACTTGTGTTGATGATGTACTCTCCCGTTTTCCTTTTCATGATCGCTTTCCAAGCTTCATAGTAGGATTGACAACTTGATTATTTCATCCGATATACTCAAGTAAATTATTTTGCAACGCAAATATAATTGTTCATATCCGAAAGTCAAAACTCGAGCTTTCCAACAACATATGTTGAACTAGCTCATCCAACCATCTTTTTGTTCACCATATGGACAAATTTTAATTTTTTGACACCTTCGTCACCTTAGTTGTTTCAAGTATAATATTAATAAAAACGAAGCAAAGTATCATCATTGTTACTCTTCGATAGGACATTGTAGGAATATAAATTTTCCTAACTTGAGAATGAATACTGGAGAACTTATTGCACTAGAAACTCAATTTAACCTAACGGTTGAATTGCTTCCTTGATAGAAGTTGGGTATGTGGAATCGCCCGTAAAAATGGTCGTGTTTAGCCATAATTGAGCACCGCTAGTAATAGTCTCATATTCATTCTCTCACTTGAAAAATTTATACTCCTATGTTTTCCTAAAGTAAGTTTACAATAGAAATACTTTGCATTGTCTTAGGATTACTAATCAAACAAGTTGTAAAATTAAATTTTCTTTTAGTTAATCACAACCACTTGCCTCATCAAGCGATTATATTGCTTTGATCGAGAAGAGCTACATGACTTCATGGACGAAGCTCATTGTATGCTAATCACAATCCGTAATGACTAGATTGTCCTAAACTAGCACCTAACAACTCTTTTGTCTTGAACACCATCATGTGCTCTTTTCTTTCTAGACACATACCTTTCATGTCATTGTTAGTGTAAATGATTTACTAATCTAGACCGTAAATATTTTTTGGGCTTCTTGAATAGTGCTTGTTAAGTTTGCTAAACCTTTGTGTTATTTGTGAGCTCGATCTTATTTGATTGCCTATATGTGATCTCTACATGCTCTCCTTGCTTTGCTTAACGTGTATACATGTATGCTTGTTGTAGAAACTATTTGTTTCATAATTCGAAACATAGAGCAAAATTCTGCAACTATTCTGTTAAGAAAAGCTGTCTCAGACGCCGGATCCCTTAGATGTAACTAGACGGATGCCTCAAGTGAAGGATCCGTGGGATCCGGGTGGACAGAAGTTCCTTTTTAGCCTTCTTGCATCAATCCAACATTCTAGACCTTATTGGACTAGTTAAACATGCTACATTAGGATCACTTAAACTTTCCTTAGACTAAGTCAATCTCACATTCACTCATGGATGACTTAGGATCACATTCGAAGTATTTTTGATTTATCATTACTTCAAAACTCAACATATTTCCGCTCCAATGTTTACACATTGTTCCTATCATCTCAAAACACCTAGTTTGATATTTCTCTCAATTTTAGCAAATTGATTTTAGTCATCCTTACCTCAAAATAGGCCAAAAACTAGTTTTTAATTTCTTATGATTTTTAAGGAATTTTCTAAATCTATCTTAAGTCATTATCTGATCTCTAGGATCATTTAACACCACTTAACACTCTCAAATTTCTTAGTGTCATCTTTAATCATCCACTGGTGCTCATAAAGCCCTATTTCCTTCTATAAAAGGAAATCATTAGCTACCATCAATCATTTTCCCTTGATCATTTAAGACACTTAGGAAGACTGAAATACTCAAGGAGGTATAGGCTTTAGACCTTACAAACATCATTTTTATCCTTTCCTAACTGCTGAGAGCCGGATCCCTAGGATTAGCCTAGACGGATCCCTCATTGGAGGGAACCGTGGGATCCGGGTGACAGATTCATGTCAACTCTAGCTAAAACGATCATTTAAGTCCATCTTCTTAATAGACTGAGTAACTTAGGATATGTAGGTGCTAGACCTTGCTAGAACCCAATCACCTCTTTTTTACCTTATTTGTTAGCCGGATCCCTAGACTTAAGCTAGCCGGATCCCTCTAGTGAGGGAACCGGTGGAACCGTGGAACAGTAGGTACTTTATCTCTTTAGATAATCATTTCAAATTTCCTTTTTCCCACACATGCACTTGTTCAACACTTAGGATTATAATTTTCTTATATGTCTAAATGAGTTGCATTTATGTGATTCTTTACGTGTTCTTTCTTTTCGTTTCATGATTTTATGTGAACAATTTATCCATTTGTATAAATGTTTTACTTTTTTACTAACTCTTTTGGATTCTTGTAGGATGGCAATGGTCGATTTCATCATCAAGTCAAGTTGTGCTCATTCGCACGTTTTTTTATATTCCTAATCTTGCATCATCCTAACCATCTTACTTCACTTTTATCACTACTCACAAAGTCATCATGTTTACCACCTCTATTGAGTCATCAACCAATTCAAAGATTCACCTTGATACCTTTCATCACCGTGTCCAAGGTCTAGTTCATGAACTACGTGATGAAGTATAATTCACGTTCTACCACATCCTACTTGTGTCAACCACAATCTCAAACCACAAGCTACTTGTGTCAACCACATCCTACAAGTGTCTCACTACCACTACAATTCATGGTCGCTCAACCATCCTCCACAAACACCTATGTTGTCAAAAGCCAAGTGAATTTCCTAATGAAATGCGTCTCATCCCTAAGAACATTTTTTTTTACCTTGAACAAACCTTACAACCTCTAAACCAACCATGATGATGCAAGTAGTAGGATTATTCTCTTTTTGACACTAATCCTTTCTTTGTAGGTTCATATATATACACTTTGATGTGTATGGGATTCTCGTCTATTTATGGACGAAATTTTACACTATTTTTTTTGTAGGTTCCTCTTGACGCCCTGAAGCTAGGGGGAGCTTTCGTCGAGCATTTATAAAGTGCATCATATGACTAACTCGTCCAAGGACGAATATAATTTTGCACTAACTTTTTGTTTTGTAGATTTTCAAAACACACTAGGAGAACTTGACGCTCTCAATAAAGGGGAGTTTTTCGTCAAAGCAAAAACATTGCAAATTTTGCAATAATTTCGTCTTAGTCTTCCTAAAATACTTGACGCCCTTAACAAGGGGGAGCAACCGTCAAGGGGGAGCATGCACACATTCATTCTTCAAAATTCCTTTATGTTTCAACAAAAGGGAGATTTCTTTCTCATCATTTATTATTTTTTTTCTCTCCTTAACACTAACCTTGATGTAGGTTAAGCCTAAAAAATTTGATCTATTGAGCCGTTGGCAATAATGGTTATAATTCAAAGGATCTTTCTATTTTTTTTCTTTTTGTGTGATTCTCTAGGTTCCTCTTAAAGGCGAGATCACCACCTCTTGAAGACGTGCAAGCTCAAGGTCATGAGTTGCTAAGATTCGTCATTAGTGTTTCGTGTTGAAGGTATTGGCGTGGTGTGCCAATTGGAGCAATAAGGTGTCTTTTAATTTAACTTCACTAGGGATGATGCAAACTCGCCATTCTTGGGAGAAATTAAGTTTAAACTCCAAGGACACACCCTTTTTGTTTCCAAAAAAGGGGGAGAAGAGTGTAAACGGAGAAGGTAATGTATAGGAAGTACGGACACAAGTAACTTTAACATTTTACCTATCTATTATGTTTACATATATTTTGTCATCATCAAAAAAGGGGAGATTGTTAGTGCAAATATTACGATATTTAATCTATACATTCTCATTTGTTTTGTTGATGACAAACATGTAACTTGTAATACATAACGTAAAATGTATAAGTTACTTGTAATTATATTTTGTCTCAACATACTCTCAACACCTCTCGATGACTCAAGTCCTTGTATGCTACAACACAGGTTCGTACATGTTTGTTATGTTGCGTTATGATCAAACCCCTAACAAACCATTAAACATGCTTAGTTAAAAACTTTATAAAATACATAAACATAAGTATATGTGTTGGATAAAACCCATGACCCATGACCCAAGACCCATACCCAATGTCTAGATACATTGTACCTTGGTGGGCACTCAAAACCATGACCCATAGCCCATAGTTTTAACCCATAAACTATGGGTAAAGAGGAGCGTGCACGGATCCCTCAAATGCCCCACGGATCCTTTGGAATTACAAGGGCCGGATCCCTCCAGGAGGGATCCTTGGGGCAGAACATGGTTTTGGCCTTTTTGCCTATAAATAGCAAGCCACTTCTTACCATTTCTTCACACCTTCACACATAGTTTCTCTCCACCATTTCTAGGATATTTAGATCATTAGAAAACATGTAAACCACCCTCATCTCATATGATCATAATGCTTCTAACTTTCATTTGTTGTAAGCATACTCCCGAAGTGATCCTCCAAAGCAAGCTTAGAGATCTTGCATCTTTACCTACTGAAGTGATCACCCATCACAATCATACAAGCACATGAAGATCTTCTACAACAAGCTTGCAAAACTTGTCATCTTCATTCATAGAAGACTAACTACATCATGCTTTGTGTTCTTAATGTTTAGTTTAGGACTTCATATCCATTAGACGCATTGTCTTGGATATTGTCTAGTATCATATTCTTGTATCTATGACTAGACTAGATGGTTTATGTGTTTGTGCCATAAAATACAAGGTTTGTTATGTTGGGCCACAAAACATAATAGGTATCATGGATGTGTCGTACATCTATGACTAGACTAGATGGTTTATGTGTTTGTGCCATAAAACACAAGGTTTGTTATGTTGGGCCACAAAACATAACGGGTGCCTAGAAGTCAAGTCACAAGGCATTAGTAAAGGGTGCCTAGAGATCGAGTCAAAGGCATTAGTGAAAGGTGCCTAAGGTGTACATTCGATATGGTGTGATTCGATGTACAAGATAGATTAGTATTAGGTCACAAGGATATTGTCATCCTTGTTGATATTGTCATAAGGAGTAGACCTCCTTTGGGGTTAGTTGTTGGTGTAGTGTTGGGTAGTAGTTCCTCTTTTGTAATGGAACTCGGAATCTATCCTAGTACCGGATAAATGGTAGGCAACGTTGTGATAGGTTTGGTTCTACCTCGTGGAAGAACTCGGTGTTTAGCTTAGTACTGGAAAAAGTGTAAGCGACGTTGTGAAGGCTTCTCCGCCATAAGGAGTTGGTGTCGTGTAGTGAAGCAACTCTCGAGTAGGTGACTTGGAGAGTGGAGTAGGGCAAGGAAGGTGTCCTTGTAGCCGAACCACTATAAATCCTCGTGTTGGTTTGTCTATCCTTTTACTTATCGCTTTACTTTTATTCTTGCATTACTTTGTTTATTTTCTATGTGGTTGATATCTATGTTTGTGATACATACTTGGTCTTTCATATAGTCATAAACTATATTTAACACTTTACATATTATGACACGCTTGATCAAGAAAAAGCAACCGGACTAATAATGGTGAAACTTGATTTATAATGAACCATTAATCTTGCGGAATCTTATATGATATTAAGGGGTTGGCCTTACATGCCGTAATGCATTAAATGCATCCTCGCGTCGAGATTAGCAAATGCAATGGTTTATACTATATTTGATACAAAAGTTTTAAGTTTGAAACGGAAACGTATTCACCCCCTCTACGTTTTCACAAATGGGTTACCCCAAAGCCCATCCTATCGGTTACTAACCCACAAGGGGTTTCCGGATCCTTCTTGACATCTAATTTCCACTCTATTCCTTTTCCTTTAACATATTACGATCGTTAGTCCATTACATTTAATTACTTAACGTTCGTTAGTTGTTTGTGTAATTAATAACTAAATATAACATTTTATATTTAATTATTAAACTTTAATTCTCATACGTAAAGTGTGCAATCCCATGGTCTCGAGTTCGATCCTAACACACATCTATTAATATTTTGTCCATTAAACCAACAACTCCCATTTGGACATATCTTAATAGTGTGATCACATCGGTTAGCGTCTAGCAACACTTCGATGCCTCTAGTACAACTCGAGTAAGGTCTCCTGGAAAAACCTTTTAATGATTCATCATTATTATTATCCTTTTGTTTCTAATACCATGTTAAATAAAGATATGGATTTAAGTCATTCTTTATTCAACCAATCTGTTTCTCTTGTAAGTGATTGAGCAAGATTACCAAATCTTTTGAACATATTCAGGGGAGATCTTTGGGCGTGGCCACGCAAACATCTTGTCAACCTATGAGGGGCCCAGCAGTATTAAACTCCAAATAAATTTGAAGGAACAAATTATATCTTGACTACGAGACTAACCCACAAACTTTGCAACACTTCTAGAAACAACCCTTATGACTACCAGTTACGTATAGCGTTAAGTTGTTCCACAGAAATGCACTACATTTATGACACTTATCTGGTATCTCAAGTATGAGGATAACTATTCATGATTTACTTAATAACAATATCCATAAAGTAAAATCATGTAGTTGGGATAAGTCCTATATTCAATTCATTGAATATCATCTGAAATTGGTATGCTTTCTCATCAATATACTTTTAAGTATATTCTACCAAATCACTCAAATTTGTCTTAATTTAACGATACTCCCATATCATTAATTGACAACGGACGATTTAGAATAAATAAATTTATTCATGGATTAAACATGCAAATATAGGATACAATATATTATAAAATCAATCATACCAAGTATTTGATTTATTATAACAATTGTTTAGCATCCCTTATCCAAATACTAAATAAATCAATGCATGGAAATTCCAGTTGATGAATTATGCTTCAAGTAATGACAATCATACTTGTTGACAATTCATAAATCAACCAACTTGATTTATCATAATTTTGAGAATACTTATTTCAAGAATTTAATTAGTGAAGTCCTTGTATGTGTGCATTCACCAATCTACATAATAATTCATAAAGTGTGTGACATCCTCTATCACTAATTTATGACAATTTAAACTTTCAAACATTTTAAAGTTTAAAGTATTCTTATTCTTTTAGTGTATAATGCAACTGCGCACTTAGTAGCACAACTAGTTCACATGGCCATTAACAAGGATGAAATCTTACCATGACTAGTATTGAGTGTCATCTCAATTAAACCAGCATCATTGTATACAAACAACAATATGCTTATTAAAACTCCGTAAACTTTAATATCTTATTGTGTAATGTTTGATGTCTTCCAAACTTTCAAGTTTGTAGCTGATGACAATTTGCACAACAATTGACATATTGTTCATCCATAGAATCTAGGAGTAATTCCAGGCTGAGGATGCAATTCTATTAGAATATTCATTACACAAGTTATCTAATAACTTTTAGTTAGATATCAATGTTGTCAAATCACTTATTATTCAAGAATGATACAACAATTTTAATACACAACATGATGTACATGATGAATCTACATGTCAAACTTAGATTTCATTCATGTTCTATCTTGTCAAAAAATATTTATCCATTTCCAAATGATATATCATGTTTTATTAGAATCATTTATTTTATTGCACATGTTTATTAATAATAAACATATATTCCAAGGTTGTATGTTTTAATTCTTAAATCTTACAAGTGAAGTTTCATTCCAATCTAAGACTTAACATTTAGCTTACAAGGAATGTTACTTCCTATATGTTATACATCATATAAGATTTAAAACCTTAACATAATACTCCCACTAGCTTTCAGGAATACTTAAAATTTATCTTATTTCAATTATAAATCAAAACTAGAATTTAATAATTAAACATAAGAATAATTTTATAGATGCATGCATTTATCCATTCATGAATTATTGCACTTCGTACACTTCTAAAGATTATATGAATTCAAAAAAAAAACATTTCGATTACTTACCGTCCTCGATCAAGTAATTTCTCAAGAAAGAGTTTTGATATTCCATTGTCATATTTCATATTAATGAAAACAAGTATGACGATTATCATCTTTATATATTTAATGTGTCTAGGAAAGAATATTCAATCATATTTAATTGCTTAAGTATGATTACTAATCTTGTCATAAAACATGCATTACATATGTGTACAATTTTGTCCATATGATTTCTACACAGAGATTTAAACCACTAGAGTTTTTCATCTCTTTGAAGAAACTCGTCTTCATTCTCTAGTCTAACTATTAAGATAAACCAAATTTCCAAAATTGATTATCTTTATGGACAACATCTTTAACATTCATAGTATGAGTAATTTTCCCAATTCAATATTTGGTAATCCATCATAATGATTATTAGGTTTACTATAATCCTTTAACTCATATTTCTCAGCATATAAGTCAAATATCTGAGATATCCTTGCAGATCTATGAATGAAAATTCCATCATCATGAGGTCTATCATTTACATGTCTAACCTCATCATGATATTTACTAGTGTGTTTTAGAAGATTATGTATCTTGTAATTTTATCTTTCAAGATAAAAAAAACTCCCACTTGCCTTTTGTAATATATTGACTATCTATATATACTTAGCAATTAGAGCAAAACTACAGTGTTCTCTTTTTGGGACATTACAAATACACATTGATAATTCCTGACTTTAGTTTGTTACTAACCTATTCATAAGTAGTTTAATAGATTCAGAATCTTCAATTTTTAAAACTTAATGTGATTCATCACATTCCATAATAAAATGATGTATTATTAATCTTCTAGATTGGAGTCATATTGAGTATATTCAATCCATACTCAATTTTCTAATCTTATTACTTTTTAAGAAAGAAGTGATGGTTATCTTGAATCAAACAAATCAAATAGAGTTTGATTCTCCTAACTGAACATACCATCAACTTGTGGTATTCATTAGAATTAATATTGTAAGACAATCTAACAATATATAAGATAAACATATTCCTTTTGGCTTACCTATTTACCAACTAAGTCAACTTAATGGTAATAATAGACTTTTCAAGCCAATTGCATGCTTTATAACACAAGTACTCTTTAACCAAGTCACTTCATATCCATGTCTCATCAAGAAAACATAAACTGTTATAATCCCATTATACGTTATAAATCATTGATCAACTCAATGACTTCTTGTATATGTCTTAATTAAAAAACATAACAAGTTAACGTCTTACTTTATTATAAGTCTTAAAAGACTTTATGTTTATGTCTTTACAATGAATCATAAACATGTTTAATTAAAGTAATTATGAACACAACTCTTGGTTTGAATAGTAATTTCAAGTTAATTTATTTACTTCACAATAATGTTGGACTACATTATTTTTCATTTATGTCATTCCAAAATACATAAATAAACAATTTGAAGTAGTATTAGATTTACTTCATTTATTTATGTCATTCCGATAATACATAAATATTTAATTTGAAGTAATCTTATATATCATTTTGACACATGTTCTAAATACTTGTCTAATTTAGAAACTGGAAATATGTTCATGCAAGGTCTGACTTCACATGGAGATGTACTTTGTTGTTGCAATCTCGCCAAGTTCTCACATGACGTAAATTACAGCACCAAGTGTTTCTTGAATTAGATATGTGCAAGTCATATTAGAACGTTAGTCTCTTACCTTGGAGTCAAGAGAATCCGTTAAATCATATACCTATATGTTGTACCTTGCACACAATATAGATTTATCCCACTTGTGCATGGAACAACATCATGTAGTAGATAAACAACACGACATAAGTTTGTTTATGTGACCAATATGATTGTGTCATTGATATTAGCATAACTAGTAGATGTAGAACCACTTCATTGTCTAATAAGGAAACGTACATGACTATCCTTGAAAACATAAGTGTCTACAAGTGGAAAGTAATTATCTTAAGACATTCTAGAGATAATCTGAGTTACTACCAAGATGACAAAGCTTGTAACTCCCACTGAATTAGAGATCATTACATTAATTCCTTATTCAGTAATAAGAACACAATACTCCCACTGGATTTTGAAAACATTGTAAGTGTTTCATTAACTAGTGAAAGAAAATAGTGTTCTATTTACTTCCCTACACCTTTGAGAAAGTCCATACATAACAATTACTTATGTACTAAAAGAGTGTATTCTACTATGTAGATGATGAATTATCCATCAATGCTATTAACTTGAAAATTTGGGCATGCAATTTCTTTCTTAATAGTTCTACCATTCCAATAATTATAAGTAGTACTTTTAAATGGTCAAAACAGAACAACTAGATAAAATATACTAGTTAGTCTTTTACCAATTTTGCAGTAAATTAGTCTAGCTTCTAATTTAATAACTCAGAAAATATGCAATTTTCTTAACTATTAAAATTTGCTTAAGAGTTATGTATTTAGAATTTAGACAATTCTAATTTTGTCCTATCATACCTTTCTCATTCATGAAAAGGAATATGATTGAATCTCACTCTTTCCTATGAAAAGAGGACTAGGTTTATTCTTTTAGTAAAGTTGACTCTACCAAAAACCCTTACAGGTGTAGATCAATTTACCAATTCAAGAATAACCTACGTTTACGGTTTTAATGTTGCCTTAATACATTTAAAGAATTAACAAAATTCAATTTTAGTATTTTCGATAATTAAACTTTTCAAGAAAATAAAACCCAAGGTAATATTCATATAACCATAGAATTTTCTCGAAAACTAGGATCCAAATTATCATAGTTCCATTACATCAGTTGATGTGCAAGTAACGAAAGCACATAATAAGGTAATATGTCGAATAATAATTGGCAAACATTTTCCAATTTCTATATCATTATGGGATTTAAATTTTCCAACGCTATTGCAAATGTAAACATGTTTTATCCCATCTTGTGTCTTGAGTCCAGGTCTCACTTACTACTCAATTTAAGTCGTCTAACTTAAAGAACTGCAAATTTATTCCAGATACGATCCCACGTAACATGGAGATTTACCTTTCCATCACAATCTCACCAAGTTCCCACATGACGTAAATTGCAACTTCGAGTGTTCTTTTAACTAGATGGCACTTAACTTAATTTTAAAAGGGTACTAGTTTTGATTTATGGTGTCAAATCAAACATGTACGAAGAAGCATGCATACAACTTCGTATCAATAGTTTTTAATAAAAAAAAAAAACTTTTATTAACCAATTCACAAAGATTAAATTATCAAAGTTATGATTGAGGTATTAGTTTCGCCAATCAATGAATTTACCTTTAATTATCGTCCATTATATCGTACTTTTGCATAAGTCTAAAGACTTAGTGTTTCGGATAATTACCACAAAAGTGGCGCATGGAATTAAAGCTAATTCGCCCTTAAGATGATTTTGTACTAATAGCCTACTTGGTAACTCCAATTTGACTCGCAAAGAAGCGAAGAATTTGGTCAGCGCTGAAGCTATGACCTCCTTCTTTCGGGTCACAATTTAATGCGCTCCCCTCCTTGTACCCCTCACACAGTCCGTCAAATTGGGTGAGCCGTTCTCACTATTTGTACCAAAATCATCAATCAATTAAACTTATTGAAAATTTAACTTTTCAAAAACAAATCAAATTTCACCATTGTTTAGTCCAATTAATTTTTCTATTCAAAATTACCCTTTGCTTAAAACTTGTCGCAATAAACAAACAAGTAACAATAAAAAATAAACAACTAAAACAATGCGCACATAACTAACAATTAATACGTGTAAACAAGTAGCCACATGCAACTTATTTGATAAAGCTTATTAATAATCAAATATCTAGGTTAATTAACGTATATATTAACTAGGGCTTTCACTCGCACATTTGAAAGTGAGCCATATACATCGACGAATCGATTGCGTAAGCCATAATTAAAATATACCAAATTGCACATAATTGATTCATTAATATTATTGAGGTATTCCCTAATTCAAGATTTATCAAGATAATAAACATGTGTATAAAACTTAACAATTAATTTTCACATAACCAATCTTAACAATTAAATATATATCGACAATAATCCATGCCAAACATGCACGTTTTCATGGATTTAACATAACAATTTATTCACGTTGTCACAAGATCGCATACAATTCCATGTCACATAACACTTTATTCATGAATTTATCACGTAACAAATATATTAATTCTAGGTTTCGATATTGATAACATAACAATTATAATAAACCCTAAAACATTTTTTTAAAAACAATCGACTAAAAAAAATAGGGGTATCGACCCTAAATTTTTTTTTGGTCGATCCTAATTTTTTTTAAAACAAATTTAGGGCAAGAGCTCTAACCCTAAAATTAGGGTTTACATAATGATAACCAAAACCCTAGAATAATCATATCAAACACAATACAATATCCGTTTTTTACGTGTTTAGTAATTAATTACTCATTAAACCAAGCTCGTGATGCCACTATTGGAATTATATACTATGACAATCATATATAAAACACATAAAACATCAAAGAAACATGCGAAAGCGTAAAGGAACGTATAATGAATAATTAACTAACATAAACATAAAGTATGCGTACCTTTTTGATTTTAGTCGAACAAGAATCAATTCCACAAAACTAGCAATTTAGATGAACCCTAATTAGGGTTTATAGGATTATAAGAATTACCCCTTACCGTTTTGTAGTTCAATCCAAGATACAATCAATAGTGTGATTGTACCACGTTCTTGTACAAACGTACTATTAACGAATTATAGTGAATGCTAGCTTAATTAACACAAAACAACTTGTTTATAGAAAACAAAAGTAATCGACCCAAACACTTGTTTGGTCGATTAGTTAATATGACTAAAGAACAAGAAAAACACTTTAGGTTTAGGTTATGTGTACAAGATTACCCAACAATAAACCTAAAGCCTTGTATTTATAAGATGGAAAGGACAAGTTGGAGTGGGAATGGGTTACCCCAAAGCCCATCCGATCGGTTGCTAACCCACAAGGGGTTTCCGGATCCTTCTTGACATCTAATTTCCACTCTAGTCCTTTTCCTTTAACATATTACGATCGTTAGTCTATTACATTTAATTACTTAACGTTCGTTAGTCGTTTGTGTAATTAATAAATAAATATAACATTTTTTATTTAATTATTAAACTTTAATTCTCATACGTAAAGTGTGCAATCCATGGTCTCGAGTTCGATCATAACACACATCTATTAATATTTTTTCCATTAAACCAACAGCACGGCGAGGCACGAAACGCACCACACCATGTGCTCTAAAGGACATGTACAGCTAAATAGCTAATGTATTATAACCTACACAATCACTAGCAACTACAAATTAAAAAGGGTCCATTTATATAGAAAGTTAGACTCATATAACATACCACATGTAATTGATAAAAACAAAAGTTTGATTTTGGCTAACGATAAAGCATTTTTTTTTGTAAATTTTGACTTGGCGATCAAACGCGTCACTGCTACATTACTAAACTAACCACACAATTATGCCTTGCTTAAACACAAGTCACAACACAATCATACACACATGCGCTCGCAAAATAAAGAAAAGTGTTGTCCTGATCAAATTTGTGACCAAATCATATGTCGGGGTGGGGGGTGGGGGCGTAGTGTGTAATGAGGCATGAAATATGGGGTTGACGCGTGAAGCCGTAGACCGTTACCGCCGGTCTTAAATTCTACAGTGGGTTGTTTGATTTAAGCTAGCTAGGTTGTCAGTGTTTTAGTTGTGAGTTGTGACCCCTTCAGCACAAAGCTATAAACAATGTTCAGTTCATGGCGTCTTTTGGATCTGTACGTGCCCATGGCTCGTTTACACATTAACAATAGGCATTTAATTAAGTGGCGCAGGGTAATTTAAAAGTATCATATATTATTTATGGCATTGTTGAGTTCCTTAACTAATAAAATATACAAACGCATGAGCTTCCTTGTTGCTTACGTAATTATACATATATTTCAGGTTTATTATTAAATAGGTTCTTCAAAGACAATGACAGAGTTTTAAACGAAGCAAGACTGTAGTGACGAGATATCAACTATAGAAGATTGTAGAGTACTGCTATTGTTTAAGCAAATTTTAATGCAGAATTTTACTTTTAAATTCATTGTTTAAGTTGTACACAAAAGATGGGTTTTTAATTACATGAGTCAGATTATAAGTTTTATCAATAGATAAATTTCTTTTTTTCTACTTCTTACAAATCAACAAATATTGAATCTCCTAACAAAGATGGAAATTTCACCGCATGCAGGTTAATCATCATTAAGGCTTGCTGAGACATCACGTGGTAAAAGGATGAAAATCAAAGGCCTTCAATGTGTTATGTATTTGGGGCTCGTTTGGTTTGTGGATGGGTTTAAGTTTAGGATTTGGATTTGGATTAAGATTTTATATTAAATGATAAGAGAGAAAAATATAATTATTTAAAATATTATTTAATTTATAAAAAAATTAAAAGTAAAAATCAAAAAATTATTATTTAAAATATATACTAGTATTAAAAAAGAAGGTTAGAGAGACTGACAAGGTAGGGCCCAGCTGATTTTTAATTAAAAAACAAAAGTTTATTACTTGTTAAAAAGTAAATCCGGACCCTCCCCACAGGTTTTGTACATGCGGAATATATATCAGCCATCCCCAATCAGGAGGCCCACTAGAAGATACCAAACATTAGTTATTTTACCATCAATCCTAAACCATTTTGAAAAGAAGTTAACCAAACGGGCCCTTGTATTTTACTGGCTCAAACTCTTTAATTTCATAGTACTGATTGTGACGTATCTTTGACCACATCATCATAAATTCATATGACTATACATATTGTGTTTGTTCTAGATTAATTAAAAGGATCAATTTCTAAGGATTCGATTCGTGAACACTTATTTCCAAGTTTCCAACCACTTTCAAGATGCATACATAATGATGAGTAGTGTATCTAACATAATATTGTAAATATACTAACAAAGTACCAAATACTCGTAATGCATGTATTAAGCTTATATGTACATGTGGCCCTATGAATTGAATATGAGCTTTCTATAGATAACTCTAATCATTTTTGTCTAGAAAAACTACCGAAGACAATTTATTAGCTGGTTCTAAGCTCAAAAGTAGAAAGATATCACAAAGAACGAACATTTGGTAGCATGATCTAATTTGACACAAACTTCATGTTACGTAATTTAAACTTAACCACGTCAAAGATTAAAGAAAAAGAGTTAAAACACTGATTGAAGAAAGATTATATAATTTACAATTCATTGATTTTCGCGTAGTGTGTAATGAGGCATGAAATATGGGGTTGACGCGTGAAGCCGTAGACTGTTACCGCCGGTCTTAAAGTCTACAGTGGGTTGTTTGTTTTAAGCTAGCTAGGTTGTTAGTGTTTAGTTGTGAATTGTGACCCCTTCAGCACAAAGCTATACACAATGTTCAGTTCATGGCGTCTTTTGGATCCGTACGTGCCCATGGCTCGTTTACGCATTAACAATAGGCATTTAATTAAGTGGCGTATGGTAATTTAAAAGTATCATATATTATTTATGGCATTGTTGAGTTCCTTAACTAATAAAATATACAAACGCATGAGCTTCCTTGTGGCTTACGTAATTATACATATATTTCAGGTTTACTATTAAATAGGTTCTTCAAAGACAATGACAGAGTTTTAAACGAAGCAAGACTGTAGTGACGAGATATCAACTATAGAAGATTGTAGAGTACTGCTATTGTT
The DNA here is from genome assembly GCA_019973895.1 of Chrysanthemum seticuspe. Classification (NCBI taxonomy): domain Eukaryota; kingdom Viridiplantae; phylum Streptophyta; class Magnoliopsida; order Asterales; family Asteraceae; genus Chrysanthemum; species Chrysanthemum seticuspe. The sequence continues at coordinate 51,020,032 of BPTQ01000007.1, forward strand.
TAAGCAAACTTTAATGCAGGCTTTTACTTTTAAATTCATTGTTTAAGTTGTACACAAAAGATGGGTTTTAATTACATGAGTCAGATTATAAGTTTTTATCAATAGATAAATTTCTTTTTGTCTACTTCTTACAAATCAACAAATATTGAATCTCCTAACAAAGATGGAAATTTCACCGCATGCAGGTTAATCATCATTCAGGCTTGCTGAGACATCACGTGGTAAAAGGATGAAAATCAGAGGCCTTCAATGTGTTATGTATTTGGGGGCCGTTTGGTTTGTGGACGGGTTTAGGATTAGGATTTGGATTTGGATTTGATATTAAATGATGAGAGAGAAAAATATAATTATTTAAAATATTATTTATTTAATAAAAATATTAAAAGTACATATCAAAAAATTAGTATTTTAAAATATATTAAAAAAGAAGGAAAGAGATATTGACAAGGTAGGGCCCAACTGATTTTTAATAAAAGACAAAAGTTTATTAGGTGTAGTTTGGTTTATGGGTTTTCACGGGTTTAGGCTCAAAGTAATCCTCAATCAAATGTTTGTTACAATTATTCTGATCTGAGAGATGGGTTTGATCCCCACAAACCCAATCCCTACTCTGATGGTGGCTTTTGACAAATCATGCAAAAAGAAAAATCAATTTCATACGTGTGTAAACTTTTCACCACATGTTATTTCAAACTTTTTTTGTCTCTTTCTCAAGTTTTATTTTTAAATAGTTTATTTTAATTTAATTAGTTTATAAAACAAATAAATTATTATTATTATTTAATGTTTTTCTCTCTCCTAATCCAAATCTAAATCCAAATCCAAATTATAATCCAAATCTTAATCCTAAACCCATCTACAAACCAAACGGTCCCTTACTTGTTAAAAAGTAATCCGGACCCTCCTCACAGGTTTTGTACATGCAGAACATATATCAACCATCCCCAATCAGGGGGCCCACTAGAAGATACCAAACATTAGTTTTTTTACCATAAATCTTAAACCATTTTGAAAAGAAGTCAACCAAACGAGCCCTTGTATTTTACTGGCTCAAACTCTTTAATGTCATGGTACTGATTGTGACGTATCTTTGACCACATCATCATAAATTCATATGACTATACATATTGTGTTTGTTCTGCATTAATTAAAAGGATCAATTGCTAAGGATTCGATTCGTGAACACTTATTTCCAAGTTTCCAACCACTTTCAAGATGCATACATGTTTTCCTCATTATCAGATGAGTAGTATATCTAACATAATATTGTAAATATACTAACAAAGTAACAAATACTCGTAATGCATCTATTAAGCTTATATGTACATGTGGCCCTATGAATTGAATATGAGCTTTCTATAGATAACTCTAATCATTTTTGTCTAAAAAAACTACCGAAGACAATTTATTAGTTGGGTCTAAGCTCAAAAGTAGAAAGATATCACAAAGAACGAACATTTGGTAGCATGATCTAATTTGACACAAACTTCATGTTACGAAATTTAAACTTGACCACGTCAAAGATTAAAGAAAGAGTTAAAACACTGATTGAAGAAAGATTATAAAATTTACAATTCATTGATTTTCGCGTAGTGTGTAATGAGGCATGAAATATGGGGTTGACACGTGAAGCCGTAGACCGTTACCGCCGGTCTTAAAGTCTACAGTGGGTTGTTTGATTTAAGCTAGCTAGGTTGTTAGTGTTTTAGTTGTGAGTTGTGACCCCTTCAGCACAAAGCTATACACAATGTTCAGTTCATGGCGTCTTTTGGATCCGTACGTGCCCATGGCTCGTTTACACATTAACAATAGGCATTTAATTAAGTGGCGTAGGGTAATTTAAAAGTATCATATATTATTTATGGCATTGTTGAGTTCCTTAACTAATAAAATATACAAACGCATGAGCTTCCTTGTGGCTTACGTAATTATACATATATTTCAGGTTTACTATTAAATAGGTTCTTTGATAACATCAAATAGTCCTGAATATTAAGTGTCAATTTCCCCCGATAATGCTTTTAATTTATATCATTTATATGGATTTACGCTTGTTTTCCATTGTTTTCCACTTTCAGGTAAATTACGAGCATTGTAGCTAAAGAGACGCGGAACTGGAGAAATATCTAAAGATTTTTCATAGTATGCTATTTTGAAGAAGTTACGACGTAACTCGTCTCTCACATTACGCCGTAACTATTGCGTGACTCAGAAAACCAACTTATCATTAGGTTACGGCGTAACTCTTCCCTAAGGTTACGACGTAACTACATTAGGTCAAATGAGGTTCCACGTCGCTGATACTTACGCCGTAACTACTCCATCAACTATGACGTAACCGAGTTTATTGAAGACTACGGCGTAACCACTCATTAGGTTACGCCGTAACCAGCAGATCTAGTGCAAAATACGATGAAATAGAAGGTTACGGCGTAACTCTTATATTAGTTACGCCGTAACCTAGATCTGGCCTATAAATACCCTACGATTTCCAGCATTTTATATCATCTCTCTTCCTCCCCTTCTAGGGAGCGATTAGGGCAGACATTCCATTCCACACACAACACTCTGAGAACGTGGGAAAAAGGTCAAGGCAGGTCTAGAGGAGCATACGGAGCTGTCTCCAAGGGAGAAATCACTCCCCTACGATAAGCATTAGCGTTTTCTATTTCTTTTACTTTCAATTCATGTATTTCGTACCTTTAAATATTGAATTGGTTTGCATGATTAATATGAGCGGCTAAGCACCTTTTGGTGCTAGCCTAGTTATGATTCCTTAATTGTTTTGTTTGCGTTTACTTTACTTCCGTGCAATTATTTCTAAGTGTATGCATGCATAGTTTATTGGTAGCCACCCTTGGTTCGGTAGTTTTGAATGGCGATAGAGGCCAATTGCCTAGGAGATATGACCTACTGACCCTAGGTGAGCGGACTGAGACGGGAAGAGTAAGATATGACCAACTGACGACCCTTTCTACTTGTGCGATTTGACCAACTGATCACCTATCGTTTGGATGAGCTTAAGAATTAGGGGGTGCATGTCTAAGTTCCTAACGGCCGGGCATTCACTATTATAGATCTAGCATGTAGCGGTACTTAATGACTTGGCTTAGGGGACCAGGAACAACAGGACTTATGACGGTGCGCCTGATTTCTCCTGTGGTGGCATCTTTGCTGATAGGTTAGGGCGAATTGACCAAATGTTGTCCTCTTGAATTTGACCCCACCTGAAGTAATTGGAAGTAAGTAGACGTAGACATAACTAGCTAGAAGGATTAACTAGGTTAGCACCACTTTCCTCTATTGATTTCCCTTTACCATTTATCTGCTTTATTTTATTCTGCTTTAGTAGTTTAATTAATTAAATCCCTTTCGAAACCATTATTAATCTGTGATACCTAGACTTAGTAATAATCCATCACACATAGCTCTTGGGACGACCTCGGCTTTACCGATTACTACACTACACACGACCGGGTACACTGCCCGTTAGTGCACTAGGGTAGACCATAGGTATAACGAGACACTATAAATATTAAGACCTGGTCAGTAAAACCTGCATCAAGTTTTTGGCGCCGCTGCCGGGGAGTTATTTTAGGATTAATATTAAGTCTTTAATTTCGTTTTAAACTTTTCTCACGATCATATTTCAAGTTTTCTGGTACTATGGAAGTTGTTAACATTGATGACCTCACCCTAGAGGAATATTTGACGTTGACAAGAGGAGAACAAGGGCCGGGGCTCGTACGACCGACGATTGGAGCAGATGTCTAGTTTGAAATCAGCTGTCAGTTCATGAGGGAACTGAGACAAAAGCTTTTTGCGGGGAATGATAATGATGATGCCCACTTACATGTACAAAGAGTTTTGGAGATAACCGATCTTTTTCACGTTCCAGGAATGACTCATGATGCTCTTATGCTCAGGATATTCCCTATTTCACTCACTGGAGCGCCCAGAAGATGGTTTGACAGAATTCTAGCAGGGCCAATCAATACATGGTATCTTCTTAAAAATGCATTTATTTGAAAATATTTTCCTCCTTCGAAGATTGCCAAAAAGATGGAAGAGATAAGGAGTTTCAGGCAAGAGATGGATGAAACGTTGGATGCAGCTTGGGAAAGATTTAATGACCTTCTATACAATTGCCCAATGCATGATCTCAACAACTATCAGAAAGTCCTTATTTTCTACAATGGGTTAAACATCCCTTCCCGCCAAATGCTCGACTCTCAAGGGCCGATCCTTATGATGCCTCCGGAACAAGCCCTTACATCAATTCAAAAGATGGCTGACCATTCACGAAACTGGTACGATGAAGCTACCACTTGGGCCACTAATAGAAATAGCTTGGACAATTTTGGCGATATCACCAAAGGAATTGATAAGCTCAGATGTGATATGAAGATGGTTAAGGAAGATGTTCATTCCCTCCAAGAAGAAAGCGATGCTTATGAGCAGGTCAGGTATATTGAGTCATTGGAGGAAGCCGTCAATAAATTCTCAGATAATTTAAAAAGGATGCACGACTCGAATGACGAATGGATTAGGAATTTCAAGGAGGGCGCGGACTTTAATTTAAAGAAGCTTGACGATAAGAGGAAAAGCTTGGAATCTAAGCTTGATGAATTAAACCAAAAGGTCCTAGAAAGTAAAAAGAAAGCGGTTGGATCTATCAAAGCAACGGTGGGAAAGATGAAAGAAGTCAGCAAGGAACCGATTCCTCATGATTTACCTGATATCAGACCTTATGTACCACCTATCCCATTTCCAGGACGTTTGAAGATTGCGAGAAAAGAAGAAACAAGCAATGCTCAATTAAAGAAGATGGAAGCAAAGAGCTTAGAGGGTGATGAAGTTCCACAAGATGAGGAATTAACCAAAACACAAAATGGTATGACTTCTAGCCTTTCTTTTATTCCTAACAATCTTGCTTGTTTTTCTATTCAGGGTGCTGAGATTATGGATGAAATCGTGCAACCCATCACATCACCCGATGATGGTTATGTAGCTCCGGCTACTGAACCAATTTTAGTTGATATTGCAAAGGAAATTGAGGACAAGATTTTGGACACTTCAGTGATTAACAAGGAGTCATATGAGCCAATTAATCAGCCACATCACGAGGTGAACAATTCATCAAGATCATCGACTAAAACGGGTAAGGTAAGGAGGGAAATGGCATCTCCTTTAAGGTATGATCATTATCTATCATTTCCCCATCCTTTAGTAATTTCACACCCTCATGGTGTTTATCTTTATTTTCACCCACACTTAGTTTCAAGTGAAGGGAGAAACACCCTCTTACTTAGTAAATAAGGGTGGAGTCAAGCTCGTGACTCGAACAAAAACAAGCGCTTCGTGGGAGGCACCCCATGCATATCTTTCCTTTTTCTGTTTGTTTTATTTCCATTTCTGTAAGGTTTTGTGTTTTCTAACCATTTTTGCAGGAAACAAGGAAGTTATTGCTGCTGCAGTTTGCTGATCTGAACAGAGTTACGGCGTAAATCATCTTGGTGATTACGCCGTAACCATCCTTTTAGCAGCAGAATTCTTGACGCATTACCAATTACGGCATAATACTATCTCTGTGGTTACGCCGTAACCACTCGCTTTGCAGCTTATGTCAGGTTTTGCCAGTTACGGCTTAACTCCCTAAAAAGAGTTACGATGTAACCTTCCTCTGCTTTAATTCTTTCATTTTAAAACACAATAACCTTGTATTAGTATTTTAAATAAACTTTGTGGGTGTGTTCCCTGTAAAACCTCACGAGACTTCACTCGTCCACTTGGGACACCAAGTGGTTCAAAAGGTTTGTTGCATTCGCTAAATGCAACCGTGATTCCTACGAAAGTGAGTTAGGTTTATTTTTTATTTTTCATTTTTTTCTTTTTAGAATTATGCTTGTCGGTAGTGTGATTTCAGGGATTGAAGTTTGTTCATGATGCTTATACGAAGGCACGTCTCTTTTTCGTGGGCCTTCCTTCTTTATGGAGCAAATTTCAGGGAAGTTCTCGCTCTAATTCTACCTTTCTCTTCACCTTTATTTAATGCCTAGTACAAAAGGGACTTTGTACAATTCAAGTGGGGGGACGGGAGTAGAATTATCTCTTGAACTTTATTTCGCCCTCATTTTTCTAGTTTATTTTGAAAAATTATGCCATTTTTAAAATTTTGACATGTTTTTCTTAACCTAAATAGATTAGACCTTAGCCGAGCACATACAATGATACAACCCTTGATATTATATGGTGAGATTAGCCTTATCCGTTTCCAATATTTTACCCCAAATCCACCAAATTATGAGTGTGCCGATAGCTTGTAAACTTTAGAACTTGGCCTTTGCATCATTTCGAGACCATAGACGAGGTATGTTGAGTTAGCTCGATGTATTTGGACTTTTCAGTTTTAGAAGGCAATATTATAGGATTATCACCCAAACAGCCTACCATTGTGTGTCTATCGATTAGTCACCTCGACTTCTCGACCCCCATGTGAAACCCTTTTGTTGCACTCATCTTTAGTGCAAGATACCCCTAGATACACCCTTCTGAGCCATTCCTTTCATTTTGTTAACCCGATATATTGTTTCGATACACCTATACACCTTAGCCTACCCTGTAGTCTTTATTTGTAATTGGGAAGTCATCATTTGCCTAAGTTCAAGGTTCGAGTGGAAAGGTTCGGAAATCACGCTTTCATCGACAACATTTCTGAAGATCATTGAAGACCCCCCGAATTCCCATTGTTCATCTCAAGTGGGGGTATATTATGTTATGTTATTATTATGTTGAAAAAAAATAGTTGTTATGATTTTGTAAAGTGCAATGTTATAAGCACTGTAGTATGAGCTTTATTGATTTAATATCGAGGAGGCCACCTCGGTCACATTTGAAGATTGGAGTTGGTAGTTATGCCAACAGTTAGAGAAAATGTAGTGTGCCCATCACGACGTCCTCTAATAACACATCTACCTTGCATTTCATGATCCGGTTTCTTGACTTCAAAGCTTGAACTTTGGGCGGACGGTAAGTGGTGATGACTTGGTTATATATTTAGAGTGCTTGCTTGTTTTTTATTTTACACCAATTATATATCCCATGTCTTATCCTACCCTTTAGTCATGAAACGTGTCTAGGTGATGCAGCGAGCAATCTTTGGTGTCTTGGCCATGGATTTGGTCATGTATCATTGATTTTGTCCACTTCGCCGTGACATGTTAGTAATGACGAGTCACCCCTTAACCTTTGTCGTGTCTACCCATATTGCCTTCGAGAATTGTTTAGCCCTTAACTCTAGTGGTGGAGATTTGTGTAACCGCCAAGCTTATGATATAATACATGCTATGACTGTGCGATTGAGTGATCACCCCGAAATTGACACTTAGAATAGTTGAGAGATTTGAGTGTTTTGTTCCCCTTTCGTGAGGTGTTCGACTTTGTTTTATTCTAGCATAAGGGATTTGTAAACTTATATTTTCCAGGTTATGGGAGATATCTTTTTAGGAATCTTTCTAATAAGGTCTACTTGAGGGCAAGTAGAGTTCAAGTGGGGGGATATTTGATAACATCAAATAGTTCTGAATATTGAGTGTCAATTTCCCCCGATAATGCTTGTAATTTATATCATTTATATGGATTTACGCTTGTTTTCCATTGTTTTCCACTTTCAGGTAAATTACGAGCATTGGAGCTAAAGAGACGCGGAACTGGAGAAATATCTAAAGATTTATCACAGTATGCTATTTTGAAGAAGTTACGGCGTAACTCGTCTCTCACATTACGCCGTAACTATTGCGTGACTTAGAAAACCAACTTATCATTAGGTTACGGCGTAACTCTTTCCTAAGGTTACGACGTAACTCTTTCCTAAGGTTACGACGTAACTACATTAGGTCAAATGAGGTTCCACGCCGCTGATACTTACGCCGTAACTAGTCCATCAACTACGACGTAACTGAGTTTATTGAAGACTACGGCGTAACCACTCATTAGGTTACGCCGTAACAAGCAGATCTAGTGCAAAATACGATGAAATAGAAGGTTACGGCGTAACTTTTATATTAGTTACGCCGTAACTCAGATTTGGCCTATAAATACCCAACGATTTCCAGCATTTTATATCATCTCTCTTCCTTCCCTTATAGTGAGCGATTAGGGCAGGCATTCCATTCCACACATAACACTCTGAGAACGTGGGAAAAAGCTCAAGGCAGGTCTAGAGGAGCATATGGAGCTGTCTCCAAGGGAGAAATCACTCCCCTACGATAAGCATTAGCGTTTTATATTTCTTTTAATTTCAATTCATGTATTTCGTACCTTTGAATATTGAATTGGTTTGCATGATTAATATGAGCGGCTAAGCACCTTTTGGTGCTAGCCTAGTTATGATTCCTTAATTGTTTTGTTTGCATTTACTTTACTTCCTTACAATTATTTCTAAGTGTATGCATGCATAGTTTATTGGTAGCCACCCTTGGTTCGGTAGTTTTGAATGGCGATAGAGGCCAATTGCCTAGGAGATATGACCAACTGACCCTAGGTGAGCGGACTGAGACGGGAAGGGTAAGATATGACCAACGACCCTTTCTACTTGTGCGATTTGACTAACTGATCACCTATCGTTTGGATGAACTTTAGAATTCGGGGGTGCGTGTCTGAGTTCTTAATGGCCGGGCATTCACTATTATAGATCTAGCATGTAGCGGTACTTAATGACTTGGCTTAGGGGACCAGGAACAACAGGACTTATGACGGTGCTCCTGATTTCTCCTGTGGTGGCAGCTTGCTGATAGGTTAGGGCGAATTGACCAAATGTTGTCCTCTCGAATTTGACCCCAACTGAAGTAATTGGAAGTAAGTAGACGTAGACATAACTAGCTAGGAGGATTAACTAGGTTAGCACCACTTTCCTCTATTGATTTCCCTTTACCATTTATCTGCTTTATTTTATTCTGCTTTAGTAGTTTAATTAATTAAATCCCTTTCGAAACCATTATTAATCTGTGACACCTAGACTTAGTAATAATCCATCACACATAGCTCTTGGGACGACCTCGGCTTTACCGTTTACTACACTACACACGACCGGGTACACTGCCCGTTAGTGCACTAGGGTAGACCATAGGTATAACGAGACACTATAAATATTAAGACCTGGTCAGTAAAACCTGAATCATTCTTCAAAGACAATGACAGAGTTTTAAACGAAGCAAGACTGTAGTGACGAGATATCAGCTATAGAAGATTGTAGAGTACTGCTATTGTTTAAGAAAATTTTAATGCAAACTTTTACTTTTAAATTCATTGATTAAGTTGTACACAAAAGATGGGTTTTTAATTACATGAGGCAGATTATAAGTTTGGCGCTTTTACATATATATCCTTGGTAATTTCAAAAATTACATATATATCCTTTTGATGCATTAAAAGCATTGTATTTTATGCATCAATAACTGGTACAAAGGATATACATGTAATTATTCATCCTGGGAAGGATATATATGAAATTATGCCTATAAGTTTTATCAGTAGATAAATTTCTTTTTGTCTACTTCTTACAAATCAACAAATATCGAATCTCCTAACAAAGATGGAAATTTAACCGCATGCATGTTAATCATCATTAAGGCTTGCTGAGACATCATGTGGTAAAAGGATGAAAATCAGAGGCCTTCAATGTGTTATGTATTTGGGGCCCGTTTGGTTTGTGGACGGGTTTAGGATTAGGATTAGGATTTGGATTTGGATTTGATATTAAATGATGAGAGAGAAAAATATAATTATTTAAAATATTATTTATTATATAAAAAGATTAAAAGTAAAAATTAAAAAATTATTATTTTAAATTATATTAAAAAAGAAGGAAAGAGAGACTGACAAGGTAGGACCCACCTGATTTTTAATAAAAGATAAAAGTTTATTACTTGTTAAAAAGTAAATCCGGACCCTCCCCACAGTTTTTGTACATGCGGAATATATATCAACCATCCCCAATCAGGAGGCCCACTAGAAGATACCAAACATTAGTTTTTTTACCATAAATCCTAAACCATTTTGAAAAGAAGTCAACCAAACGGGCCCTTGTATTTTACTGGCTCAAACTCTTTAATGTTATAGTACTGATTGTGACGTATCTTTGACCACATCATTATAAAATAATATGACTATACATATTGTGTTTGTTCTGCATTAATTAAAAGGATCAATTTCTAAGGATTCGATTCGTGAACACTTATTTCCAAGTTTCCAACCACTTTCAAGATGCATACATGTTTTCCTCATTATCAGATAAGTAGTGTATCTAACATAATATTGCAAATATACTAACAAAGTAACAAATACTCGTAATGCATGTATTAAGCTTATATGTACATGTGGCCCTATGAATTGAATATGAACTTTCTATAGATAACTCTAATCATTTTTGTCTAGAAAAACTACCGAAGACAATTTATTAGGTGGGTCTAAGCTCAAAAGTAGAAAGATATCACAAAGAACGAACATTTGGTAGCATGATCTAATTTGACACCGACTTCATGCTACGCAATTTAAACTTGACCACGTCAAAGATTAAAGAAAAAGAGTTAAAACACTGATTGAAGAAAGATTATAAATTTTACAATTCATTGATTTTCGCGTAGCGTGTAATGAGGCATGAAATATGGGGTTGACGCGTGAAGCAGTAGACCGTTACCACCAGTCTTAAAGTCTACAGTGGGTTGTTTGATTTAAGCTAGCTAGGTTGTGTTAGGTCACTAGATTTACAACACAAGCTTACTAGAAAGAGATAAAGGCGATTGAACAAGTAAACCAAACACACACACACGTTAAGCTAATACCGGTTATGCGTAGAGAGTGAGTGAAAGGAATAAATTGAACAACCAACCCTCAAGTGAGGGTTATTACATAGTATTTATAGGCAAAGAGCTAGGGCAACACTCCCACTCCTTCCCTTTTCCTTATTGGACATGGGCCTAAGCTTATGGGACTTCTACATAAGCTTGACCTTAAACAAACATAAAGGCCATAATAAGCTACGTATTACATATGAGAAACTAACACTTGAATTGAGGTTTAGGAGTGATTCCAACAATCTCCCCCTCAAGTGTTGGTGATGAAAAACGGTGAAGGCGTTGATGTAATAGTAGCCTTGACGTCTTTTGACATTCTTCTTTCTTGCGAGAAGAGATGCCTTGATTCGAACAATCTCCCCAGTGTAGAGAGATAGTTTTCTTTGAACAGTTATGCTTTGACGTCATCTTTAACTTTGTTCTTTGATCATTGTTCTTTGTGATGAAAGTGATAGTATGTTGTTGTCTGCATCAAGTCTGCCTCAGGTCTGCTTCGCCGCTACAGTGTCTCCACGTTATTCTTCAACATGCTCACACGCTCTTTGAAGTTGGAATTCAGTACTGATGAAGTTCTTTAAGTCTTTAACTTTGTAGATTCTTTGATTTGACGAAGAATCATTCTGACTGTTGTGTTGCTTTTGGATAGAACTTCCATTAGTGATGATGTTGGCGTGAGCATGAGAAGAATCTACACGATCATCCCGCTCCGGAGCTTCCATAAAAAGAAAACATTTCAAACGGTTAGTAATAAGCGGATTCCGACACTTACAAGTTTGAACTTCGAGAGTGTTAACAGCATAGTGTGAAAACACAACTCTAATTCTTACAAAGGCCGTTCCTGAACTGGAGTCCCACAAGTGAGATAACGCGATGTACCAAAGTACATCTACAGTTCAGATGAGTCGCTGAGGTACACCGAAGCATCACCTCACGACTGTAGACCGTTTGAGACACACTAAGCGTAATCCATGGGGAGTTACCGAAGTGACCTGCTGTCAGGGCTGTTTGATGTTGACCCTTGCAGGAGTTTCCATTCAATCACTGAGGATCACAGATGTGAACCTCTCATAAATGTTCTCGACAGATTGCTAAGATTTGTGAAGGACTCGATAATGTACCACTGATGTTCTTATTGTTGAACATCAAGTGATGAAATGTCAAGTGTACCTAAGAGATCTTTTGATGAATCTCGTGGCTCTAGACTCAATAGTGCGTTTTGGTTTTCCTGAGCGGAGACTAGGGAGAGGGTCTCCTTCTTCAATACCAGCGATCTCTAAGAGAAAGCCAATAGTTTACGTAGGGTTCCCTGTGAGAATGAAACAAGCTTCTTTTGAGAGAAACTTGAGTGGCTAAGAAGGTATAGTGCATGCGTCACTGGGTCCATGACGACTTTTAATCTTCAATACCAGTGTCACTAAGTGACAACCAGTAGCATATGAATTGAACCCGGTGTCTGCCCTAAGTTGAATAATTTGGAGGGCTATTTCTTTTCACCATTTTCTTTGCATTTCTTTTTAATTCTTCAACTCCTTCTTTCTCCGATTCTCATTTTCTCCTTTTTATAATCGTACCTAAGGACTTCTAAGTACTAACTATTTGTGATGTCCTTGGGTAGATCCCTCCGGCTCTGGCGGATCATAGGACGGTTATTCCTAACCTTAGTCACCTTATCACTCCATGACTAACCTATGTTGCCATAAAACCAATTTTTAAGAAAATCTCTCAAAGGGTTTGTAAATGAAAAACATGTTTGAACCACTGTGAGAGTTTTATCTTTTAGCAGAAATACTCCCCCTCCACATGTGCTTTAGAGTTTTGACGGAAATCTGCACTGTGTGGGAAGAGCGCGCACTTTTGAATTGATCAACTCAAGATAGACACTCCCCCGCGAGACACGGTTACGTTGCATAGTTAAAGAGTTACATTGTCAGCTTATAGGTGACAACTAGCTCTAATAACTACCTTGAAGGTGTAGACAAACCTCGAAAGGTTGTCAAACCCGTCAGAGTTCATGTCTACCAAGAGTATTTCGAATGGTACTTTCTACTTGGACAAGTCCTTTGTGAGACACGTTTACATTACTAGCGAACTAGCTTGAAATTATTACCCGTCCAGGACAAGTCTTTTCGAGTTACTAACAGTTTAGTACCGTCAATTCGTTGGTTAAGTCTATTACACAAAGATTCATTTGCATTTACACAACATATTTCTTATCACATAATTTTCTCCCCCTAAAAAATGGCATATAAAATGTTATTTTTGAAAAGTTGAGAATAAATGTGACCATTTCGAGTGTTGCGGGAAGATGACCATTATGAACAATTTGTGAACAAAGTTTAGATTCAAATACTCCCCCTCAACAAGTGATATAAACGGTTGAGGTTTTGAAAATCGTACGGGGAAGTACTTGTCCTTTTGAGCAAAACCTTGAAAAATGAAAGGTTTGATAGGTTTTACTCAAAAGTAAGAAGCTTTCGCTCCTTTTATAAGGATTGTGGCACTGAAGCGTACCACAGGGTCCTTTCTTGACACTTACGGGTTGTACACTGTAATGTGTGCACAAGCCATTGACATATATAATCACACATCCAAATTTATAATGAAAGAAACAGTTCAAGGGGTACCAGGAAGTCCAGTGATGTTGCCAGGAAGTCCAGTGATGTTGCCAGTGATAGCCGGTGATGTTAATCCTGGGTCGACCACCAACAAAGCTTTCCAATGTTCTGAACTGATCCCTTCTATACAACCTTTCATCAATCATTTTGATGATCCTCCTCACATCCCTTCTATCCTGAGAATTCCATCGCTTAGGAGACCCAATCTTTTGACGTATATCCTTCAACCTATAAGCCAATCCGTCCCTAACCATCTTCAAAGTGTAATCCCCAAACTTGTGAAGATCACTACACGCCATTAAGCAATTTCGTTGAAGTTCACTGCGGTAAACGACGCCGAATGGTTTGCTGATGAGTGTATATTGTGAGAGCTGGTTGATGTCGGGAAGATCAAGCTGAGGTGGAGTGAAGTTAACACGAGTCTGATATGATTCAACTGCAAGTTGGAGATCTTCTACACGTTCTTTGATGACTATGCGTCTGATGAAGATGAGCAGTGACTTGATGAATTCACGTTGTACTTCAGTTGAAAATTGCCTCATGCAACCCTGTACTTTGGCAAGGTACATGTATTTAATGTCGTTGATAGACAAATTCTCAAAGTCAGCTTCAGAGAATGCATAATCCCGTTCATCTTGCCTTTTGACCACAATCTTCTTGAGAAAAGTGTAGTCCCATTTGGTCGAAAGATCAACGTGTTTGATGGCAACGATATTCTTAGTACTGAACACTGCATGTTGAGACTTCTGAACCTAGCAGCTCCTGTAGTAGATTCTTCGGCGTTCCGGTCAATGATGAATCCCGTACATTGCATCTCGGTCGTATGCTTCCACTTTGTTGGAGAACAAGTGATTAGCTCTTTCCTCGATAGCTATGCAGTTTGAGTATATGGCTGCTGGGAATGGAAGTGTCAAAGATGTAGCGTATTTTCTTAATCCATCGCCACCGTGTAGAAGAAATTCCAAGTCTTTGTTGAAGAAATATCTGAATGGAATCCTAGGTCCATCTGGTTGACCAATTGTTGGTAGAGGTTTTGACTAGTCGGTGTAGTATGGAGGGTTGTCCCATTTGGTGAAGTCGATGTTTGCTTCTGGGTTGAGCCAATCCATGTTGTTAGACATAGCTCGAGCAATGTTTTCAAGGTGATATTCGACCTCGATGGCACTTTCTGAGCTATCTTTCCACAGTTGAAAAGCTTCATTTTTGATTCGCCTCAACTCGGATTTCGTCATCTTCTTCACATGGAACTTTTCTTGCATAATCTTAGCATGCTCCAATGTATTACCGTCTACCAGATCTTGACCTTCAGCAGGGTAGGGAGTTGAGTTAACAAGTGTAGAGAACCATTCAAATTCCTCTGTTTTATCGTCATCTAGCCATGATACGACGTCAACCATGGGCGCCTTCTTCTTCTTTTGTTTAGACCTAGATGAGGATTCTGGTTTCTGAACTTGTTTGGGAGAGGTGGGTTGTTGTAGGGGCTCACGGACTTCCTCATCGTCACCACCCGTATACTCAAAGTGATCACCGGTTTTCTGAGTCTCGGGCGGTAACTCAGAATCCTGAGGTTTATCAGTAGAAGAACGAGGAGGTGATCTTTGTTGTGCAGGAGTCCGTTGTGGTGGAGGTTGCATCGAGTACTGAATAGAGGATGATACATCAGACTTCTTTGTGCGTTTGGGCTCTTTATCCTTATCCTGATCTTTGTCTTCATCATCTCTTGAACGTTTGGGCCTAACAGCTTCTTCTCGGAATGAGGACCTGAGTTGGTATTCCAGTAGAGCTTCAAACAGTTTGGCTTCGTGTGAGGAAAACGTTGCAGAGCGTTTCGACATTTGCGCTACTAGCCGGTTCACCAATTCATCATCTGAGAAGATTGTAGATTCAACTGGATTGATGCTTAAATTCATCGGAGTTGATTTCATGGCTTGTTTGGCTAGATGCAGGAGATTTGGATACAGTTGTCTGTTATACATCTCTTTTGTCAGTTTCGGAACGACCTCCATAAGGAACTGGTGAGTGTATCCTTTGATCATTTCGTCCATTTTCCCTTGAAGATCATCTTTCATGAGCTTCTGGACATACTCCCTTTCATCTTGCATCTTGTCGAGATCATCATGAATATACTGTATCTGATCAGCATAGAAATTCATCTTCCTGTAGAGTATGTCTTTCTTTCTGACTTGTTTGACAGCATTCCCAATTCTTTTATGAGCATGAGAAATCCAAGATCGAGTTGGCTTCTTCACTGATTTGGATGTTGATTTGGTTGATCTTTTAGATGGTGGTGGTGAAGAATGAGATGATGGATCTGATGATGATGAGACATGAGGAGGCTCAGGGTCCTTTGGAGGTGCAGAAGTATCCTCCTTGGAACGAGTTGGACTGTTGAGAAGATAATCATCATAATTCTCTTCGTTATCTTGTCCAGATTTAGCCTTTTCTTCCGTCTGAGCCTTAGCTTCTTCATCAGTCTTTTCTTTCTCAGTCTTATCCTTTTCTGGTTCCTCAATGTTAAAAACAGTAGACTCCTCCACAAGCGTTTTTTGTTGCACAAGATTGGTGGCACCAGCTCCCTTATCGGGTTGATTAACCGCATCAGGAGTTGGTTTAGAGTGGGAAGCACCACTTGATCCTCCGGGGCCACCCATTTGGTCTTTTGCAAATTCTTCAGCTTTTTGAAGGTGTCTAACGAATTTAAACTTCTTCCTGTATGAAGTATCCAGTTGCTCTTCATCTTCATCTGAGCTTTCTTCATAAGGCACAAGTACATGAGTCTTCCCTTTTCCTAGGTCAGCTGGAGGACTAGGAGGTTTTGCTACTGAGGGAGGTGGTTCGGTTGCAGATTCAGAGTAGTAAACCTCCTCATCTGATTGTGTATCTTCAGAGCTTTCGTCCAGTAGCTTTCTTGGTGGTTCAGGTGTAGGAATAGGAACAGCTTCCTGAGAGGGAACTTTCTTCTTTGCAGCAGGTTTCCTCTTTGGGACATTCCTTTGACTCTCTGTGCTTACTGCACTTCCAGCACTTCCTCTTCTGGTTCTCCGAGTAGGTGTTCCAGAAGGTTTTTCATCGAGATGACCAACTTTGCCTTCTCTTACTGCTACCCGATACCTTTTGTACGTTTCAAGCTTCTTGATTTCGTTAGTCAGCAGGTGATCAGGTAACACAACACCCTGTTTCTTTGTTGACGATTCCTTGATTCTGACTGATAGGGTAGGCTCAGTCAACATATCGTGATTGTCTGGGTCATTGAGCCTTTGTGGAATATCGGGATGAAGTCCAAGTGCTCTCTGGATCAACAATTTTGTGTATCTGACATAGGGAATCTTTGAGCCAAGTTTCTTGTGAAATGACATCATGTCTTCCCATAACAGTGCTTCGATTTCGATGTCCTTTTTGTTGATTAATGACCAGAAGATTTGTAGTTCCATGAGCTTGGGATGCTCATAGCCACTGTCACGACCAGAGACTGATTTGGTGATGATGATGTAGAGGGTTCTCCACGGTTGAGGAATGTTCTTAAGCTCCACATGAGAGTGCTTAGAGATAACTCCTGAAGCTTCATCATAGCCAATATCAATCAGGAATTGAAGAACTGTCTCCTCAGTAGGTGTGGCAAAGAAGTTGGTTGGCTCGATTTCAGGAATGAGAAGAACAGCCCGTAAGTCTGCATGAGTGATGGTGACTTGTTTGTGATTGAGAGTTACAGTCACTGCAATTTGACCCTTGATCCTTTGCATTGAATTCCAGAATTGTTGCATGTAGATCTCCGGTACAGTAGCAGAGTATGAGAGCATGTTCTGGTAGGGATGATTCTTTAGAATATCCACAGCAATGAGACAAGAATATTCTGAGCATGTGAGGGTTTCAAAGTCAACCCTAAGGTTGTTCTTTCCAATCTTTCTAGGATAGCCTTTAGGGAAGATGTCAGCAATTGTGAGAACTTCTGGTGCATCCACATTCATTTGAGTAGCCATGTCGTGATCTGAAATAACATTAGCCAAAAGAACCAACATATCAAAAGACATAATGTTAGTCAACAGAAGGTTTTTATTGTCTAATTATTGAATGTACAGTGTTAATGATTGTTACGAGTCATAAGTCACTTGTTTGTCCAATCGTCCAATAACGTTGTGATAAGTTTCGTGAGTTAGTTAACTTTAAGTTTTAAAGTTTATTTTATCACTTATTTAACACAACATATTACACGATTACGTTTATTAGTGACATTATTGGTTTCGTGCCGATATGATTTGTTTATTAACAAGTTTGTACACGTAACAATTCATAATGAAGGTCAATCAAGGCTTAGGCGTAGATTTGGCAAAGTTACGCGTAAACAGGAGTGATATATGCGTAGACGAAAGCTTATGCGTAGGATCCTAACTTACGCGTAAGAAATGTTAAGCATAGAAGAAGGGGACCTTATGCGTAGAGCTTACGCGTAGGCGTATAAAAACCTTGCGCGTAAGGCTTACTCGTAAGAGTAGACCTTATGCGTAGAGGTCACTGTTTACGCATATCCTTCATAGGATACGCGTAGTCCCATTGTAGAACCTTACGCGTAATAGTTACGCGTAGGATTTCTCTTACGCATAACTTTCTACGCGTAAGGTGATCCTTATGCGTAGAGTAACAATCGACCTTGATTCTGAATTTTATGCGTAGCAAGCCTGAAATAATATCATCAATCTTAACACATATATTCATTTTACAACAAATCATGGCATGAAAAACATGTTAAACAGGTTACGCGTTAGAAAGTCATACGCGTAAGTCAAAACCCTAAAGTTTATGAATTACGCATAAGATTTCTAACCATAGGATTTGCACCAAACGTTTTCTGGTAGGTCTTAGGTGTTGTGAGAGTCTATAAACCAAGTTTTAACACCCAATTCTCAGTGAATCAAAAATACCCAAACTCAAGAACATTAAACCCTAATTCCTAATTCTGACTTAATTAGTGTTTCTGGGTTGTTGTAGGGCCTGGATATCATCAATTCAACATGATATTAACCTCACAAAGCAATCATTTTGACCAAATACAATCACATTTGAAAATACCCAAAACCACGCATAAACCCTAGTTCTTCAAATTCAAACCATACGTGATTCTGGGTGCGTTTTGAGTTGAAAAATGGTATCAGTGATGTTTAAGAAACATTTAGACATAATTATCTTAACACCAAAACTCACAAACATGATCATGTGTTCTTACGCATATGCGAAGAACGCAAAATCAACCATAAACGTAAATTTAACCGTTGGATTTGTTTGAAAATCAAAACCAATGTTTAAAATCATGTTAGAAACATTAATCCACTTACAGTTTGATGATCTAAAACACGGATTGGAAGAGTGATTCTTAGGCGTAGGATTTGTTTGGTTAGGGTAATAAATGTGAAGTGAAAGTGTTAGGTGGGGTGTTTTTATTAAAATGACTTTAAGATTTTGACAGTTTTGGTCCCTCCACCTTTTCCATTTTCATTTAAAGCCTTTTAACTTCCATTTTGGTTACCAAACGAAAGATTTTAGGAAATAACTTTGACGACACTCCCCCTCGACTTAAGACAATAATGAAAGGTTATAAATTTTAGTCCGAGGAGTGTCATTGAACCAGAAAAATTTACCACCATTGATAAAAGAAACAGCCGGGATATGATAACATGCAAGTACACAGGTGTTTTGAAACAGTTAAGTTATAATTTTCTCCCCCTCAACACTTGATCGGAAAAATACTGAATTTTGAAAGATTAAAGTGTTGACGAAAGAAATGTACTTGCCATGTTGAAAGAAAAATAGATTAGAAGAATATTTTTGTTGTTTTATCAGGTTTTATATTTTTGTATTTTGTTTTTTGAAAAATGTATTTACAAAAGATATTTTGGTGTTTGACAGGTTTTTAAGACTGTTTTAAGAGGTCATCCAATTCCTCTTGAGTCAAACACCTCATACCAATCCGGTGGACCGACTCATTAAACCTAGCGGGAGGTAAGGCTTTGGTGAGCAGATCTGCCAATTGGTATTCAGTACCCACGAAGTATAATTCAACTATACCCTGTTCCACGTGGTCCTTGATGAAATGATAGCGAAGATCGATGTGCTTTGATTTCGAGTGCTGAACTGAGTTGTACGAGATCGCAATGGCACTCCGATTGTCGCAGTACATCGGGATTCTGTCAAATACGTAACCATAGTCTTTGAGTTGTGTTCTCATCCAGATGACTTGAGCACAACACGCGGACATGGCTACATATTCTGCTTCGGTTGATGACAGCGATGTACAATCCTGCTTCTTTGATTGCCAAGACACCAGTTTATCACCAAGAAATTGTAGTGCTCCTGAAGTACTTTTCCTTGAGTCTAAGCATCCTGCGTGGTCAGCTTCTGAAAAAGTGATTAGTTCCAAACCAGAATCCTTCGGATACCAGATCCCCAAGTTAATGGTTCCCTTGATGTATCGGAGGATTCTTTTAGCCTCAGAGAGGTGGGTTTCAGTTGGTCGCGACTGATAACGGGAGCATAGATAAACGGAAAATACAATATCAGGTCTGCTAGCTGTTAGGTACATTAGAGACCCAATAATACTTCGGTATTTGGTGGGGTCAACTAATTTCCCATGTAATCAGCGTCTAGCTTCTTGGTATGAGTCATTGGTGTGGCATAAGTGTCACAGGTTTTCATTCCAAATTTGTTTAACAATTCAATGGCATATTTGGACTGACTCTAGAAAATACCACGGGGTGATTGATGAACTTGCAGTCCTAGAAAGAACGTAAGTTCACCCATCATGGACATTTCAAAATTTTTCTTCATTAGTTTTGCAAAAGCGATTGAAAACTTTTTATGTGTAGACGCAAAAATGATGTCATCCACGTAAATTTGAACAATTAAGATATGTGCCCCGTGATATTTTATAAAAAGAGTTGGGTCAACCGAACCTTTGGTGAAATTATTAGCAATGAGGAAAGATGATAGCTTATCGTACCATGCCCGAGGGGCTTGTTTGAGACCATAAAGAGCTTTGTTCAGTTTGTAGACATGGTTCGGGAACTGAGGATCAACGAATCCTTCTGGTTGGCTGACATAAACCGTTTCTTTTAGTTGTCCGTTGAGAAACGCAGTTTTGACATCCATCTGAAAGACCGTCATATTCATATGAGCCGCGAACGCGAGAAATATCCGAACAGCCTCAAGACGAGCAACCGGAGCAAAAGATTCTTCAAAGTCTATTCCCTCTTCCTGACGATAACCCTTAGCAACTAGACGTGACTTGTTTCGGATTACGTTCCCTTCAGCATCCAATTTGTTTTTCCAAATCCATTTGAGACCAATGACGTAGACCCCTGTTGGTCTTTCAACCAGTTCCCATACTTCAAGACGTTTGAATTGGTTGAGTTCTTTTTGCATGGATTCAATCCAGTTGTCTTTTGTCATTGCGTCTTTAATGTTTGTAGGCTCAGATTGGCAGACAGTGAGTGCATAAATGCAATGTTCACCATCTATGTGAAGACGTTGTCTTGTAACGACTGGTTGATTCGGGTTGCCTATAATATTTGCCAGAGGATGGTCTTTTGTCCATCGATGTGTAGAGGGTTGATGTTGGTATACATTGTGCAGATTCTGAGGATTCAAATGGTTTGTTGATGATTCCGCGACATCAGGTGCAGCAGTTTCATTAGCAAACGGGTTAAAGAACGCATTTGGATCAAAATCTGCAGGTGGGGGTACTTCATTAAGAATATCATCAGCCGGTTCATCATTGTTGGAAGCGGTTTGTTCAATTGTTGTGGTGGAGTCAACTGGTGGTGCTTCTTCAACAGTAGTTGTTGTAGCAGGTGTATCAGGTATAAGAGTATTATCAGGTAGAGCAGCGGAAACAACGGATACACCTGGAGCACGTTCGTCAATATCGTCACTGAACAGAGGAGCAAATAACCTTTCCATTTGTTGACGAGTAAGCTTGGGGCTTTGTTCAGCTGATGATGGGGGTTGAGGGAAGTTTAAACGGTTGTGACCGGATTCTAAGCTGTTATACTCAGAAGCCATTTCCGTAAGTTCATCAAAATGAGCATGAATCGTTTCCATCACCTGTTTTGTACGACGATTCCAGATCCGGTAACCTTTAGAATTCTCACAATATCCAATAAAGACTCCAATGTCAGCTTTGGCTTTGAGCTTTCCAAAATCATCACGATCATTATTTGGATAGCAAAGGGATCCAAATACATGAAAGTGTTTGAGATTCGGTTTATGGTTGTGGACAAGCTCGAAAGGTGTTTTGTTGTGGCGTTTTGTGATCATAGAACGGTTTTGAGTATAGCATGTAGTAGATACAGCTTCTACCCACAAGTAATCTGGAAGTTTAGCATTAATTAACATTGTTCTTGCAGCTTCCACTAACGTTCGGTTTCATCTTTCAACAACTCCGTTTTGTTCAGGTGTACGTGCAATAGATGTTTGATGCTGAATTCCCACTTTCTCATAGAATTCACGAAGGGTTTGGTTAACAAATTCAGTTCCTTTGTCTGTTCTTATTAGCCTGACGGTGTTGCGGAGCTGGACCTGTATTTTCGTGAGAAAGGTGATGATCATTTGTGGAGCTTGGTCTTTGCTTCGAAGAAAGTAGACCCAAGTCCATCGTGAGTAGTCATCAACAATTACTAAGATGTAGCGTTTGCCATTGATCGTTTGCACGCACATCGGGCCACATAAATCCATGTGAAGAAGATGAAGCACATGCTGAGAGCTGTGTTCCACCTTTGAAGGAAAATGAGCACGAGTGCTTTTCCCTTGTTCACAGGCTGAGCAAAGGTGATCTTTTGAATACCGGAATCGTTGGAGACCTTCAACTAGTTTGTGTCGAGCAAGGTTGGTGATGGTTTGAAAGTTTAGATGTGAGAGACGACGGTGCCATAGCCAGGATTTTGTTGATGTTGCCTTTGAAAGTAAGCAGATGGGAGATGAAGCAACCATGTCTTGCATAGAGATAGTGTAAAGACTATAATTACGCGAGCCAGACATAAGGTCATGTCCTTGTAGATCACGAATGAAACAAGTTTTCTCCCTGAAAGCAACCTCCAAATCTCCATCACAGAACTGACCTACTGAAAACAGATTGTGACCGAGGCCTTCCACATAGTAAACCCTGCTAATTTCGATGTTCCCATTGATATAGTCTCTGTAGCCCATGATAGCTGCGAAGTGATCATTCCCGAATCTGATAGTGCCAATGAACTTTGCAATAAAGTTTGATAACAGTTTAAGGTTGCCTGTCATGTGTCGGGAACATCCACTATCAACAATCCAGAGAATGATCTATATCACCTGCATTACACACAGACGACACAGATGGAATAGAAGTAGATGTGGAACCCGAAATGTTAGAGGGTTCCGGAGCAGTGATAGTAGACATACACACATTAATAACTTTAGGCATCCATTTAAATCCTAATGTGTTATATATCCATTTCTGCCATCTATAACTACTGTTTGCTTTAGTCTTTGTGAATGCACTAGGTGGTACTACATTCTTAGGAGGTGAAACTGGAGCTATAGGGACAGCAATGCTTGCCTTAGAATCTAAAGAAGGCGGTCTACCAAGCACATACTTAGAATGATTATTTGGCCTAGAGGTATTCCGATTCTTAGGATTCCGTAAACGAGAGATTATAGCTTTAGCAACACATTTGTCATGACAATCAGAATTCATACTTTTACGACAAATAACACAAGGTGCATCAGACTGAATATCAAAAGTACTTAAAGGTTTAGCATTCGTTACATCACTATTTCTATTACATTTGCCAGACGCAATATCTATAGTGGAAGCAACGTGAGTCTTATTCATTGTCCTAGGGTGTTCTTCTACTTTAGCATTCCTTATTGATCTTTTCTTAGGTCGCAACTTCCTATTCTTCGATTGAGTGCTCCTAGGCTGTGAAGTGCGGACGTTTGGAAAAGACGCAACTATTCCTGTTTCAGTAGAAGGAAGCACGTTAGCAACTTGTGATTTGGCAGTAGGTATTCTAGGTTCACGATTACTAAGTGTTACTGGTGCTAATCTCTTAATGATGGTAGGCGGAAGTAGTTCATACTTTCCTAACATTTCTCTTAACTTAGAGATAGTGTGAATCAAATCTTGATTTTCAGAACGAATATTACCAGCAAAATTCATGACTTCTCTAGTGTGAGCAAGATAGTGATCAAGTTCGTTTGATGCTTCATGACGAGTCTTATTGAGTAAATCAAATATGACACCATATTCCTGTTTAACTTTTACAAGTTCTTGTTCATATTTAGAGATTTGACTTTTCAAATACACGTTTTGATCATCCAGTTGCTCAAGTTTAGGATCAGAAGATTTTGCACGCAACTGGGCGATTTTCTTTTGAAAACCAAGTTGTTGATTGTGAATATCTTTTTCACACCAATTAAGACGACGTTTTGCATTGTAAAGTTCGTTAAGTAATCGTTCATTTTCAGCTTTTAAAGACTCGATCTGAAGCACATTATCAGTATTCTCAACAGTTACCACAGAGTCAACATTATCAGCAGAGATATAATCAGATGCATTTGGCAAAGAATAGAATAACACAACATTATGGATATCAGCACAGATAACATCTTTCAAGAGTCGATCAACATCTTTTCTCAACATTTTCTTTTTCCGTTTAGTATTAGAAATAGATGTTTCTGTTTTCTCGAAAACGACCTTCATCACTCCAAGTTCCTTATGAAAGTCCCGTTCCCAAGACAATGCACAATTTTTCAAATTCTTAACATTTGGTAAAAGATTTTTCTGAAAAATGTCTCTTTGTTCTCGCGCCAGAGGCGATTGAAAGTGTTGAACTTTGATTTCAGAATGATATTCTATCTCATGTTCTAAAGTTTTGAGGTCAGCCATGAAAATATCAAAATATCTAAGAATTTTGCGATTTTCAGGTTTTGAGTTTACTTCACTGATGGAAGGTAAAGGACCATAAATTTGTGCATAATCTGGTTGGGGTTTAACATTAGAAGACTCAGGTGTTTTGATGATAACCCTTGGTGTGTTAGAAGAATCCGTTGGTGTGACAAAAGTGACCGGTTTTGAATAATTAAAAGGTTTGTTGTAAACAACAGTTTTTAATTTTGATCGACTCTCGTCTTCTGCATCTAATTTCTCTTGACGATGATATTCAACAACACTCATAACAGAATTATCAATTTTATATTCTGCACTGGAAACTTCAGGATTTGGTTTGAATGTTTTGGTTGAAAGCTTTGGTTTGTAGTCAACAAGATTTGGTCCATATCCTTTTGGATCGGGTTTTAAAGTAAACTTTTCAATAGCAGTTACTGACTCACCATGTTTGTAAACAACAGTTTTAAACTCTTTAAGTTTGCGTTGCAAGCCGATAATTTCTTCAAGATGATTATCTATTCGTTTCGTGGAATGCTTTTTGTATGCAGAGAACTGTTTTTGACAAGTTAACAACTCAGCCTTAGCTTTTTGATTTTCCAAGGTGAGAGCGTTAATTTGCTTTTTATGTTCATGATTCAGTTGTTCTATCTCAGACAATAAAGCATTCTTCGAAGCGGCTAGATCACGCATCTGTCTCTCTAAATATTTTTCGTTTTGATGAGATTTAGTAAAGGCTGCTTCAAAACCTTTTTCACGTTTTTCTTGAGTTTTGAAAAAGTTGAGTTGCTTTTGTAAACATTCAAAATCCTTGGTTAACAGTGCATTTTTACTTTTTAAGGTTTGATTTAATGCACAACATTCTTCAATTTGGGATTGTTGGTCTTTAAGTAAGAGAGCAAGATCTGGATGAGGCAAAAGTTCGGCTTGTTCAACAGAAGTAACAACATGATCATTATTTAGATCCTCAAGTATAACAACGGAGTCAATTTGATTATCAAAGGAAACCATAAGGTCATCTTGATCGTCAAATGTAACTACAGGGTCTATTTGAAAATCATCGGAATGAGATGCAAATGACTCATTTTGAACAGTCTGATCCTTGCCGGATTCAGATGTTGGCAGAGATATTAGATCAGAGATAAATATGGTTTGTTCGGGTACCTGAGACAAGCCATCAGTGTCATACACTGGGCCTGTGTCACTCATGTGTAACTCATGCATATTAGCCATCAACATAACTGTTGCATTGGCCTGCAAGTCCTCCATATCATCATCTGAGTCTGCATTTGCCATAAAACTCTGTTCCTTGTCTGTGAGAGATCCACCAGCTTCATCCTTAAGAGCCAAAAGAAGAGCCTCTTTGAAATAAGCACTGCCCCTAGTCCTTGGCTTTGGGCATGCATTAGCCAGGTGTCCCTTCTCATTGCAGTTGTAGCATCGAAGACCATTCAACCCATTCTGAGCATTTCCCTGTTCCACCACTGGAGCTCTGTTGTTATTCCGACCCACAACATTAAACCCTTGACCACCGCCCATCTGACGACCATATCCACGATTCTGAACTTCAACTCGTCCATTGTTTACAACAGCCTGATTTCGTGTGTTAGATGAGGAACGAATACGATTGTTGGATTTGTTGGTATAACGGCCAAAAACATTAGCAATCATAAC
This sequence comes from Chrysanthemum seticuspe, assembly GCA_019973895.1. Lineage (NCBI taxonomy): Eukaryota > Viridiplantae > Streptophyta > Magnoliopsida > Asterales > Asteraceae > Chrysanthemum > Chrysanthemum seticuspe. The sequence continues at coordinate 51,046,077 of BPTQ01000007.1, forward strand.
AAATCCTTGTTGTAATGCTTCGAATGGATCAATGTCCTCATTAGCTTCACTGATAATTGGTTGAGCATTGTTGTTGTTGTATGGAACCAGTTGATTTTGTTGAGATTGTTGTTGTGAATGATTGTTTTGTGTGACAGAGGCAGTTGGTTGAGTTGCTTGTTGAGGAGGATAACTTTGTTGAGCATATAAGGCAAGTTGTTGATTTTCCGGATGTGTAGGTGGAGCAATTTGAGCACAGAGAATCCTTTCCCGATCAACTTCCTTTTCATGAGGCTTCAAGTAATCGTACAACAATCCATATGTAGAATGATGCATATTCTTCGCTTGATGGAGAAAAATGACATACTTCTCCCATTCAGGACCAAGACTACTCAGGAACTTAGTATTCACTGCAATTCTTGGCATGATGATGTTGTGTTTATCCAAATCATTGATGATGTCTGAAAATCGATGATGATAAGACTCTAGTGTCTCTCCAGGTTCAATCATGAAGTGTTCATAAGCCAAGTAAATTTTGGATTCCAAATCCTCCTGATTGAGTACAGATCCTTCCATAAGAAGATGAATATGTTCCCACATTTCCTTTGCAGTCTTTTGAGCATCAACACTTCCAAGAATTGGGTTAGGTAATCCTAAAAGGATATATTGCATTGCAAGCTCATCAGCTTCATAGTGTAGAAGTTCTGTTTGATTTAAATCTGCAACAGTAGCAATGTTCGTTTGTTCATCTCTTGGTGGATTTGCATTAGGATCTCCGGGTACAATGACAGTAGGCATCTCAAATGGACCTTCCAAGATAACCTTCTTTAAGAACTTTCCATGTGGCTTCTTCAGATCACAAAACCTAAAGAACCTTATCAGCCATTGATCGTAGTTTCCTGGAGGGAGCATTGGAGGTCTATCAAGTGATCCAGCCTCATGAATTGATTGTTAGCTGCTTAAAGCTTCACACATCTTTGCAAACCAAGTGGGTTCCTTCATAGTGTTCCTTGATGGATGTTGATTGAAGTCATTAGTGTAGGGTTGAACTTGAAGACTTGGCGGTGTTTGAACCATTTGTGGTGGAGGAATTGCTCCAAGTTGTGGAGTATGTTGTTGATTAAATTGTTGTTGATAAATTGCTTGTTGTTGATTCCATTGTTGATGTTGTGGACTTAGTTGTTGTTGTCGTTGAGAATAAGTGTAAGGGAAATAGTTAGAGTATGGTGGTTGTGACATGTTGAAAACTTGTGTTGGTAAAAATGGATCTTTGTAGTCGAATGAACCTTTGTTGATGAAGTGTCCTTAGGCGTAGAAATCACAAGAAACCAAGTAGAACTTATGCGTAAAAACACCAAAGTTACGCGTAACAAATAGAGTTACGCGTAGTTTTAGCTTACGCGTAAGTATGGAAAAGACTCTAAAGTTAGGCGTAGACACAAAGTTAGGCGTAGGATTACCTTATGCGTAAGACTAGGCTTAGGCGTAAGATGAATCTTATGCGTAGGATTCTACGCGTAAGCTTTATGCTTATGCGTAAGTTTAGGGTTTTGCCCAAATGATCTTTTACACTATCACAGTGCAAAAGATATCCAAAGTCGACGTATTTTCAGGCTTATCCAAGCAAGAAAACACGGAGTAAACCACGAGAACGAAGATCAAGCCACGGATAAAGTTACGCGTAAGATTAGGGTTTTGATACGCGTAATCTTACTCGTAAAAATGATTATGCCCAAATTTGTTTCTAAACCAGATTTTTGTTATGGAATAGCGTTAATAGCACCAAAATAACACAAAAGTGTGAACCTTGATGAACCAAAACGGCTAAACGGGTTACGCGTAGAACTTCACCCACGAACAAGAACAAGCTTAAAAACTTAGATCCACGCGTAAAGTTTGAAACTTTTTGCCAAAAACAAGTATTTTAACACCTTAAAACGTTGAAAGTACAAGAATCTTGGATTAAAAAGTGTAAACAACAAGTTTTTAAGCGAACCAAAGTATCACGTTATTCTACGCATAGGACCAAAACCCACTTCAAGAAATAACGATTCACCCAACTAGTTAGGCGATTGATACCACTGTTAGGTCACTAGATTTACAACACAAGCTTACTAGAAAGAGATAAAGGCGATTGAACAAGTAAACCAAACACACACACACACACACGTTAAGCTAATACCGGTTATGCGTAGAGAGTGAGTGAAAGGAATAAATTGAACAACCAACCCTCAAGTGAGGGTTATTACATAGTATTTATAGGCAAGGAGCTAGGGCAACACTCCCACTCCTTCCCTTTTCCTTATTGGACATGGGCCTAAGCTTATGGGCCTTCTACATAAGCTTGACCTTAAACAAACATAAAGGCCATAATAAGCTACCTATTACATATGAGAAACTAACACTTGAATTAAGGTTTAGGAGTGATTCCAACAGGTTGTTAGTGTTTTAGTTGTGAGTTGTGACCCCTTCAGCACAAAGCTATACACAATGTTCAGTTCATGGCATCTTTTGGATCCGTACGTGCCCATGGCTCGTTTACACATTAAAAATAGGCATTTAATTAAGTGGCGTAGGGTAATTTAAAAGTATCATATATTATTTATGGCATTGGTTAGTTCCTTAACTAATAAAATATACAAACGCATGAGCTTCCTTGTGGCTTACGTAATTATACATATATTTTAGGTTTACTATTAAATAGGTTCTTCAAAGACAATGACAGAGTTTTAAACGAAGCAAGACTATAGTGATGAGATATCATCTATAGAAGATTCTAGAGTACTGATATTGTTTAAGCAAATTTTAATGCAAACTTTTACTTTTAAATTCATTGTTTAAGTTGTACACAAAAGATGGGTTTTTAATTACATGAGTCAGATTATAAGTTTTATCAGTAGATAAATTTCTTTTTGTCTACTTCTTACAAATCAACAAATATCGAATCTCCTAACAAAGATGGAAATTTCACCGCATGCATGTTAATCATCATTAAGGCTTGCTGAGACATCACGTGGTAAAAGGATGAAAATCAGAGGCCTTCAATGTGTTATATATTTGGGGCCCGTTTGGTTTGTGGACGGGTTTATGATTAGGATTAGGATTTGGATTTGAATTTGGATTTGAATTAGAATTTGATATTAAATGATGAGAGAGAAAAATATAATTATTTAAAATATTATTTATTTTATTAAAAGATTAAAAGTAAAAATCAAAAAATTATTGTTCTAAAATATATTAAAAAAGAAGGAAAGAGAGACTGACAAGGTAGGACCCAGCTGATTTTTAATAAAAGACAAAAGTTTATTACTTGTTAAAAAGTAAATCTGGACCCTCCCCACAGGTTTTGTACATGCGGAATATATATCAACCATCCCCAATCAGAGGGCCCACTAGAAGATACCAAATATTAGTTTTTTACCATCAATCTTAACTATTTTGAAAAGAAGTCAACCAAACGGGCCCTTTTATTTTACTGGCTCAAACTCTTTAATGTAATGGTACTGATTGTGACGTATCTTTGACCACATCATTATAAATTCATATGACTATACATATTGTGTTTGTTCTGCATTAATTAAGAGGATCAATTTCTAAGGATTCGATTCATGAACACTTATTTCCAAGTTTCCAACCACTTTTAAGATGCATACATGTTTTCCTCATTATCAGATGAGTAGTGTATCTAACATAATATTTTAATTATACTAACAAAGTAAAATATACTCGTAATGCATGTATTAAGACAATTTATTAGCTGGGTCTAAGCTCAAAAGTAAAAAGATATCACAAATAAGGAACATTTGGTAGCATGATCTAATTTGACACAAACTTCATGTTACGTAATTTAAACTTGACCACATCAAAGATTAAAGAAAAAGAGTTAAAACACTGATTGAAGAAAGATTATAAAATTTACAATTCATTGATTTTCGCTTCTCATCTATCACTATGTTCATTATTATGTATCATGATGTTTATTTTATAAATATATTGGGTGACATTAATAAGTTCATATATTAACATTCTACGTCATATTTCATGTCAGTTATCATTTAAAGTCTCATCAAGTCTAAGTATTTCCTTTTCTTTCTAGACTAAGAGGCTTATAAATATGTGTGGGGTCCACATCTATATGAGCCACTTATTTGGGAGATGCTAACATTTCATGCCTTGAAAATATAGAGGAAGTAAGAGAATTAAATGGGTCATACTTGAAAAATAAATACTATTAAATTGTTTGTAGATCCAATTCTTTAGCTAAGAGTAAAAAGAAACACCCCCTAACTCACTTACTCTGTTTCTACTCAACATCCAACACTTCAATGCTCTTTACTTAGCTTCATAATTTTTTTTTGAACGCATTAAAATATGTCATGATGTTAATTTTATAAATATATTGGGTGATGTTATTGAGTTCAAATATTAACATTTTACGTCACCTTTCATATCAGTTATCATTTAAAGCCTCATTAAATCTACCTCACTTACCCTTCTTCTACTCAACAGCCTTCAATACTCTTGACTTAGCTTCGTACTCTTTTCTTGAAATCATTAAAATATGTAACATATATAAATGTACAAAGCTCTTGACTTAGATTTGTAACTTCTACTCAACAGTCAACACTTCAATACTCTTAACTTTGCTGCGTACACTTTTCTTGAACTCATTAAAAAGTGTCATGATGTTAATTTTATAAATATATTGGGGGATGTTATTTAGTTCAAATAATAACAATCTACTTCACCTTTCATTTAAAGCCTCATTAAGTATACCTCACTTACCCTTCTTCTATTCAACAACCAACACTTCAATGCTCTTGACTTAGCTTCGTACTTTTTTTGTTGAACTCATTAAAATTTGTAATAAATATAAATGTAACAAAGCTCTTGACTTAGCTTTGTAACTTTTACTCAAAAACCAACACTTCAATGCTCTTAACTTAGCTTTGTACTTGATAACGCTACACGCGTCGTTCGGGGTCAAGGAAACTTCCTTTTCTTCGAGCAAGTTTTATAACACCCTAGGCAGTGAACCTAATCATTGTAGTGTAGTAATTAGGGTAAGCCACGGGTATTGATATCGTTCTCTAGGGGAATAGGAATGCTAGTAAGGAGTTACTACGCTAAGGTTAAGGTTGAGGAAGATTATTTTTTTATCTTTTTGTATTTTATGAAATGGAAAGGTACGAATCTCGGGTATTGGATTTGGGGGGTTGGTATTTCTACCGATTACTCTACTATTATCTAATTATCTAAACTAAGGTTGTGGGAGTCTATGTCTAATTAATGTGTGCTCGTATGATAGTTTAAAGATGTGTTTACTTAGTTTGTATTACTCCTTAATTATCTCCTATTGATGGTTGAGTGTCACGTCTTATTCCTAGTTGCGTTGTGTGTCTAAAGTTGTAGGGTATGCGTTTCTCCCTAACTCTTTGAACTTACCAAAGGGTCTTGTCTACAAACCCACTAGGGATTATAAACTCCTACTCTAAGGCGCTCTTTGGATGGTTTAGCCTACAACTACTCAGGTAATTATATTCTAAGGTTCACAAAGATGAATCAAGCATTAAGTACACAACGAATGACCTATCGCATTACTAGATCATTAATCAACTAAGATAAGAAACAACCAATCAATATTCAATAATTAAGTTTCATACTTCCTAAGCAAACACACAAATAAATTAGCCGGACATGGAGAACATGCAAGCATACACACAAATAATCAAAGACATAATTGAATTAATGAAGTAAAGACTTATCTTGATGTAAGATAGGGTTTAAAACCCTAAAATACTGTACAAGACACCTTAGGTTCGGTTTTAGGTTTTTACTCCAAAGACTCTCCACACAAAGACTGAAAAATTCGGATTCTATATATAAGATTACAATTGCGACGTCGTCACCTTATGTTTAGTGACGCCGTCGTGTCGCCGTCATTAGGGTTTCGTCTTGGCCACGTTAACCTTGCGACGGCGTCACCTTATGTCCGTGACGCCGTCCTCTTCAGCTTCTGACGTCGTCTGGATTGCATCTAGGCCGTCTGAGTAGCGACGGCCTACTCTTTCACAACTAGACGCCGTCTCTTGAAAATACGAGTTTTGGGTTCTGGCCCGTCACAATAATTTTGGGACGGCGTCACAATGTAGCACCTGACGCCGTCGCCTTCTACTTTCAGCAACTGTGAGTGTCTCGATTTTGACTTTAGCCATTTTCTTCATATATTCGCGCCTTTTCGTCCAAATAAGTGCCATTCCAGCATTTTGCCTTCACGAGACCTAAAAAGTGAAAAGGAACGATATTAAGCAATAACGGATACAAAAGTGATCAAATAAGGACTTAAACGACCCCTCAAAATGGTACCTTTTAAAACCTTATCAAATATCCTTACACTTGTTATTTGCTTGTCCTCAAGCAAATGTGTTTTTAGCCAATTAATTTATAAGTTAGGGGTCATGAAGCATTAATTCAAAACGGTCCACAACACATATAAGCCCCGCAAAAGTTATAACAAGCACGGAAATTACATACTAGCACCTCACATGGGGTGTTTGGATACTCACATCTCTCTCGGGTGTATATATGAAATATAACAATATAGGAAATGGAAGATAAACACTCATTAACCGGTCCTAGTACATAGATTACCATAGGCTTGAGAATAGATCAAACCTCCATCGCTTTGGCGTAAGCACCTAGGAAAGACTATCAAAGAGGTCTTTTAAAGGGTTGTAATGTTAGGCTTACGGTAGGGAAATAAGGGTTTGGTGGGATAGGCTATTTAGTGGTGGCAAGTCAAAAATCTTTATGTTAACTGCATATGAAGAATGGCGTTGCTAAGCCAAGACTCGACACTCTAAACTCTAGATAACTGAAATAAATAAACATAAATTTAAAGATAGATGTAGGATGGTAGCCCGTATGGTTTTTTTTTTTTTTTTTTTTTTTTTTTTTTTCCACTATTTTTTTTTTCTTTTTCTTTTTTTCTATTTTTTTTTCGATTTTTTTTTTTTTTTTTTTTTTTTTTCATACACTTTTACTCTACCATCCTCTACGATAACATCAAAATACTAGGGATTTATAGGCACATCCCTACACTTGAGTTTTTATTACTCTAACACTAATTTGACCCGAATTGAAAAGATCAAAACACTTGGGGTACATTATTACGCAAACAAAGGGAATTTGAATTTAACGTTCCCTTCCCGTCATTTCATAAACTTTAACTTTTCCCATGAATCCCAATCGTCCCAAAACTGTATACAAATGATATGACTCGACTTAGCAACTTATGCAAGCAACTAGATAATTGAACTAAGGGTTTAGGGTGATAACAAACATTTGCACTAAAAGTGAGTGCATAAGAGGTAGGCTAAGGCGATTTGGGTGTATATTTGGGGGTGGGGTGTAAACAATGCTCTTCATTGATATTCCGGAAAAACCGAAACATCACGAGAACCGCGAAAAGGATAGGTTCTGAGGGGTTAACTAGGGGTATCGTGTACTAAAAATGAGTACAACGTAAAAGGTGTGGGGGAATTACTCAACCGAAGTGGAAGAAGTAATTATATTACAGGTATCAAACAAGGGTTATCCTAATGCCTCTTATCATTTAGTTATTCCTAACTACACAAGTGTAGCCTCACTTGCGATCTCGGAATGCATCACAAAACAAGTTCTAGAATCTAATATACTACCGGTTCACACTCTAAGCATTGAAGATGAATGCTTTAATTCCTACTAATCTAAGGGCGATCCTCACATTTTGGTGGAATTTGGGTGGTAAAGGGTTTTGTGCTAGTCATGCAACTTCCTATCCATGAGACGCTTTTGTTAAGACTAATGGCCCACTCTTATATGTCATAAAAAATTTTAAATTTGGTGCCAAAATTACCCTAACCGACATTTCCTCATGGTTTATTACACAGTCACAATTGGACAAAGCAGATAGTCAAGGATAAGCATAGTTTCAAAGTTCCCGTTTTATTTTCCCTCCCTACACTTAAACTGAACATTGTCCCCAATGTTCCCCGAAAGTATCAAAGTTATGATAAAAGAAGGTAATTAAAAACGAAAGAAACTAGTACTCCCCTGATTAGCTCGGTAGGATCCGTGTAAAGATGTGGTTAAATCTTTTCCAAGAAGAATTATTGCGTGAAAAGCTCCTTCCAATCTTATGTAACTTCTTCTTGACAAACTAAACCTGCACACTTGAAGAAAACAAACGAAACCTTCGCGTAAAATCGGCGGTAATAATATATATAAGACTCGATTTAAACTAGGATATAATGCTTGTGGAATGGATGTTTACAGAATTTCTAAGAAAATTAAGACCTGGAAAATTCCAAAAATTTATAAGTAGCTCAGAAAACGAGAAAAAGTAATCTGATGTTTTTACTCCTTCCTGACGCCGTCAGGTTGCAATCCTGACGCCGTCAGGTTATCCTGACAAAAACTGGTCTGCGATTTTCTGGAAAAAATTCCGGAAAATTTTACATCTTTAGAATCTGGAAAAATTTCTGCAAAACATCCATTATGACTCGATACAAGCATTTGACTCGAACAAACAAACATAAATATCTTTTAGTTAATTGTTATTCTCATGTTTACGTTTCTTTTGAAAACGTGTGTAATCCTCCCTACACTTATCCCTTATGTAAAATACCTTTATATGCAATTAAGACGAGGTTAAAAACAAAATAAAGCATTTTTACAAATTTAAACATGAGGATAAACAATTAATTAAAGATATATGACACTAACAAGCAAACAATTAAGCATGGGTTGCCTCCCACGAAGCGCTTTTCTTTATTTAAGAGTCTTGTAGCTAGACTCATAGTCGTGCTCCTACGTTGCCCTAATCTTAGAGGCCCATTCGATCTCCTTAACTCTTCTTTCATCACGAATATATTCAGGCCCTAGTTCAAGACAAGCAGTGTAGTAAATTTTGTTCTTCCAGTCTACTTCGAATGCCGGAATGTTATCTACATCTAAATTATCCATGCCCTAAAAATTCTTATTTTTGTGGGGCATTATATATTTAACATTCTCGGTTTCATTTGAGAACTCGATTATCCCTTTCTCTTTATCATAAACCATCTTAGACTCTTCTATAAATGGTTTCCCAAGTATCACATCTCCTAAAAACCCATCAATGATTCCTTTGACATTTTCCAGAATCATGAAATCACACCTATATGTGAAGTTACCTATGAACACGTGCAATCCCTGAACCCTCCCCACATAGTTACTTGCTTTCCTAGGGCGAAAGGGGTCCCTCTTAGGCTCTAGCTTTTTGCTCATGATCCAATTGTAACAGAGCCTAGACATTATATTCATGGGTGCCTTATAATCAACGTAGGTGTGATCCCTGTATAAGTATCCAATCATACACGGTATTTTGATGTTTTTAGGGTTTCCCCTCCTTATACGAGGCTCGAAAGGTGGTCTTGGAAAATTAACCACATTATGGTGATAAGCGGTTTCTTTCCTTTTAGGGTATGAATCAAAGTACTTCCTAAGTTCTCCCTTCTCCTTACTACCCTCTATAATTTCTAACATCTTATAATCTCCTTCTTCTAGATCATCATCCGAATCACTTGTAGTCGAATCACTATCTAGAGGTTGATCAGATTCCTTAAGGGCTTCCTCAAGTGTATTCTCAATTATCATATTTAATTTCCTAAGCTCTCCAATCTCACTCATGATACGGGCTCGAAGTTGGTTAGCAGAGGTTGGGTCAAGCAGTGGGTATTTGTTTGGTGGTGAAGCGTTGTTTGGTTGTTGGTTATCGAGTGGTGGTTGGTTATCATCCTCCATGATGAAGATTGATGGGGTTACGAACAAGAGTCACGAAGAAGGGGGATAGACTAAGAGAAAGCTAAAAAATGAGAAAAAATTACTTGATAGGAATCAAGCAAAGAACCTAAACGAGGTGGACTACTAACTAGCTATTCTATTCCCCGGCAGCGGCGCCAAAAACTTGATAACGCTACACGCGTCGTTCGGGGTCAAGGAAACTTCCTTTTCTTCGAGCAAGTTTTATAACACCCTAGGCAGTGAACCTAATCGTTGTAGTGTAGTAATTAGGGTAAGCCACGGGTATTGATATCGTTCTCTAGGGGAATAGGAATGCTAGTAAGGAGTTACTACGCTAAGGTTAAGGTTGAGGAAGATTATTTTTTTATCTTTTTGTATTTTATGAAATGGAAAGGTACGAATCTCGGGTATTGGATTTGGGGGGCTGGTATTTCTACCGATTACTCTACTATTATCTAATTATCTAAACTAAGGTTGTGGGAGTCTATGTCTAATTAATGTGTGCTTGTATGATAGTTTAAAGATGTGTTTACTTAGTTTGTATTACTCCTTAATTATCTCCTATTGATGGTTGAGTGTCACGTCTTATTCCTAGTTGCGTTGTGTGTCTAAAGTTGTAGGGTATGCGTTTCTCCCTAACTCTTTGAACTTACCAAAGGGTCTTGTCTACAAACCCACTAGGGATTATAAACTCCTACTCTAAGGCGCTCTTTGGATGGTTTAGCCTACAACTACTCAGGTAATTATATTCTAAGGTTCACAAAGATGAATCAAGCATTAAGTACACAACGAATGACCTATCGCATTACTAGATCATTAATCAACTAAGATAAGAAGCAACCAATCAATATTCAATAATTAAGTTTCATACTTCCTAAGCAAACACACAAATAAATTAGCCGGACATGGAGAACATGCAAGCATACACACAAATAATCAAAGACATAATTGAATTAATGAAGTAAAGACTTATCTTGATGTAAGATAGGGTTTAAAACCCTAAAATACTGTACAAGACACCTTAGGTTCGGTTTTAGGTTTTTACTCCAAAGACTCTCCACACAAAGACTGAAAAATTCGGATTCTATATATAAGATTACAATTGCGACGGCGTCACCTTATGTTTAGTGACGCCGTCGTGTCGCCGTCATTAGGGTTTCGTCTTGGCCACGTTAACCTTGCGACGGCGTCACCTTATGTCCGTGACGCCGTCCTCTTCAGCTTCTGACGTCGTCTGGATTGCATCTAGGCCGTCTGAGTAGCGACGGCCTACTCTTTCACAACTAGACGCCGTCTCTTGAAAATACGAGTTTTGGGTTCTGGCCCGTCACAATAATTTTGGGACGGCGTCACAATGTAGCACCTGACGCCGTCGCCTTCTACTTTCAGCAATTGTGAGTGTCTCGATTTTGACTTTAGCCATTTTCTTCATATATTCGCGCCTTTTCGTCCAAATAAGTGCCATTCCAGCATTTTGCCTTCACGAGACCTAAAAAGTGAAAAGGAACGATATTAAGCAATAACGGATACAAAAGTGATCAAATAAGGACTTAAACGACCCCTCAAAATGGTACCTTTTAAAACCTTATCAGTACTCTTTTCTTGAACTCATTAAAATGTGTCATGCTCTCAATTTTATAAATATATTGGGTGATGTTATTGAGTTCAAATATTAACATTTTACGTCACCTTTCATATCAGTTATCATTTAAAGCCTCATTAAATCTACCTCACTTACCCTTCTTCTACTCAACAGCCAACACTTCAATGCTCTTGACTTAGCTTCGTACTCTTTTCTTGAAATCATTAAAATATGTAACATATATAAATGTACAAAGCTCTTGACTTAGCTTTGTAACTTCTACTCAACAGTCAACACTTCAATACTCTTAACTTTTCTTTGTACTCTTTTCTTGAACTCATTAAAAAGTGTCATGATGTTAATTTTATAAATATATTGGGTGATGTTACTCAGTTCAAATATTCAAAATCTACTTCACCTTTCATTTAAAGCCTCATTAAGTATACCTCACTTACCCTTCCTCTATTCAAAAACCAACACTTCAATGCTCTTGACTTAGCTTCGTACTCTTTTCTTGAACTCACTAAAATTTGTAATATATATAAATGTAACAAAGCTCTTGACTTAGCTTTGTAAACTTTACCCAACAACCAACTCTTCAATGCTCTTAACTTAGCTTTGTACTCTTTTTTTGAACTCATTAAAATGTGTCATGCTCTTAATTTTATAAATATATTGGGTGATATTACTTAGTTCAAATATTAACATTCTATGTCACCTTTCATGTAAGTTATCTGATAAGGATTTAAAAAATACCTTTTTAGGGGTCATTTAAGCCCTAAATCGATACATTTTATATCCGTTTCTACTTAAAATCGTTCATTTTCACATTTTAGGTCTTTTGGAAGCAAAATGTTGGAATGAAGCATATTTGGACCAAAATGAGCGAAAACATAAAGAAAAAGGCAAAGTCATGAAATAAGGCTGTCTTGCAAGCCTGACGGTGTCCTAACCCAAAAGGCGACGCCGTCCCTAAGGAAGTTTTATAATTAGATTGCACGCGACGGCTCAGGTAAAAAAGTGGTTCTACAACCTGATGGCGTCACACCTATAATCTGGAAGGCGTATCCCTTAGTTTCTACACCAGACGTCCAAGAACCATCTCAAGACGACGTCCTTCATGAAGACAGACGGCGTCACACTCCTCAGCTGATGTCGTCCCAACGATGACTTGGCCCAAACGAAACCTTAAAGACAGCGACCAGATGACGTCACCAGTAAAAGGAGACGTCGTCGCACTTGCACATCTATATATAGAATTCGATTTTTCTGCATTTAGAGAGGTAGAATTTTGGAGAGCAAACCCTAGTTCGTGTGTAGTCCGACTTGGACAGTATTTTAGGGTTCCAAAACCTTTTTTACATCATAAGATAAGTTTGTTAATCCATTCTATCACCATGTTTATCCTATGTTCTATTTTTTTATGTATGTATGCTTATCTATCATGAGTAGCTAAATTACTATTGTGTTTGCTTAGATCTATGAAACCTAGTTGTTAATTATTGTCAGGTTGTCTCTTGTTTTAGTTGGTAGACGCTAGATTAAGGAAACCTGACTCCTCTTTAATTGTTGCGAGCTTGAACGTCCTAAATAGCATAAAGCTTGAGAGTGCACTTGAGCCATCGTTTTGTTTATTGCGTGAGTTGTAGCTTTAGGATAATAGAGTATTCGGGGGAGATACTACGGTACTTGGCGATCCTGGATAGTCTAGAGGAGAGTTACAATTCATAGAACTAGGGAATTAGGCACCCCCCCTATGACCACACGGAATACAACGCACCAATTAAGATGAGGATGTGACAATTCAACCAACCAATAAGAGATAACTGGGGAGTCAGAACATCTAAGTAAACACACTTTTAATCATCATAAGAGCACACTTTACAATACATAGCCTATCTTTTTCTTTTCATTAGTTTAATTAGTTATTAGTTTAAAGAATTAGTAGTTAAAATTGGTAGAAGTACCACCCCCACTCCTATACTCCAAGATATTTACTTGCTTTCTAAAAAACATAAAAAGGCTAAAAAGTATCTCCCTTAACCTTACCATCTCGTCATACATCTCTACCTAGCATCTCTATTCCCCTAAAGAACGATCAACCCCCTGGGCTTACCCATACTACACTGAAACGATTAGGTACACTACCTAGTGGGTTGTAAAGCTTGCTCGTTGAAAAGGAAGTATTCGACCGCGAACCACGCATCAAGTTTTTGGCACCGCTGCCGAGGAATAGAATAGCTAGTTAGGTTTCTATCTCGATTAGGTCTACTCGCTTGATTCCTACCAAGTGAGTTTTTTTTCTTTTTTATTAGCTTTCTTATAGTCTATCCCCCTTCTTTATGTTTTTGTTCGTAAAACCCTTTTCATTTGTCACTATGGCAAGTGAAGCTGCATTTGAATCATTAACAAATGAGGAACAAATGTATTTCATAGATAGAATTGTTTCTTATTGTTCTAATGAACTTGTGAGTGATCTTAGAGATATCCAAGAGGAGATGGGTGTAAAGTTAGATGGCTTTGATGAATTTTGTGCATGTGTGGCTTCTATTCAACAATCATTGTTTGGATCAACTCCTTTTAGTGAGTCCCTTTGGAACTTTTTTGAGAAAAGCTTCCTAAGCTTAACCCATAAGTTGAATGAAATCATAGGCTTGTCTACATCACAACTTGAGGAAACAGATAAGGAGGATTTATCCGATCTTTGACACCATGAACAAAAAGACCTAGTTTTTAAGAACATGGAACCTAAACCCAAACAAGATTGTGAGATGGTTAAAGTTGAACTACCTACTTACATGCGTGGGATAAATTTCACCAAAACATATGACACGCATGAGGAATCCTTTAGGAAAATAGAACATAGTGATCAAATTTTTGAGAACAATTCTAATGAATCGGACCAAGAATTTGAAATGGCTAAAGAAGGATGTGAGATACTTAGGAGTGTATTTGGGTTAGATCACACTAAAACACATGATGAACATATAGGTGATCTAGATATAATGAATAATGAGGTGAAAACTCCAAGCCCACAAGCCCTACTATCATGTGAGGAATACACGCCACCTATAACTTACCCGAATGAAGTAGAAGAGACTATAGGAACCCCAACGGATGTAGAACCTTTGGACCAAACACAACTAGAGGGAATAGATTTGAATACTTGTAGTGATGACCTTTCTCTTAGTTCTATGGAAGTTCCTAGTTTTGATGAACCGGAGCCTCAACCAAAAACCTTTCCCAATTTTCCGTCTTTAGATGTGAATTTAGGAATTGAATTAGGCCCCAATTCACCCACCAAACCATGTAGTCCGGGTAATGTTAAGATAAAGGTAGTAGACTCTAAGCCATGTAGAGTGGAAGCTAATATAGGAGTAACCCATGACCTTACACACTTACATCACCCATTCATGGTTGATAACAAGAAACTTTACGGGTTTAAACCAGGTTTATTAGGTCAAGATGGATCCTTAGCTAAGAATATCTTGAAATTGATAGAATATGATCCCTTTCTAGGAGAAAGACTTGATTCACCCGCTACACCAATAGAATTAGGTAAGGTTACAATGAAAGAAGTACACCCCTTTGAGCATAAGTATCATCCATCACCCTCTCCTCACGTGACAAATTTCCACCCTATGGGTGTGTATCGCTACTATCACACACACTTAAACTTAAGTGTAGAGAAAACTTCCCCTTTATCCGTTAAATAAAGGTGACATCAAGCTCGTGACTCGAACAAAAACAAGCGCTTCTTGGGAGGCAACCCATGCTTAATTGTTTGCTTATTTGTTTTTCAATTTTGTTTGTGTGTTTCATATATCTTTTTCTCTGTTGCTTAATTATCATGTCCATTTTGTGAAAATGATTTATTTTGTTTTTAACCTCGTCTTAATTGCATATAAATCTATTTTACAAAAAAATAAGTGTAGGGAAGATCACATATGTTTTAAGAACATTCAACATACTAAAGTGTGTATCTTTGTAAGTTCTTTTCCAATTCCGCGTCTCTTTTGTTCCTATGCTCATTTACAACCTAGAAACGAAATATAAAGAAATCAAAGCATATATCCATATAAAATGATACAAATAACGAGCATATTATGAGGAAATTGACACTTAATCATCATGATTATTTGATGTCATCAATTTCCGTACTTGTTATGACTATTGTAGAACGAGTTATGTTGTAAACTATCTTTAACCTAATGCTAAATGCCCCCGAACTTGTAAATTGATTGAGATAAAAGCACATTTTCTTGAGGACAAGCAAATCGCAAGTGTAGGGATATTTGATAGGTGTAATTTTATACGTTTTAAGGGGTCATTTAACCTCTAAATTCGTACATATTCGATCATTTATTGCATTGAATTATTTCTATTTGAGTTTTACGTACTTGGGAAGCAATTGCTGGAAAATGGCGCGTTTTAGGCTTGATTAGATGGAAAAACGAACAAAACGACAACATCGAAAAAACGTCACAGAAAAGGAGCTGTGACACTGTCACAGATACAACTTGACGTCGTCATCTGAAGATGTTGAAGATCCATAATTTGAAAGTGACGACTCAGTCTCTGGAGACGGCCTCATTCTGACAGCGTCAAGAAAGAATAAGAGAAGGCTGACGGCGTCACAACTCTAACCCAATGCTGTCACATCAAGTCGATGCAAGGGCGAAACCATAATCTGGCGGCGAGCTGACGACGTCACAACTAACAAGTGACACCGTCACATTTATAAAACTATATTTTCGTCTTATTTTCATAAAAAAGGAACTTTGTGTGCAACTTGGAGATAAACCCTAGTCTGAATTTTAGAGCTTTTTTAGGGTCTTTGGCCACTAATAACTCCATGTTTTTTTTAAGATAAGTTATTCAATTCTTAATCATTACAATATGTTTATGTGTTGTGTGGTTATTGTCTTTCTTCTCTTCGATTTAACATACTTGGCTAAAATTATTAGTATTTTCTTATGATTGCATGAAACCTAGTTATTGATTATTGATTGTTGTCTCTTGTTTATTAGTTTTGATTTGCGTTAAGAGTAGGAAAACTGGCTTGGTCGAAATTATACTAGCTTGAACGTCCAACTAAACGCGTAGTTATTAACTAACTTGATGTTCATTGTATTTAATGCGTGAATTATGTTTGCATTATGGAAATTGAGAACTTATAATGGAATTCTTAGGAGCCGCTCAATTAGAACATAGTTCATAGAATTAGGAAGTAACCAACCCCCGATTGTTATTAAGGAATACAACGCTCTAATTAGACAATGACGTGACAATTCGACTAATCAATAAAAGATAACTAGGGAGTAATGAGATTCTAAGTAAATACACTTTACTCATATACGAAGTCCTCCAATTTACTTTCCCGCATATTTAGTTTAGTTTAATTAGTAGTCTTAAAACCAAACTCTTTAACCTCGAGATTTTACTTGCTTTCTGATTGTACAATAGATTGCACTAACAGGCTTCGATGATGATCAAAGGTATGAGGGGTGTTTGTTCCAGCCAAGACTTGTCTTTCACCTGAGAATAAGAAATACGAAGACACTACTTCAAGTGATTACGCAGGGGTAGGACCCTGCGAACGACCTCCGGCGTGAGAGTAAGTATGAGTTATGGTTGTATAAGCGTGTGTAAGTAAAGAGATGAGTGTGAAATGAGCATACCATAATCCATTGCCCGTACAACCTATTTATAGTGGAAGAAATAGGGTTAGAGGCACTTCTGCGTGAATGTCGGAGATCATGGGGGCGTCCCATGTATGTGGGTAACCGCTAGGGCTTAGTGACCCACGTTCTCAAACTTGGCGGGGAAGCCAGGAAAGAGAGGGAGATCGTGGGTTTGGCCAAGTCAGGAGGTTCTCCTATCCGTTACTCCTTCGTCAACCATACCCCGAAGGGCTTAGGGCTTTGAATGGCGAATTCCCCAGAGGTAACCTTCGTGATAACGAATGGTTTGACGCCTATGAATACCCTAGAGACCTAACTTGGGCCTTCGAATAGAAGGGCTTCGACACCTCTCGGAGGAGTGTCCTTCGAGCTGTTCGGAGGGTACATCATCAAGCCCCCAGTCGAAAGTGATGCATATGAGCGAAGAGGCATTGCTTTCGACTTCATCCTGCGAAAAAATTCCTCTCACTGCTAAACTTATCACTTAGGAGATAACTATGCGCCTAACTAGTGCATTTAATGCTAACAAACTTCTTTGGCTACCCGCTACAGGAATCACAATTTCCCACTTTACCCGGAGACCAAAAGACTTCTTTTAAAATTTAAAAACTATTTAAATCGGATAAGAGTAAATATTAGGGACCCGTGTGCGGTTTTAAAGACGGTAAAAAAGAGTATTTAAGGGGAGGTTGTTGGAACCCTAAAACACTTTTACTCTCTCCGTCTTCTTTTTCACGCAGCAAACCCTTTCAGCGCACACCATCTTCGAAAACAAAGGTAAATATTCCTCTTTACTTGTAGTTTAAAAATAGAAGTATGGATTCCAAGTTTATCATTAAACAACAAAAATGTACGCTAACTTCGCAAGACTTACACGACCATCTAGCTGATTACCCGATCCCACCAGAGTATAAAATCATGTTACCCAAGTCTAATCAGGGTATCTTTGATGCTCCAAAAGGTTTCGTAGGTCTATACACTCATGCGTTTAGCCATTCCAACCTTAGGATTCCACTACACCCACTTATTTTAGAGCTAATGCAATATTACAAGGTGCATATCTCTAGGTTCAACCCATTTGGTTTAGCCAAACTGACCACAGTCATAGTAATGTGTAAAGCATATGGATATGAACCAACTCTAAAGGTGTTAAGGGGTTTTTTGAACTTGTATCCTGGGGGTAACTGGTTAACCTTAGCTAAAAGGCCTGAAGGGGATGTGCCAAATCTGTTTGGGAGGGTGTATACCAATATAACAGCTTGGAAAGGCAGCTTTTTCTATGTGCAAAACACTATTATTCCCCCCAACTATCCGGAGTTGTAGAGTAAGGAGTACATGTTTGATGCAAAATGATACAATGACCCCTTGCCATATGAGGTGCGAAGGGATCCATGCTATCAGTGTTTGGCTAGATATCCTGTTGATGTGCAAGTGTTCCCCGAGCCAATTTTGTACATGGATGGGATTGCCCAGAGCTGGGAGGGGTCTCCCAACAAGCCTGTTATCATGTACCATGGACAAAGTATGTTTTTCTACTTCTATTTAAGTAGGACCAATGTAGCACTAATATTTATTTTTTCTTATTTCTTTTTTGCAGAAATGTCGTTCAGGAATTTTATGTACCAGGATCTTGATGAAGACTTGAGCTTCATGCCCGCTGAGAAGGCCGAAGAGTCCTACGGTGTTGGCTCTCCTTCTACGTCTGTCAACAACAATGATGTGGATACCCCGCAACCGGAGCCTATTGCCTCAGCACCCCCTCAGGCTGCGCTGGAGGGTCCTTCTCAACTTGTTGAGAATGTGGCAGACTCGGACGATCCTGCAGAGGAGGATGTCCAGGTTGCAGGTTCCACTGGGATAGCTGACAGGTTGAAAAGCCGAAAAGGAACAGCTGGCAAGGCAGTTAAGTCGACCAACAAGAGGAAGAATCCCCTCCCCGCCTCCGGATCTAGGGCCGTGCGGCAGAAGAGTGCTGAAGGCAAGAAGTTTGTGAAGTCTGCCTTCGAGTTGCCAGATGAGACTGTGGAGATGCATGGTAAGCAATGTCCCATCTTTAAATTGTATGAATTTATAAATATGGTAAGTAACTGAACTCCTGTGCAATGTAATGGTCGCAGGCCTTCCAGATATGAAGGAGCTTCCTAATGCTATGTCCTGCCACCGTATCGTAGATCATGTTACCCCCTCCAAGTGGAAAGGATTATTGGACAACATGTCCATCGAAGGGGTCTGTGATCTACATGATAAGAGCGTTGATAGGCAAGCGGTGTTGGACAACCATTTGAATGGTCGGACCAGGGAACTACTTAGGGCAGTTACCAAGGTAAGACAGGAGATGGATGTCATGCTTGAAAGAGAGAAGCACATGGACCGAGAGTATGCCGACCTGGAGGCTAAATGTGACGAGATTAAGAGGGATGTTGAGAAGAATCCGCTCGTCCAAGATCTTCGTGAAAAGATAGCCCAACTGACAGCTGAATGTGGCAAGCTCAAGTTGGAAGAGGCTAAGGTTATCAGCCTAACAGGTCAAAATGTTGTGCTCGAAGCAAAGTGTGCCGGGTTGGAGAGTGAGAAGGCTAGGGTTAAAGAGATGGAAATTAAGTTAAAGGAGGAGGTTGATGGCTTGCAGATGAGGTACAAGATGCTGCAAAAGGACCGTGCAGAGGTCGTGTCTAAGGTGGTGCCATTTATAGCCATGGAACTCTACCATAGTGATGAGTTGGGAGCACAAATGTAGAAGGTCATCAAAGCAGCTATCTTCCATGGACGGTGCTTGGCTTTGGAGGAGGCTGCTAAAATAGGTAAACCCGTAGACCTCTCCAAAATTGAGTGCTACCGTCCCACATCGAAAGCTGAATACGATGATGCGGGAAATGCGTTTGCAACCGCAGAGTACTCCTTCCTGGCTAAAGCTACCAAAGATCCCATGGCACCTCTGGAAGACCTCCTCTCAAAGAAGCCACGCAAGGTCAAGCCTGCGACTCCTACCAAGAAGACGGTTTCTACCAAGCCTGCCTCAGTTAAACCATCTCCAACTCCATCTCCTAAGAAGCAAGAGTGAAGGCTGCCATGTTGGCAGTGATTTGGTTTCAAGGGTGGCATGTACCCTTTCTAAAACAATTTTATGTTATTTTATAATGTTTGTCTGTTTCCTCAAACACTTTGAATATTTGAGATGTATGGCCTGGGCCAAAGACAACTTAAATGGGGCTTAGGCTCCTTATGCAGGTACAAGGGCATTAGCCCTCATTTTGAATGACATAGTGTGGGGGAGTACCTCTACACACTTAGCTATTATTTGCTTTTTGTCTTGTGAACTTCTCTTACGCCATTTTTCCGACGCTTAACTTTTACATCCTAAGGTTAAACAACCTCTTTGTATGTAAATTTCAACACCAAGAATATAATGACCAAATTTGATCATTGACAGAGGGTCGCGACCCACTCTATCTCAAATCCTTTAGGTAGTATGACCTTGTTTTTATTTTCACAAGTGCCATAAACTACTAGGAGAGTTAATGTGAATGTTTGAATAGGCTTAAATGACGAGGCGTTTGTTACGCCGTATGCCCTTTTATTAGACATTGAAACTCATAAACGACTTGGTTGAACAAATCTTTGTGTTTAAGAAATGAAGCAAGAGATTTGTGGGAAATGTCTTATTTATCATTGAATTGGTAGAGAGGATTACATCATTCTTGAAATGAAAACTAAGAAAACTACCAATAATGTTTGCTTTCCTTTGAGAAGCTTCTAATTACAAGAATGAAAAAGTAAAAGTACTTCTTAAACATAGAACTTTTGAAGGTTCGTACCATTCCATGTCTTGTCGATAGGTTCTCCGAGAAGAGTGGCCAATTTGTAGGCTCCATTGTCGTAGGCCTCAGCTATCATGTAGGGTCCTTCCCAAGTAGGTCCCAGCTTTCCCTGATATTCTGCTTTGCTTGCACTGTTGAGGCGTAGCACATATTCCCCAGGCTTGAAGGTGGAAGGCCTGACTCTCTTATTGTAGTAGCCTTCGATCTTATGCTTGTGCATGGCTTCTCGGATGGAGGCTATCTCTCTTCTTTCTTCTAGTAGATCAAGGTTCTCCCTGAGCCTTTCATCATTTTGGGAGGGATCATACATTGCCACACGCTCCGTGTGTACACTTAGTTTCGAAGGGATGACCGCTTCTGTTCCGTATGTTAGACAAAAGGGGGTTTCACCATTGCTTGACTTAGGGTGCGTCCGATGAGCCCATAACACTTGAGGGAGTTCGTCCACCCATCCATAGTGAGTTCGTTCCAGCCTTTTCTCGATCCCTTTGATGATTTCTCTGTTTGTAACCTCCACCTGTCCGTTACCTTGTGGATGGTAGAAGGATGTCGAAGACTGCTTTATGTTGAGCCCTTGACAGAAGTCGTAGAAGACTCCTTCAACAAACTGCTTTCCATTGTCAGATATGATGATGTGGGGTACTCCGAATCTGCACACAATGTGCTCCCACACAAACTTCTCGATCTGTCTCCCCGTAACGGAGGCTAAAGGTTTAGCCTCTACCCACTTAGTAAAGTAATCGATTGCCACCAGCAAGAATTTGACTCCTCCAGGGGCGACCGGCATAGGTCCTATGATGTCAATTCCCCAATGGGAGAAGGGCCACGCGGATGTTACACTTGTCATGTCCTGCTTCGGCATCTTGGTAACGTTTGAGTGTATCTGAAAAGCTTCTCATTTGAGAATGATTTCTGCCGCATCCCTGTGCATCGAAGGCCAGTAATAGCCCAACTTCATTATCTTCGAGACAACTGAGCGGGGCCCTGCATGGAGACCGCAAGATCCTTCGTGGACTTCAGCGATAATGCTCGTAGCCTGTTTAGGTCCCACACATCTTAGCCAAGGTGATAGAAATGACCTTTTATATAAGATTACCCCCATTAGATGGTACTGTGGAGACTTAACCCGTGTTTTCCTTGCTAGTTTAGGATCTTTAGGGAGAAGACCACTTATCAAATACTCCCTGATGGGAGTCATCCATGTCTCTCCTTCTTCATGAACCACGTCCGTAACTTCCTTGCGAATGATGGACCTTTCAGGTAGGACTTCGACAAGTACTTCTTTGGTGAGATGAGCGAAGGCCATAAAGGCTAGCTTGCTCAGTGCATCTGCCTTCTTGTTCTGATTCCTACGAACATGTTGGATGGTGTAGGAATTGAAACTCTCTAGCATCTCCTTTGTTTTTTCCAAGTACTGTTTGATTACGGGCTGCCTTGCTTCATAAGAGCCTGTTACTTGGTTAGCTACCAATTGAGAATCTACGAAAACGGCAAGAGCTTTGACCTCCATATCTTTAGCTAATCGGAGGCCTGCTAATAGGGCTTCGTATTCTGCTTCATTATTTGTGGCTTCAAACATGAAACGAAGAGCATATGTATGCTCCTTCCCATCAGGGCTGACCAGCTTTAGGCCTGCTCCAGAACCATCGGAGCTGGATGCTCCGTCTGTATAAAGTTTCCAGTCATCCTGTACTTGAGTGAGTTTAGCTTTGGGCTCTTCCTTTTCTGTCTCTGGATCAGAAGGCGTCTCTGCTAAGAAGTCTGCGAGAATTTGCCCTTTAATAGAGTTTCGACCCTTGAACTCTATTTCATGCTCCCCAAGTTCAATAGCCCATTTAGCCACCCTTCCAGACTTATCAGGCTTGTCGGTTAAGACTGTGATCGGATGAGCCTAGAAGTATCGCCGGAGCCTCCTTGCTGCGTAGATCAGAGCTTGTATTAACTTCTCCAATGTTGGATAGTTGATCTCCGCCCCCTGCAAGACCCTGCTGACAAAGTAAATGGGGATATGTCGCTTGTCTCGTTCCGCCATAAGGACTGCGCTAATACTCTCCATTGAGGATGCTAAGTACATGAACAACACCTCGCCTTTGATTGGGGCTATAAGTGTTGGAAGGATTTCGATGAATTCCTTCATCTTCTGAAAAGCAGCTTCTGCGTCTTGACTCCACTGAAAAGTCTTCTTATCAACGCATCCTTTGAGTGTTTTGAAGAACGGTAGGGATTTGTGTCACAATTCTCAATTTCCGGTCATTTCTCAAATTTACTATTCATCTCGGGAATTTACTATTCATCGGTTACTATTCATCATTTTACTATTCATCGTTTTCGAAGTCGATTTAATATTCTGAGAACGTATTTTAAAATTTTACTATTCACAAGACACTATTCATTCCAGGAGAAAAATCACTATTCATGATTCACTATTCATCAATTTTCGTAAACTAGGTTTACGAGTATCAAATTCGCGTAACCATAAGGGTTTAGCTGCGAATTCATGAAAAATCATTTAGGATATTTCATATAGACTAGATTTAGTCTACATATCATTAGTAACATCATCGTCATATTAGTTCATGCATGGATTTGCATTTTTCATTAAACGTTTATTTTCCTATTAAATAAACGCTATCGCGTAATCATTTATTTTGAATATTTGATCCGACACTTTCAAAAATTATCCTGATATATTTTTATACTCATTTTAAGACTATAAAAATTATATTATTAGTTTACCCGATGTTTTAAATTTATTTAGTATATAAATTGTTATTTATATATAATTACGACGGTTTTCGTAAATTCAACTCGATAATTATTTATTCACTCAATAATTGTAAGAAATGTATTCTTATAATTTTATGACTTCGATATATTTTATTTTGTTCCGTTAAAATTGATTTCTAGTTAACGCTACACTAAATAACAAACTAAATGTACAAAACATACAATATATACAACTCTAAATACATTAATACAACAAAAACTCTCACTTTGCTTCCTCATTTTGAGGTTGCCGACCTCCCCCCTCCAACACATCAAACAATGATATTTTTTTTATTAAACTATACACCTATGCATTTTAGAACAAATATCTCATGTAATCTATTAGTTTTCTAATAAGAAAACACACACAACATATTTACAAAGGTGAAAGTTGCAAGAAAAGCTCTCCTCTCCTCCTTGTGGTTCGGCCAATATTAGAAGAAGAAGAAGAAACATAATTTTTTTTAAGAACAAGTGCTTATATATTCTCTAGATCACTTCTATTTAGGTTTTGAAATAAAAACCTAGGAGTATTTAGGAAACCTAGCTCCATAAACCTCATCATCATACTAGTAAGCATTTCATGATCATTTTTACTCTTTTATAATATTCATGAGTTATTTTTATCATTCTAGTAGAAATCATACAAGTTTCATGTGTATCTCTATACCACTTTTAATGTTTTTAGTACTTATAATTAGTATATATCATCCTATAATTAATCCCTTGAAACATATCATTTTTGATGATGTATAGGAACCCATGAAACCCTAAGAAGGTGTATGGTAGGTTTAGAATAAATTTGGTGGTGATTTGAAGTGGTTAGAATAAGTATTACGCAAGAAAAATCACTTTCGACAACTATAAAATAGGGTCTGATCATTTTTGCAAAGTCTGGAAATTTCAACATTTTATAAAATATTTTGGGCTAGATATTCAGAAAATATACTTTAAAACAAAACCGTGGTCGCTTGAACGGGTTAAAACGGATTTATAACGAAGAAGTTATGCTATTTTCAAGTTTAACGACGAAAACTATATTTTTCGGGAAAAACAGCATGCTGTCCAGATTTTTAAGGGTAAAAAATGAGTCTTAAGCGTTATCTAAATGAGTCGATTTATCAAAAATATATTAGTATACTTTAACACGAAGCTAAGGACATATAAAACGTAGAAAACGGACTTATAACGATTAAATTACACGTGTTTAAATAAGGTTGTCGTAACTATTTTCACAAGTATAACACTTATATATATTTCTTATTAGTAAAAAACTAGTTGTCACGAGTGATCATGTTGAGAGTCGTTTTTAACATCGATAGAATACTTTTTAGAAAACGATGTCTTCTAGTAAAAGTAAGTTCACCTAGCCTATTTTCCAAAATGTTCAACCGTTCGTCAAACGGAGTTGTGACGAATAAAATGCGGTCATTCAAACTTTGCCGAAAACCACACTTAAACAATATTTTTAGTCCAAGTACCCTACTTCACCTATGTTTTTCCCCATGATCGAGACCTCTATGATAAAAATTTAAAAGCTAAGACTTTGAGATAATGCTACAAGCTTTCCAAAACCGTTGAGTTTGTTTCCTAACACTCGATATTCACTATTTTACGACTAGCTTTTCGAGGCCATTTAGTCACTTTCATGAATTGTCAAATCATATTGTTTTACGACGAAAAACTATAATTTTTTAATAAATCACTAAATGATTATCGTAGAATATTATTTCAACGTAAATACTTGTAAAGTAATTTATAAATTGTCAAGACGTTATAAGATTATTTTTCAACGATAAACTTTAGTTTCAAAAGTGTACAAGTGGTATGGATATCATATGAGTTTGCATGCACGACATTATCTCGTGACTTATATTAGAGTACATCATTCATATAGGGTTGCGGATAGAAATTGCACCTCATTTCTGTGTATTCACTTTGGCATCATAATTATTGCAACATGTGAGTAATCACATCCCCTTTTTACCGTTTTTACTATATTTTGGGGCGAAATGCATGAACCATTCTTGAACTAAATTGATTACTACTCTTATGAACTCGTTTGACTAGAACTTTTGAACTCGAATCAAATCCTTAAACATAATTACGAACCTATGACTAGTTTGAACTTATTGAACCATACTTGCTATGACCCTAAAAGTCTCGCCTTATTGGTGGAGCGTACAAAGTCTCCATTGTTCGGAGCAACCTAAAGCCTCCCCGGTCCGGAGCAGAATGTCTCCCTATGGGAACGGAGCATTTTCAATTTAAATTCTCCCATGTTCGGAGTGTTTGTAATTGTATATAATAGTTGTATGATGTACTGTTCGTACATTCGCATTGTTAGTCTCCTATTAGTATGTAGTATGGATAGCGCTATTAGAGGTCGACCAACCTCTCGTTCACTATGTTACGGAACGCATATTATTTATTCTAGGGGCTTTGCCTGGCATACATTATTATATACGTGGTGCTATATTGTGAACTGTCATGACAACGTATACTTGACTACTTGACATACTATTTTTGTGCAATGGGTTGTGAACACACAGGTTGCAAGTTTTGTATGGGCGAAACTTGGAACTGAGTGGATTTACAATGCCTTTGCTTTGTGGACTATTCTCAATGACCAAAACTTTGACTCCCTCTCTTAAGAGTTTTCATATTATATAAATCGTGTATACTCACCAACTATTTTCATCGTTGACCCGTTTTCTCTCATGCATTTCAGGTGATCGTTGTAAGCTTTTCTTCAAGGTCTTTGCATAATGAAGTTTTCATATGTCACTACTAATCGTTATGTAATAAAACGCAATATTTTAGGATCTAAACTTTGTATTATATTTGCCGATGTCGGCTAAACTGGTATTGTAATGGTGTATACTTTCTTTTGAATCTTTAACGTTGGTATGTTCTATTATCTTTTGCTTGTGTTACTTTTCAGTTACACCTCGTGTTTCCACCATCGGCGGGGTGTGACAATCTGTCAGCCCCCTTCGACAAAAATCGACTTAGAACAGCCAGCTTCCCATTCAGACTCTGCACATCTTTTAAACATTTAGGAGCTTGGAGATCCGTAATTGCCTTGAACTTGGAGGGATTATCCTTTATCCCTTGCTTAGTGATCAAATGCTCTAGAAACTGCCCTTCTTCAACACCGAAGGAGCATTTTTTAGGGTTCAGCTTCATGTTAATCGCCCAAAGTTGGTCAAAGGTTTCTTGCACATCGAGGAGTAGGTCTTCCTCCGTCTTGCTTTTAATAACCATGTCGTCAACGTACGCTTCGAGATTTCTGCCTATCTGTTTGTTAAAGGCTTTGTCCACGAGACGTTGGTATGTTGCCCTTGCGTTCTTCAATCCGAAGGGCATCTTTCTGTAACATTAGACACCTTTGCTTGTATAGAAGGTTGTCTTTTCCTCGTCCTCCTTTGCCATATGGATCTGATGATACCCTTTATAAGCATCTAGGAAGCATTTTAGCCGAAAGCCTGCCAAGGATTCTACTTTCCAGTCAATTTCTGGTAGGGGGTAGCAATCCTTTGGGCATGCTTTGTTGATGTCAGTGAAGTCAATGCACATGCGCCACCCTCCGTCGCACTTTTTAACCATTACTGGGTCTGGTATTTAACTTCCCTTAGAATGCCCGCTTGTGTCAGTTCATCAACTTCTTTGCTGGCTGCAGCGTTTCTTTCGAGGGCTAGGCTCCGTCTTTTCTGTTTTATTGGCTCAATATGTTTGTACTCATTGAGTTTATGCTCCGTGCCGAAGGGCTGTCCGTCTATCAACAACGTTCTTAGGACCCCTGTCATGTCAGAATATTTCCAAGCAAAAATATCAAGGTTAGTCCGCAACAGTACTGTGAGCTTCGCCTAGAAATTCGTCGGGAGTTGCCTTCTTATTACCACCATTTGTTCAGGGTAGCTAGGGTTAACTACAACTCGCTCTTCTGCATCTGTGTAGCTGAGAATTGCTATCGGAGGCTCCTTCGACTCTTCTTTGATCCTCTTGACACCGTACACACCCTTATCCGCACCATAGTTAGAATGAACAGTTCTTACCCCGAAGGGGGTTTGGAATTTAATGGCAGCACGTATGGTGGAAACAACAATGCCCATCTTTTGCATAGCTGTTCTCCCTATTAATAAATTATAAGGAGAATCTGACCTGACTATGACGAAGGTGAGTGTCTCCGTACGGGATAAGGGCCTTCGCCTATGGTGATTTCCAACGGTACTTCTCCCAGGGGCCATGAGTGCTCGCCGGAGAACCCTATCAAAGGTGTTTTTGATTCCACCCTTCGTGAGCGTATGGATGACTTGAGCTTTAGGAAACAATGCTCATAAATGATCTCGCAGGAGCTTTCACAGTCCATATATGCTCGATTTACTTCCCTATTTGAGACGCGTACTTTGATGACCAAGAGGTCAGTCGAAGGTGTCTGCCCCAGGATGGAAGGGAAGGTTATCTCTCCTACGCTTCCCAGCTCCCCATCTGCTTCCTTCCGTTTCAAGGTTGGATCATGCCTGTGCACCATTAATATCGGAGCCTCTGTAGTGGTAGCCTCCTTTTTGTTCCCCTTCCATTCACCCAGTTGGGTATCGGAGAATTTGTCTTTTCCCTTCTTGTTGCCTTTAACCAGGTGTGATAATTGTCCGGATTGTACCGCCTCTTCGATCTGCTTCTTCAGCTCTCTGCAGCTGTTTGTGTCGTGCCCATGGTCTTCGTGAAAATGGCAATACTTGGACATGTCCCTGGCTTTGCTTCGCGCTGACATTCGAGGTGGTGGATCGAAGGACTTTGTAGCTTTCTCGGTAGCCAGAATCTCCCTGGGAGATTTGACCAAGTTCGCCAAAAGTCCATGATTCGAGCCTTTGTTGTACGGAGTGAAGCGGTCTCTATTCTTCTTCTTATTCTTGGATCCTTCCCAAGAGGACCCTCTAGAGAATTTGTTAGAGGCTTCCTTTTGTTCTATCGGAGCTCCGTTTGCTGCTACTTCTTTAGACTCAATCCAAGTGTAAGTCTTCTCCATTAGTGCCTTGTAAGTGGTGGGAAGATCGGTGGACAGGAATTCCACCAAGCTTCGAGTTTGAAGGCCATGTACAAAACCAGAGATCCTCTGATCTTCGTGCAAACCCAAAATTTGCAAAGTTTCATCGGTATACCTTGTAACGAAGGCCCTTGTGCTTTCGTTGTCCATTTACTTGATGGTATGCACGGCTAAATGGGTCTTGGTGTACTTCTTCTATTGGCTAAAGTGTGATCGGAACTTAACCTTAAGGTCGTCTAGACTTACAATGCTTCCCAACTTCTGTCCATTCCACCATATTCTTGCGGAGTCTCGGAGCGTGTATGTGAACATGTGGCATGCTACGGGCATGACCCACTTCTGCATCTTGATAGCCCCTTCGAACAAGTGTAGGAAGTTATCAGGGTCGCCTTTTCCATCATAGGTGCCTATTTGAGTGGACATCTTTACACCGTCAGGTAGAGGGTAGACTTCAATCCACTTCACGAAAGGTGTGCAAGCTCCAGAGGCTTCTGCATAGTAAGGGTTGTATGGAGGTGGATAAACAGGTGTAGGGTCATATGGGTTAGGAAATGGTTGTGTGTATGCAGGGTAAACTGTGGAAGGTTGATACGAAGGGTTTACACCCATCGATTATGTAGGAACGTGTCCATAGGGAATTTACTGGTAACTCTGGTTGGGAAGAGAACCATTCGGAGGATAGGTGTTATAGGTTTGAGCAGGTAGGTAGGGGTTCATTCCCGAAGGGGGTAACTTATTTATACCTGAGTAAGGAGGAGGGCCTCCGACACTCGAGACATATGATGGGGGTATCGGAGCCCCCATCCCTTCTTTTCCTAAGTGACCAACAAGAAGAAGGGGTAGATTTACCCCTCCGTTCCCCACTGGATTGCTTCCTCCGTTAGAGTTCTCGCTCCTTCTTTCACCTTGTACTCTTTCCCTTCTTCCCGGATCTCCTCCGGGACCTTCTTCAAAACCCACAGTCCTTCCATTAGGCCTTCTTAGGGAAGGAGAACCATTTCGTAGGGCTGAGCGCCCCCTGTTAACCGGTCGAGGTCTCTCATCTACCTCAATCTCTTCATCATACTCCTCACTGGAATATTCCAGTTCTCTTCGCATTTCAGTGTTGCGAACTTGCCTCTTATGATCCCTCAGTAAAGACTCTAAGGCTTCGAAGTTTGCCTCAACGAAGGCGGGGCTAACTTCTGGAAGAGGGTTAGCGAATGTTGAGGCGTGATGTACGGGAGTGGTTTCCAAATGAGATCGTGTGGTGAAGGTTGAGGCTGTTATGGGGGCAAGATTATCGGTGTTAGTTGCGTTGAGAGGGACCAGGGTAGAGAAACCTGGTGGAGGTGTATCTTCCCTTCCTGGTTCCATGCCGGAAAGGTAGCGTAATCGGTTAGGGTTTTAAGACTTGGTGATTACGGGACTAATAGTAGAGGTCCCACGGATGGCGCCACTGATTGTACAATAGAATGCACTACCACGCTTCGATGATGATCAAAGGTATGAGGGGTGTGTGTTCCAGCCAAGACTTTTCTTTCACCTGAGAATAAGAAATACGAAGACACTACTTCAAGTGATTACGCAGGGGTAGGACCCTGCGAACGACCTCCGGCGTGAGAGTAAGTATGAGTTATGGTTGTATAAGTGTGTGTAAGTAAAGAGATGAGTGTGAAATGAGCATACCATAATCCATTGCCCGTCCAACCTATTTATAGTGGAAGAAATAGGGTTAGAGGCACTTCTGCGTGAATGTCGGAGATCATGGGGGCGTCCCATGTTTGTGGGTAACCGCTAGGGCTTAGTTACCCACGTTCTCAAACTTGGTGGGGAAGCTAGGAAAGAGAGGGAGATCGTGGGTTTGACCAAGTCAGGAGGTTCTCCTATCCGTTACTCCTTCGTCAACCATACCCCGAAGGGCTTTGGGCTTCGAATGGCGAATTCCCCGGAGGCAACCTTCGTGATAACGAATGGTTTGATGCCTATGAATATCCTGGAGACCTAACTTGGGCCTTCGAATAGAAGGGCTTCGACACCTCCCGGAGGAGTGTCCTTCGAGCTGTTCAGAGGGTACATCATCAAGCCCCCCAGTCGAAAGTGATGCATATGAGCGAAAAGGCATTGCTTTCGACTCCATCCTGCGAAAAAATTCCTCTCACTGCTAAACTTATCACTTAGGAGATAACTATGCGCCTAACTAGCGCATTTAATGCTAACAAACTTCTTTGGCTGCCCGCTACAGGAATCATAATTCCCTACTTTACCCAGAGACCAAAAGACTTCTTTTAAAATTTAAAAACTATTTAAATCGGATAAGAGTAAATATTAGGGACACGTGTGCGGTTTTAAAGACGGTAAAAAAGAATATTTAAGGGGAGGTTGTTGGAACCCTAAAACACTTTTACTCTCTCCGTCTTCTTTTTCACGCAGTAAACCCTTTGAGCGCACACCATCTTCGCAAACAAAAGGTAAATATTCCTCTTTACTTGTAGTTTAGAAATAGAAGTATGGATTCCAAGTTTATCATTAAACAGCAAAAATGTACGCTAACTTCGCAAGACTTACACGACCATCTAGCTGATTACCCGATCCCACCAGAGTATAAAATCATGTTACCCAAGTATAATCAGGGTATCTTTGATGCTCCAAAAGGTTTCGTAGGTCTATACACTCATGCGTTTAGCCATTCCAACCTTAGGATTCCACTACACCCACTTATTTTAGAGCTAATTCAATATTATAAGGTGCATATCTCTAGCTTCAACCCATTTGGTTTAGCCAAACTGACCACATTCATAGTAATGTGTAAAGCATATGGCTATGAACCAACTCTAAAGGTGTTATGGGGTTTTTTGAACATGTATCCTGGGGGTAACTGGTTAACCTTAGCTAAAAGGCCTGAAGGGGATGTGCTAAATCTGTTTGGGAGGGTGTATACCAATATAACAGCTTGGAAAGGCAGCTTTTTCTATGTGCAAAACACTATTATTCCCCCCAACTATCCGGAGTTGTTGAGTAAGGAGTACATGTTTGATGCAAAACAATACAATGACCCCTTGCCATATGAGGTGCGAAGGGATCCATGCTATCAGCGTTTGGCTAGATATCCTGTTGATGTGCAAGTGTTTCCCGAGCCAATTTTGTACATGGTTGGGATTGCCCAGAGCTGGGAGGGGTCTCCCAACAAGCCTGTTATCATGTACCATAAACAAAGTATGTTTTTCTACTTCTATTTAAGTAGGACCAATGTTGCACTGATTTTTATTTTTTCTTGTTTTGTTTTTGCAGAAATGTCGTTTAGGAACTTTATGTACCAGGATCTTGATGAAGACTTGAGCTTCATGCCCGCTGAGAAGGCCGAAGAGTCCTACGGTGTTGGCTCTCCTTCTACGTCTGTCAACAACAATGATGTGGATACTCCGCAGCCGGAGCCTATTGCCTCAGCACCTCCCTCAGGCTGCGCTGGAGGGTCCTTCTCAACTTGTTGAGAATGTGGCAGACTCGGACGATCCTGCAGAGGAGGATGTCCAGGTTGTAGGTTCCACTAGGATAGCTGACAGGTTGAAAAGCCGAAAAGGAACAGCTGGAAAGGCAGTTAAGTCGACCAACAAGAGGAAGAATCCCCTCCTCGCCTTCGGATCTAGGGCCGTGCGGCAGAAGAGTGTTGAAGGCAAGAAGTTTGTGAAGTCTGCCTTCGAGTTTCCAGATGAGACTGTGGAGATGCATGGTAAGCAATGTCCAGTCTTTAAATTGTATGAATTTATAAATATGGTAAGTAACTGAACTCCTGTGCAATGTAATGGTCGTAGGCCTTCCAGATACGAAGGAGTTTCCTAATGCTCTGTCCTGCCACCGTATCGTGGATCATGTTAACCCCTCCAAGTGGAAAGGATTATTGGATAACATGTCCATCGAAGGGGTCTGTGATCTACATGATAAGATCGTTGCTAGGCAAGTGGTGTTGGACAACCATTTGAATGGTCGGACCAGGGAACTACTCAGGGCAGTTACCAAGGCAAGACATGAGATAGATGTCATGCTTGAAAGAGAGAAGCACAGGGACCGAGAGTATGCCGAGCTGGAGGCTAAATGTGACGAGATTGAGAGGGATGTTGAGAAGAATCCGCTCCTCCGAGATCTTCGTGAAAAGATAGCCCAACTGTTAGCTGAATGTGGCAAGCTCAAGTTGGAAGAGGCTAAGGTTATCAGCCTAACAGGTTAAAATGATGTGCTCGAAGCGAAGTGTGTCGGGTTGGAGAGTGAGAGGGCTAGGCTTGGAGAGATGGAAATTAAGTTAAGGGAGGAGGTTGTTGGCTTGCAGATGAGGTACAAGATGCTGCAAAAGGACCGTGCAGAGGTCGTGTCTAAAGTGGTGCCATATATAGCCATGGAACTCTACCATAGTGATGAGTTGGGAGCACAAATGTAGAAGGTCATCAAAGCAGCTATCTTCCATGGACGGTGCTTGGCTTTGGAGGAGCATGCTAAAACAGGTAAACCCGTAGACCTTTCCAAAATTGAGTGCTACCGTCCCACATCGAAAGCTGAATACGATGATGCGGGAAATGCGTTTGCAACCGCAGAGTACTCCTTCCTGGCTGAATCTACCAAAGATCCCATGGAACCTCTGGAAGACCTCCTCTCAAAGAAGCCACGCAAGGTCAAGCCTGCGACTCCTACCAAGAAGACGATTTCTACCAAGCCTGCCTCAGTTCAACCATCTCCAACTCCATCTCCTAAGAAGCAAGAGTGAAGTCTGCCATGTTGGCAGTGATTTGGTTTCAAGGGTGGCATGTACCCTTTCTAAAACAATTTTATGTTATTTATAATGTTTGTCTGTTTCCTCAAACACTTTGAATATTTGTGATGTATGGCCTAGGCCAAAGACAACTTAAATGGGGCTTAGGCTCCTTATGTAGGTACAAGGGCATTAGCCCTAATTTTTAATGACATAGTGCGGGGGAGTACCTCTACACACTTAGCTATTATTTGCTTTTTGTCTTGTCAACTTCTCTTACGCCATTTTTCCGACGCTTAACTTTTACATCCTAAGGTTAAACAACCTCATTGTGTTTAAACTTCAACACCAAGAATATAATGATAAAATTTGACCATTGACAAAGGGTCGCGACCCACTCTATCTCAAATCCTTTAGGTAGTATGACTTTGTTTTTATTTTCACAACTGCCATAAACTACTAGGAGAGTTAATGTGAATGTTTGAATAGGCTTAAATGACGAGGCATTTGTTACGCCGTATGCCCTTTTATTCGACATTGAAACTCATAAACGACTTGGTTGAACAAATCTTTGTGTTTAAGAAACGAAGCAAGAGATTTGTGGGAATTGTCTTATTTATCATTGAATTGGTAGAGAGGATTACATCATTTTTGAAATGAAAACTAAGACAACTACCAATAATGTTTGCTTTCCCTTGAGAAGCTTTTAATTACAAGAATGAAAAAGTAAAAGTACTTCTTAAACATAGAACTTTCGAAGGTTCGTACCATTCCATGTCCTGTCGATAGGTTCTCCGAGAAGAGTGGCCAATTTATAGGCTCCATTGCCGTAGGCCTCAGCTATCATGTAGGGTCCTTCCCAAGTAGGTCCCAGCTTTCCCTGGTATTCCCTGGTATTCTGCCGTAGGCCTCAGCTATCATGGAGGCTATCTCTCTTCTTTCTTCTAGTAGATCAAGGTTCTCCTTGATCCTTTCATCATTTTGGGAGGGATCATACGTTGCCACACGCTCCGTGTGTACACTTAGTTCCGAAGGGATGACCGCTTTTGTTCCGTATGTTAGACTAAAGGGGGTTTCACCATTGCTTGATTTAGGGTGCGTCCGATGAGCCCATAGCACTTGAGGGAGTTCGTCCACCCATCCATGGTGAGTTCGTCCCAGCATTTTCTCGATCCCTTTGACTATTTCTCTGTTTGTAACCTCCACCTGTCCGTTACCTTGTGGATGGTAGACGGATGTCGAAGACTGCATTATGTTGAGCCCTTGACAGAAGTCGTAGAAGACTCCTTCAACAAACTGCTTTCCATTGTCGGATATGATGATGTGGGGTACTCCGAATCTGCACACAATGTGCTCCCACACAAACTTCTCGATCTGTCTCCCCGTAACGGAGGCTAAAGGTTTAGCCTCTACCCACTTAGTAAAGTAATCGATTGCCACTAGCAAGAATTTGACTCCTCCAGGGGCGACTGGCATAGGTCCTACGATGTCAATTCCCCACTGGGAGAAGGGACACGCGGATGTTACACTTGTCATGTCCTGCTTCGGCATCTTGGTAACTTTTGAGTGTATCTGACAAGCTTCACATTTTAGAATGATTTCTGCCGCATCCCTGTGCATCGAAGGCCAGTAATAGCCCAACTTCATTATCTTCGAGACAACTGAGCGGGGCCCTGCATGGAGGCCGCAGGATCCTTCGTGGACTTCAGCGATAATTCTCGTAGCCTGTTTAGGTCCCACACATCTTAGCCAAGGTGATAGAAATGACCTTTTATATAGGATTTCCCCCATTAGCCGGTACTGTAGAGACTTAACCCGTATTTTCCTTGCTAGTTTGGGATCTTCAGGGAGAAGACCACTTATCAAATACTCCCTGATGGGAGTCATCCATGTCTCTCCTTCTTCATGAACCACGTCCGTAACTTCCTTGCGAATGATGGACCTTTCAGGTAGGACTTCGACAAGTACTTCTTTGGTGAGATGAGCGAAGGCCATAGAGGCTAGCTTGCTCAGTGCATCTGCCTTCTTGTTCTGATTCCTACGAACATGTTGGATGGTGTAGGAATTGAAACTCTCTAGCATCTCCTTTGTTTTTTCCAAGTACTGTTTGATTACGGGCTGCCTTGCTTCATAAGAGCCTGTTACTTGGTTAGCTTCCAATTGAGAATCTACGAAAATGGCAAGAGCTTTGACCTCCATATCTTTAGCAAATCGGAGGCCTGCTAATAGGGCTTCGTATTCTGCTTCATTATTTGTGGCTTCAAACTCGAAACGAAGAGCATATGTATGCTCCTTCCCATCAGGGCTGACCAGCATTAGGCCTGCTCCAGAACCATCGGAGCTGGATGCTCCGTCTGTATAAAGTTTCCAGTCATCCTGTACTTGAGTGAATCTAGCTTTGGGCTCTTCCTTTTCTGTCTCTGGCTCGGAAGGCGTCTTTGCTAAGAAGTCTGCGAGAATTTTCCCTTTAATAGAGTTTCGACCCTTGAACTCTATTTCATGCTCCCCAATTTCAATAGCCCATTTAGCCACCCTTCTAGACTTTTCAGGCTTCGACAAGATCTGTTTGAGTGGCTTGTCGGTTAAGACTGTGATCGGATGAGCCTGGAAGTATCGCCGGGGCCTCCTTGCTGCGTAGATCAGAGCTTGTATTAACTTCTCCAATGTTGGATAGTTGATCTCCGCCCCCTGCAAGACCCTGTTGACAAAGTAAATGGGGATATGTCGCTTGTCTCGTTCCGCCATAAGTACTACGCTAATACTCTCCATTGAGGATGCTAAGTACATGAACAACACCTCGCCTTTGATTGGGGCTGTAAGTGTTGGAAGGATTTCGATGAATTCCTTCATCTTCTGAAAAGCAGCTTCTTCGTCTTGACTCCACTGAAAAGTATTCTTATCAACGCATCCTTTGAGTGTTTTGAAGAACGGTAGGGATCTGTCAGCCCCCTTCGACAAAAATCGACTTAGAGCAGCCAGCTTCCCATTCAGACTCTGCACATCTTTTAAAAATTTAGGAGCTTGGAGATCCGTAATTGCCTTGACCTTGGAGGGATTAGCCTTTATCCCTTGCTTAGTGATCAAATGCCCTAGAAACTGCCCTTCTTCAACACCGAAGGAGCATTTTTTAGGGTTCAGCTTCATGTTAATCGCCCGAAGTTGGTCGAAGGTTTCTTGCACATCGAGGAGTAGGTCTTCCTCCGTCTTGCTTTTAATAACCATGTCGTCAACGTACGCTTCGAGATTTCTACCTATCTGTTTGTTGAAGGCTTTGTCCACGAGACGTTGGTATGTTGCCCCTGCGTTCTTCAATACGAAGGGCATCTTTCTGTAACATTAGACACCTTTGCTTGTATAGAAGGTTGTCTTTTCCTCGTCCTCCTTTGCCATCTGGATCTGATGATACCCTTTATAGGCATCTAGGAAGCATTTTAGCCGGAAGCCTGCCAAGGATTCTACTTTCCAGTCATTTTCTTGTAGGGGTAGCAATCCTTTGGGCATGCTTTGTGGATGTCAGTGAATTCAACGCACATGCGCCACCCTCCATCGCTCTTTTTAACCATTACTGGGTTGGCCACCCAGGTTTGGTATTTAACTTCCCTTAGAATGCTCGCTTGTGTCAGTTCATCAACTTCTTTGCAGGCTGCAGCGTTTCTTTCGGGGGCTAGGCTCCTTCTTTTCTGTTTTATTGGATCAATATGTTTATAATCATTGAGTTTATGCTCCATGCCGAAGGGTTGTCCATCTATCAGCAACGTTCTTAGGACCCCTGTCATGTCAGAATATTTCCAAGCAAAAATATCAAGGTTAGTCCGCAACAGTTCTGTGAGCTTCGCCTTGAAATTCGCCGGGAGTTGCCTTCCTATTACCACCGTTTGTTCAGGGTAGCTAGGGATAACTACAACTCGCTCTTCTGCATCTGTGCAGCTGAGAATTGCTATCGGAGGCTCCTCCGACTCTTCTTTGATCCTCTTGACACCGTACACACCCTTATCCGCACCATAGTTAGAATGAACAGTTCCTACCCCGAAGGGGGTTTGGAATTTAATGGCAACATGTATGGTGGAAACAACAATGCTCATATTTTGCATAGCTGTTCTCCCTATTAATAAATTATAAGGAGAATCTGACCTGACTATGACGAAGGTGAGTGTCTCCGTACGGGATAAGGGGCCTTCGCCTATGGTGATTTCCAACGGTACTTCTCCCAGGGGCCATGAGTGCTCGCCGGAGAACCCTATCAGAGGTGTTTTTGAGTCCACACTTTGTGATGTATGGATGACTTGAGATTTAGGGAACAATGCTCATAAATGATCTCGCAGGAGCTTCCACAGTCCATATATGCTCGATTTAGTCACCTCGACTTCTCGAACCCCATTTTAAACCCTTTGTTTCACTCACCTTTAGTGCA
Organism: Chrysanthemum seticuspe; assembly: GCA_019973895.1. Lineage (NCBI taxonomy): Eukaryota > Viridiplantae > Streptophyta > Magnoliopsida > Asterales > Asteraceae > Chrysanthemum > Chrysanthemum seticuspe. Next base: position 51,083,906 of record BPTQ01000007.1, read on the forward strand.
AGATACCCCTAGATACACCCTTCTAAGCCATTCCTTTCATTTTGTTCACCCAACATATTGTTTCGATACACCATTACACCTTAGCCTACCCTGTAGTCTTTATTTGTAATTAGGAAGTCATTATTTGCCTAAGTTCAAGGTTCAAGTGGAAAGGTTCGGGAATCACGCTCTCGTCGATGACATATCCTTAAAGATCATTGAAGACCCCCCAAATTCTCATATTGTTCATCTCAAGTGGGAGGATGTTATGTTTAGTTATTATGTTATGTTGAAAAAAAAAATATTATTATATTTTTTGTTATTTAGTGAATGTAAAGTGCGATGTTATAAGCACTATTGTTATGAGCTTAATATAGATTTAGTATCGAGGAGGCCACCTCGGTCACATTTGAAGAATGAAGTTGGAAGCGTGCCCATCATGACGTCCTCTAATGGCACATCTACCTGGTTAGTTATATCATGATCCGGTTTCTTAACTTCAAAACTTGAACTTTGGGCGAACGGTAAGTGGTGATGACTTGGTTATAGATTTAGACTATCTGCTTGATTTTATTTTACACCAATTTTATCCCATGTCTTATCCTACCCTTAGTCATGAAGCGTGTCTAGGTGATGTAGCGAGCAATCTTTGGTGTCTTGGCCATGAATTTGGTCATGTATCATTGATTTTGTCCACTTCGCCATGACATGTTAGTAATGAAAAATCACCCTTAACCTTTGTCGTGTCTACCCATATTGCCTTCGAGAATTGTTTTGTCCTTAACTCTAGTGGTGGAGTTTTGTGTAACCGCCAAGCATATGATAGAATACATGCTATGACTGTGCAATGAGTGATTACCCCGAAATTGACACTTAGAATAGTTGAGAGATTATAGTGTTTTGTTCCCATTTCGTGAGGTGTTCGACTTTGTTTTATTCTAGCATAAGGGATTTGTAAACTTATATTTTCCAGGTAATGGGAGATATCTTTTTAGGAATCTATCTAATAAGGTCTACTTGAGGGCAAGTAGAGTTCAAGTGGGGGGGATATTTTATAACATCAAATAATCCTGAATATTAAGTGTCAATTTCCCCCGATAATGCTCGTATTTTATATCATTTATATGGATTTACGCTTGTTTTCCTCTATATTTCACTTTCAGGTAAATTACGAGCGTTGGAGCTAAAGAGACGCGGATTTGGAGAGTTTATTGAAGATATATCATAGTATGCTCATTTTGAAGATGTTACGGCGTAACTCCTCTCTCACATTACGCCATAACAGAAGCGTGGCTCAGAAAACCAACTCAAGTGAAGATTACGGCGTAACTCTTTCCAAGATTACGACGTAACCAACTAGGTCAAATATGATTCTGCGCCGCTACAAGTTACGCTGTAACTATTGTCTCATTTACGGCGTAACCAAGATTTATTGAAGATACGGCGTAACTCCTTCCAGATGTTACGCTGTAACCAGCATTTTCAGTGCAAAATACGAAGAATTGGATGTTACGGCGTAACTCTTATCATTAGTTACGCCGTAACCAGATCTGGCCTATAAATACCCCTTGAATTCCAGCATTTCAAAGCATCCCATTTCACACACAACATCAAGTGAACATGAGTAGAAGTCGAAGGCAGATCTAGAGGAGCATATGGAGCTATCTCCAAGGGAGAAATCACTCCCCTACGATAAGCATTAGCATTTTATCTTTTCTTTACTTTCAATTCATGTATTTCGTAATGTTAAACATTGAATCGATTGTTTTAGTTAATATGAGCGGTGTTTTAGTTAATATGAGCGGCTAAGCACCTCTGGTGCTGGCCTAGTTATGATTCCTTAATTGTTTTGTTTGCGTTTACTTTGCTTCCGTATAATTATTTTTAAGTGTATGCATGCATAGTTTGTTGGTAGCTACCCTTGTTTCGGTAGTTTTGAATGGCGGTAGTGGCTAGTTACTTAGGAGATATGACCAACTGACCCTAAGTAGGTAGACTGAGTGGGAAGGGTAAGATATGACCAACTGACGAACCTTTCTGCTTGTGCGATTTGACCAACTGATCACCTACTGTTTTGATGAACTTAAGAAGTCGGGGATGAGTGTTTAAGTTGCTAGCGCCCGGGCACTCATTGTTATGAATCTTGCATGTAGTGGTACTTAATGACTTGGCTTAGGGGACTAAGAACAACTCGACTTATGACGGGTCACCTGATTTCTCCAGTGGAACCCTTTGCTGATAGGTTACGACGAACTAACCAAATGCTGTCCTAGCGAATTTGACCCCACCTGAAGTAATTGGAAGTAATTAAACGTAAACATAACTAGTTAGGATGAGTAACTAGGTTAGCACCCCTCTCCTCTATTGATCACAACCCTCGCCTTTATTTGCTTTAGTAGTTAATTAGTTAATTCAATATCAAATTCATATTAAAATCTATGACACCTAGACTTAGTTAAAATCCGCACACATAGCTCTTGGGACGACCTCGGTTTTACCGAAATACTACACTACACACGACCGGGTACACTGCCCGTTAGTGCATTAGGGTAGACCATAGGTATAACGAGAACTTATAAATATTAAAACCTGGTCAGTAAAACCTGCATCAAGTTTTTGGCACTGTTGCCGGGGAGTTATATTAGGATTTTCATTAAGTCTTTCATTTCTATTTTGTATTAAAATTTTCTCAATTTCTCACGATCTCTTTTCAAGTTTTAAGTACCATGGAAGTTGTTAACATTGATGACCTCACTCTTGAGGAATATTTGGCGTTGACAAGAGAAGAACAAGGGCCGGGGCTCGTAAGACCGACAATTGGAGCTAATGTCCGTTTCGAGATTAAAGATCAATTTATGAGGGAGCTTTGTGCTAACCATTTTTCAGGAAACAGAGACGATGATGCGTATGAGCACATTGAAAATGTCTTGTACATCGCAAGCCTTTTCAACATTCCGGGTGTGTCTCATGACGCTGTTATGCTTAGGGTGTTCCCCATGACTCTTACTGGGGCTACAAGAAGATGGATCGAAAGATTGCCCGCCGGGGCAGTTGATACATGGGCTCTACTAAAAAAGCACTTTATCCAGAGATATTGTCCTCCGTCAAAGATATCTAATCAACTCATGGAGATCCATAATTTCAAGCAAGATGACGATGAAACGTTGTATCAAGCCTGGGATAGATACAACGATCTCCTCTATAAGTGTCCAACGCATGATCTAAACAACCAGCAAAAGGTCAACATCTTTTATAAAGGAATCAACGTAACTACAAGACAGATGCTGGACTACCAAGGACCAATTCCGAGCATGACTCCTACTCTCGCAATTCAAGCGATCCAAAAAATGGCTGATCATTCCCAAAAATGGCACGATGGAGGAAGCAAAAGGAACTAAGGCGGAAATCTTGATGGAATTTCCGCCATCACTAACAAACTAGAAAATCTTGGTCGGGATATGCTCAAGATCAGAGAAACTGTTCATGCCATCCAAGTAGGTTGCGAAAGCTGCGGAGGAGGACATCTCACAAAAAATTATCCTCACATTGACAAAGATAGCACCGTCGAAGAAGCCAAATATGGAGAAAATCGACCATTTTACGGGGATAATCGTAATGGTAATGGCTATCGTGGGGGACCTCCCCCATATTATGATCGTGGTGAAATAAGAGCTAACTTGGAGGAAAAAATTAACAAGTACCTCGTAGATTCAACTAAGAGACAGAAAGAGCAAGAAGAATGGCTGAAAAACTTCCAAGATAATACAAATAAGAGCCTTTCTAGCCATGACGTATCACTAAAAAACTTAAAAACTATGATTGGGAAGGTTGGCGACGAAGTACAAAGAAGAAATGAGGCACAAAAGAACAAATCAATAGTATGTAAAGCCGTGTTTTCTAAAAATGACAAATCCACCGATGAGTCTAATAAAGACAATGATGCTGATGGCAGAAGAGAGTTACGCCGTAACCAAACATCGGAGTTACGGTGTAACCAGGATACGAGGAATGACAAGTCTCCCAAGATAGATAAATCTAAAAGGAAGAATCATTGGTGTAAGGTTATTGCAATTGATAATGGAGTGTGTTATGATCTATGGGCCTCATGCGACCCTCGAAACGAAGCCTGCGATGGAGGGGTCGATAAGTAAAGGATTGATGATGACAGATACATGTGGACTGCACTTAACGATGAAGAAAGATTAGCTAAATTCTTGATTGATGAAGAGGGAGAACCACCCATCAGGCATTGTTGCAGTCCCTTTCTAATCACGGAAGATGAGTCCACATGAGCATGGCCAACATGCAACCCCTTTCGTGAGTATTGAAACGGGGGTGGCAATGTGAAGAATGAAGTATGGATATTCCCTCATAAATCGGAAAGACATGACGTTAATTTTGGAAACCTATCCTTCAGTGATTGGTATTCAGTGAGGTTCGGGGACGCAATCATTAATTCAGTTTTGTTAAGAATTTTGGAGCTCAAATATGAAAAACATATTCTTCAAGGAAAGACCATTAAACCTCTCAACGATATTCCTTCTAGCAACACCGATGACGAAGGAACTCGAAGTTATTGGTGTGAGAAAATAAAAACCCCTGACGGAAATCTTTGGGCATCTTGCAACCCTTTTGATTATGAATGTAATGGGGGAAGCAGTATAGAGAGAGTTGGGGAAGATGAGTTCCTATGGACCTTAACTAATGACTCGAAAAGAACAAAATTGCCTTAGCTAGATGATTTAGGATTCGACAATTGGGTCACAATCAAATATGGGAAGATAGATGCGCTAACCAAGGAGAATATCTGGAACAGATGTATGAGTAAAGACGAACCAGGCGAAGAAGTTCCAAATGAAGAAACGGATAATGATACCAAGGATCCATCGAGGAAATAGAAAGAGGAATGCAAGCAGGTGCTACTGAAAGATTTAATCGACAATAAATGGCTTAAAGATATCGAGTCCGACGACGATATAGATTACCTTGAATTGCAAGGTGAAGATGGATTCACTGACCCCTACGATGAAGCATATGAGCAAAGAAGGTGCAAACTTCTTGGCATTCCATATAAGATGCCGCCACCAATTATAGACAAAAAGTATGAGTTCACTAGATACTATTTGGGGCCGGACGAAAATTTTTGCAAAATTCGGAAGATCGAGACTAAAGAGTACCTCCGCACCGCTACTAATGTTGCTTGGGTCAGACATAACTAGATGAAAGACATGGAGGAAGTTGGTCAAGTTTAAAGGCCACCATAAATCCCCAAGGCTCTGAGTCTAACTAAAAGACTCGTAAATAAAGAAAAGTGCTCTTTCGGGAGACAACCCGAATTATCCCTTTCATTTGTTTTATTTCCATTTCTGTTGGGTTTTGTGTTTCTAACCACTTTTGCAGGAAAATGAAAAAGTTGTTGCACCATGCTGAACGGGGACCTGATCTGTCCATAGTTACGGCGTAACTCATTTTATGGTTACGCCGTAACATACATTTTTGCAGCAGTACTTCAGAGCACTACCAATTACGGCGTAAGCCCAGGAAATGGTTACGCCGTAGCTACACTCCTGTAGCGTCTGCCAGGTTTTGCTTAATTACGGCGTAACTCCTTATGGGAGTTACGACGTAACTATCCTCTGTAACACTTCTTTCATTTTAAACACAATAATCTTGTATTAGTTTTCAAATGAACTTTGTGAGTATGTTCCCTATAAGCCCTCACGAAACTACACTCGTCCACTTGGGACACCAAGTGGTTTAAAAGGCTTGTTGCATACGCTAAATGCAACCGTGATTCCTATGAAAGTGAGTTAGTTTTCTTTTTCATTATTTTTCTTTTTCTTTTTTAGAATTATGTTTGTCGGTAGTGTGATTTCAGGGATTGGAGTTTGCTCGTGGATGCTTATGCGAAGGCACGACTCTTTTCGTGGGCCTTCTTTCTTTTTGGAGCAAATTTTAGGGAAGTTCTCGCTCTAATTCTACTTTTCTCTTCACCTTAATTTAATGCTTAGTACAAAAGGGACTTTGTACATTTCAAGTGGGGGGACGGGAGTAAAATTGTCTCTTGAACTTTATTTTGCCCTCGTTTTTCTAGTTTATTTTGAAAAATTATGCCATTTTTAAAATTTTGACATGTTTTTCTTAACCTAACTAGATTAGACCTTAGCCGAGCACATTATAACCCTTGATATTATATGGCGAGATTAGCCTTATCCGTTTCCAAAGTTTTACCCCAAATCCAACAAATTATGAGTGTGTCGGTAGCTTGTAAACTTTAGAACTTGGCTTTTACATCATTTCGAGACCATAGACGAGATATGTTGAGTTAGCTCGATGTATTTGGACTTTTCAGTTTAAGAAGGCAGTATTATAGGATTATCACCCAAATAGCCTACCATTGTATGTCTATCGATTAGTCACCTCGACTTCTCGAACCCCATGTTAAACCCTTTGTTGCACTCACCTTTAGTGCAAGATACCCCTAGATACACCCTTCTGAGCCATTCCTTTCATTTTGTTCACCCAACATATTCTTTCGATACACCATTACACCTTAGACTACCCTGTAGTCTTTATTTGTAATTAGGAAGTCATTATCTGCCTAAGTTCAAGGTTCAAGTGGAAAGGTTCGGGAATCACGCTCTCGTCGACGACATATCCTTAAATATCATTGAAGACCCCCAAATTCTCATATTATTCATCTCAAGTGGGAGGATGTTATGTTTAGTTATTATGTTATGTTGAAAAAAAATTATTATTATATTTTTTGTTATTTAGTGATTGTAAAGTGCGATGTTATAAGCACTATTGTTATGAGCTTAATATAAATTTAGTATCGAGGAGGCCACCTTGGTCACATTTGAAGAATGAAGTTGGAAGTGTTCCCATCATGACGTCCTCTAATGGCACATCTACATGGTTAGTTATATCATGGTCCGGTTTCTTAACTTCGAAACTTGAACTTTGGGCGAACGGTAAGTGGTGATGACTTGGTTATAGATTTAGACTATCTGCTTGATTTTATTTTACACCAATTTTATCCCATGTCTTATCCTACCCTTAGTCATGAAGCGTGTCTAGGTGATGCAGCGAGCAATCTTTGGTGTCTTGGCCATGAATTTGGTCATGTATCATTGATTTTTTCCACTTCGCCGTGACATGTTAGTAATGAAAAATCACCCTTAACCTTTGTTGTGTCTACCCATATTGCCTTCGAGAATTGTTTTGTCCTTAACTCTAGTGGTGGAGTTTTGTGTAACCGCCAAGCATTTGATAGAATACATGCTATGACTGTGCAATGAGTGATTACCCCGAAATTGACACTTAGAATAGTTGAGAGATTTGAGTGTTTTGTTCCCATTTCGTGAGGTGTTCGGCTTTGTTTTATTCTAGCATAAGGGATTTGTAAACTTATATTTTCCAGGTAATGGGAGATATCTTTTTAGGAATCTATCTAATAAGGTCTACTTGAGGGCAAGTTGAGTTCAAGTGGGGGGATATTTTATAACATCAAATAATACTGAATATTAAGTGTCAATTTCCCCCGATAATGCTCGTATTTTATATCATTTATATGGATTTACGCTTGTTTTCCTCTATATTTCACTTTCAGGTAAATTACGAGCATTGGAGCTAAAGAGACGCGGATTTGGAGAGTTTATTGAAGATATATCATAGTGTGCTCATTTTGAAGATGTTACTGCGTAACTCCTCTCTCACATTACGCCATAACAGAAGCGTGGCTCAGAAAACCAACTCAACTGAAGATTACGGCGTAACTCTTTCCAAGATTATGACGTAACCAACTAGGTCAAATAAGGTTCTGTGCCGCTGCAAGTTACGCCGTAACTATTGTCTCGTTTATGGCGTAACCAAGATTTATTGAAGATACGGCGTAACTCCTTCCAGATGTTACACCGTAACCAGCATTTTCAATGCAAAATACGAAGAATTGATGTTACGACGTAACTCTTATCATTAGTTACGCCGTAACCAGATCTGGCCTATAAATACCCCTCGAATTCCAGCATTTCAAAGCATCCCATTTCACACACAACATCAAGTGAACGTGAGTAGAAGTCGAAGGCAAATCTAGAGGAGCATACGGAGCTATCTCCAAGGGAGAAATCACTCCCCTACGATAAGCATTAGCATTTTATCTTTTCTTTACTTTCAATTCATGTATTTCATAATGTTAAACATTAAATCGATTGTTTTAGTTAATATGAGCGGCTAAGTACCTCTGGTGCTGGCCTAGTTATGATTCCTTAATTGTTTTGTTTGCGTTTACTTTGCTTCCGTATAATTATTTCTAAGTGTATGCATGCATAGTTTGTTGGTAGCTACCCTTGTTTCGGTAGTTTTGAATGGCGGTAGTGGCTATTTACTTAGGAGATATGACCAATTGACCCTAAGTAGGTAGACTGAGTGGGAAGGGTAAGATATGACCAACTGACGACCCTTTCTGCTTGTGCGATTTGACCAACTGATCACCTACCGTTCGAATGAACTTAAGAAGTCGGGGATGAGTGTTTAAGTTGCTAGCGCCCGGGCACTCATTGTTATGAATCTTGCATGTAGCGGTACTTAATGACTTGGCTTAGGGGACTAAGAACAACTCGACTTATGACGGGTCACCTGATTTCTCCAGTGGAACCCTTTGCTGATAGGTTAGGACGAACTGACCAAATGTTGTCCTAGCGACTTTGACCCCATCTGAAGTAATTGGAAGTAATTAAACGTAAACATAACTAGTTAGGATGAGTAACTAGGTTAGCACCCCTCTCCTCTATTGATCACAACCCTCGCCTTTATTTGCTTTAGTAGTTAATTAGTTAATTCAATATCAAAATCATATTAAAATCTGTGACACCTAGACTTAGTTAAAATCCGCACACATAGCTATTGGGACGACCTTGGTTTTACCGAAATACTACACTACACACGACCGGGTACACTGCCCGTTAGTGCATTAGGGTAGACCATAGGTATAACGAGAACTTATAAATATTGAAACCTGGTCAGTAAAACTTGCATCACTTTCTTAAGTTCAGCTTTGCATATCAGTAGTGGCTCTTTGGCTTGAACATTTCTTTGTTATGTTATCACGAGCTTTCTTTGAGATCATCAGCCACATAGAATCTCCAGCTCAACCTTAGAAGTATTGCCATTATGTGATGTTGTGACTTTTGGACCGACATGCTCACAGATTTGGATCATGACAACTTTTCATCAGAGTAGCGGAAGCTTTGTTGTATGTTTTGATCATCATGATTTTCTTCAAGTATGATTGGGAGATGTGAGCATGCGGTTATGAATTGACGTCTCATCGGCTATCAGCTACAATCATTGGGAGTACCTACAAATGAGAGTTAGCAATAAACACACGAAAGTGTCTTTGTTCACTTTCATTGAATATGGTTGAAAGAACCACGATTCCCTGTTGCTCAGTATAAATACTGCCTGTGATCAGGTAGAATTCCTAAGAATCTCCTTGATAGGGTTTCGCAGTTGTACTAGCCGTTCTCAAAACAGAGCATCTGAAAGCACATAACACGGAGTGAGTGAATCAGTGAATTGATATTCACTGATTGATGAGAAATTGATTTGATAAACAATCGCGTATTGCTGAATAAAGAGTTTTTGCAATACGACGAAGGTTTTATGAATTAAATCAAAGTTCACTAAAAACTACTTTTGTTTGTAAACATTAATGCGCATTCGATGTTCTGGAAAACAATTTTGAGCACATCGAAAGGTTTTATCAAAAGTATCCATTAATTCATAACCTGGACCAAGGTTGATTCAAAAGTGAATCGCCCCATCGTTTTCATCCAGTTGTCACAAGTTTGATCTTTTGAAAAGATCTCACATGTCACCCACCAAGAGCTTGTTTGATGTTGGCTCTAGAAGGATTTCCATCTTCATCGTGAATATTTTACATATCACTCGGATGTTCTGGCAATACCTCAAGGATAATGTGTAGGACTCTCAATATATTATCTTACTTTCCACATTGTGTGAAACAACAAGTCTTCATAAATTGTGTGTCCTAATGAGACTTATTGATGATCTCTTGGCTCTAGACTCAATTGTGCACTTTGGTTTCCTGAGCGGAGACAGAGAGGGTCTCCTTTTCAATATCAACAATCTCTAAGAGAAAGTCGATAAATTATGTAGGTTCCCCGTGAGAATGAAACAAATTATTTTAAGAGATTGGTTTCTAAAATAGCTTTCCCATATGATCTCAGCATACCATAGTGTTCTGCTACAGTCTTTTCATTCTGTGTCAAAGCAAACTTCTTTGCATTTACACATTGATTAGGTGTAACCTTACACTTATACTTTTTCATCACTAGGTCATCTATACTAGTCAACCTAATCTCAGGGTTATCCCTAATCTTTTCACCAAAGACTGTCCCTATCCACTTATAGTTGACCAATGAGCCAAATTGGAAATTCCTAACACATGTATGCTCATCAACTAATGTTTTCACCTGAAAAGTTTTCTCTTCTGACATCCAACTAGCATAACATCTCCAAAGACATGGTGGCACTTCATTACTACTAACACTAGGATACCTGATTTGCTTCCTTTGTTTACCAGTATCTGGATCAGCCACCCTTTGAGGTCTTTGTCCACACCTAGCCACTACCATGTTTGAATTACTCTTCTCATACCATAGTGAGAAGCCATTAGCCAAAGCGTAGAATGTCAGACATTCCTTGAACTTGTTCACACTCACATACTTTAAACCAATATGCAATTGTAACACAACATTTGTTAACATTCATCGTTAATAAACAACATAACAAATTTGAATTTGAATTTAAGTATGCTCAACATAATCACCTCTTGTTTCCTCAGTCTCCAGTGTGTACTTTCATCATACATGGGGTACCTTTCAATACTTGTTTGAGCAGTAATAAAAGGGTCTTGAGTGTTTCCATCCTCATCAGTAGCCTTAAGCCTTCTTAGTAGCTCATCCATGAACAAATCATGATCAGTCCTAACATCAGGAGCAGAAGAAGAATTTAAAGGCATACTGTTTGCTTCATTTGGCTCTTCCATCTGCTCTACCTTATCCCTATTAGCTTTGATCCTATTTCTAAGCTCAATCAATTCCTCTTCACCAATACTAAGATAATCAACTGACTTATCACTATCATACTCCCAATCATAATCACTGTCAGAATCATCATCATTTTCAATCACCCTAGCTGCACCACTAGTACTAGCTCTATGACTCTGCTCAGAAGATGCACCACTAGTACCTACACCACTAGTCCTAACAAGGTCATCTTGTGTTACATTAGCCTGGTGAGAAGATTCACCTTGAGTTTCAGCATACTCCATCTCAGCCCAAGCCTCCATCTCATCTATGCTAAAATCATTGCAATACCTTTTTTTTACTGACTTTACTCTTAGCAACACTAGCATCCATACTTGTTCTATCTACTTTACCTAAGTACTCAGATAAGTTCATATCAAAGTGCTGGAGATATACATCAAGCTCACCAAATACAACAACCACATCAAACATATAGTTTAACTCACTATCATTAGTGACTCTAACTAAACCAACCTCCAACTCATGATTTGGGACTCTGTAATACACCCCTTCAAGAAACATAAACAATTATGAGGTATCATTCTGAAACATAAACAATTATGAGGTATCATTCTGACTCTAACTAAACCAACCTCCAACTCATGTATGGTCTTTGCTTCATTTGGCTCTTTCATAAACAATTGGAAATGGGGCAACGCTGATTTTTCAATTTTGTGGATTAGGGTTTGTGAGTGGAAAACAGGTTTCAATTGGGGGTGATTGATTTGGGGGGAAAATGGTTTGGGGTTTTATTCACGATTTTTGTTTAATAATTGTACTAATGTTTCGTAAGTTGGCAAAAATGGTCCCCCAGAATTTTGAAACGCGTAGAAATGAGTTTTTCGGGTTAAGGATTGGTTAATGATGCCACGTGGCAAATTTTGTTACAATAAGGGTAATTAAGAAAGTTTTGGTTTTAATAGGAAAATTAAAAGTTTATTGTCACAATAGTAAAATGTGGAAAATTTGTATATTTTTTGGACCATTAACCCTATATTTTATTGTAAACGGGTCAACGGGTAAAAAATTTAAAAAGAGAAAAGAGAGCCTCTTTCGCACAGAAATGTTTAGAAACTTATAGGTTGCCTTGTTCAAAATACCGGGTAATTGCTACCTAAATCTTATCAAAATATTATTTTGCAAATAATATGGCATTGTCAACTGTCATCCATCCCAACAAAGAGTTCACCTTAAACTTGAACTCCCAATTTAACTACTTCATTAAATCATGGAGTAGGTGTTTACAAGGAAAACGTTACAGCAACACCAACCCTGCTTGGCGCAAACAAACCTAAATTGTCACATAAGCCTCTTAAAAGGAAAGGTTATACCCGGTTTAAGTATGTGTGTGGCGGTGGACTTAAAGCCCATGAACTAGTCACCAAAAAAGTCGTAAACCATGGTTCACCCCTAATAAAAACTCTTCTTGATCCCCTTCAATGAGTATAACACTTTCGGACGCGGAAGAGAGGGGCCAAGATGGTCATGGTAAGGTTTAAGGGGTGTTTGTTTAAGCAAATTTAGGGCTTATGAATTTATACGGTTTTGGCTCATGTTTCATAACACTACCTTAACGAAATCTGTGATTGAAGATAGCAAATCCAGATAGAAATATGATTATTAGATTGGATATGGGAGATAGATTATTCATTTGTATATATTTGATATAAAAACTCTTACTATTTTACACTCAGTTCACCCGTTTCCACTTATTTGGTCCCCGTTCAAACGCACACCCGTAGCACATTGCTTCGTTGGATCGGACTAAACCGACGACTAATAGTTATGTTGTGTTCTAAATGTAATTATAAATTGTAACAAAAAGAAGGAAACATGTCTCTAGCTAGCAACAGTTTCATAGTCCAAACTGCTATGTCTCCCCAAATCTAATCTAATCTAAACATGACTTGACAACAATAAGCCATAAAAAGGGTAATCTCGCCAGGATGCGTTTTTAATACATAAGGGTAATTTTGAGATAACTGGGTGACACAGCTAATATATATGCTGACCAAATAACTCATGAAAGTAAAATCTTAAACATACAATACAAAAATAAACGCAAGCTGCCTTCATGTTGTTTGTGTGCATTTTTTCTAGGTGAGATGGTAGATTGCGGGCCAGCCAGGGATGGAAGCAGGGTTTCCGGGACACACCTATTAATTTTTTTTTATGTAGTGTTACTTTTTGAAAAAAACATTAATTTTTCTTAAATACATCTTAAATGCACCAGGTCCATCAAAATATATTTATAGTGTTATTTAGTTATTATACTTACAAAAAAATCTGTGCACCCGGTTATATTTGGTCTTGTTTCTGTGCCAGTGGCCAGCATTGGATGAGTGAAGACAAAAGTGTTTGGGTTATGTTGTTGTGTTTGTGTTGGATTTAAGGAAGCAAAGATGGGTTAAAAAGTAAAATCAATGTTGGTTTGTTGCGACTATTGAAAGCGTTATGAAAATAGCTCAAAGTGACAAGAGACCATGTGTATTTGTTTCTTTGTGTAAAGAAAGAGGAAATTGACTAGTATTACTGATTTTCTGGTTCCGGGTTTTAAGATAGGTTGAACTGGTCTAACTATGAACCAGAAGTAAAATCTGTTTGATCTCCTATTAGGTTTAAAAAACACTGGTACTAAGTTATAGATTTTAATTAATATTTGGATATCAATGTAATTTTGTTACTATCCCATAAAACGTATTAATAATGTATGATCACAACTCTAGCTCTAAATTTTTTTTCACCCAAATTACTAGTTTTAGAACTTAGTTTTCTCTATAATAAAATGCCATCTTTGCAACTTTTTTTTTTTTTTTTTTTTTTTTTTAGCCACAATCGAATTTCATCATGGTATAGTAGCTACTAGCGATAAGTTACATAGAGATACAAAACAGATTACAACGAAGCACTACAAACACCACCGGTCTATTTGAGCGCTTTACAATGTATCTTCGCAACTATTTTCGATTAGTTTTTATACACCGACGATAAACTAGCAAGGAGCTACTACCTAAAGGATACAAGACAGATTACAACGAACCACAACAAACATCACGAGCATAAAAGGCCATCAATGACATAAGTGGGTATCCTTACTCTTATAATTTACATAAAAAAGGTGTTAAAAAAAAATAATTTAAAAGAACACGTCAAACTCTAACATGAAGTTAAGCATTCAACCTAGCGATACAATATTATGCTGAATACACAACTCATTGATTATGCCGAAAACTCGCATCTTCTAAGTTCTAAGAACGTGTAGTGCGCAAACGTATTTTTTGTAAAGTCAACTATGCTTGAATCCATAAGTCTATAACCATTTTATTTTGAACCATTCTCACACAATATGACATACAATATTGGTGAAGAACGTACACACGTATTTGATACCAATGAATGTTTTCGGAATGGGGGACACGAATGACGAATCCTTAGCAATTGATCGATCTTTTGGACAAAGACAAAATAGTCACGTGAATTTATCATTTTCGTATATATATTTTATACATATTACTACATAAGTAGTAATAAGTTTGTGGTCAAAGATACGTCGCCATTTGTACCATGAAAAAGTTTGAGCCAATAATACGTATACAGAACACGTCGAGGGCCTTTGATTTTCACTGCTTTTATCACATGGTGTCTCAGCAAGCTTTTATTGGGGTTCGATATTTGTTGTCACGTAAGAGATTCGATATTTGCCAAAAATAGTTATGAAGCTATATAAAGTACCATCAAACTCAAATTACTCACATGTGCTCGCTAGCTAGTCGTGATTATGATTATCTTTCCTGTGTTTCTGTGATTAATTGTAGTGCTACAACTTTAACTGCATATGGCATGTAAATTATCTAGTAAATTAACATGTGTTAAGCACGTACGTCAAATTCTTAATTTGTCACTCACTAATATTTTTACAATTTCCTGTGATAAATGTCATGTATTATTGTGTATCCAATTTCCAATGTCAGGTTACTTATTGCTTGTTTGCGTTTGCATGAATATAGCATCATACTCGCATTAACACGCTGCTAGCTAAAGGACGACATGTACAGCTAATGTATTATAACCTACACAATCACAATATAAATTAAAGGGTCCATTTTTATAGAGAGCTAGACTCATACCACATGTAATCGATAAAAAAAAGTTTGATTTTGGCTAACGATAAAGCCTTTTTTAATAAACTAACCATACAATTATATATGCCTTACTTAAACATAAGTCACAACACACACTCACATGCGCGCGCAAAATAAAGAAAAGTGTCGTCCGGTCAAATTTGTGACCAAATCAAGGAGTGGCTGTGGCTGGGGGTAGGGCATAGTGGGTAATGAGGCATGAAATATGGGGTTGACGCGTGAAGCAGTAGGCCGTTACCACCGGTCTTAAAGTCTACGGTGGTTGTTTGATTTAAGCTAGGCTCTTAGGGTGCGTTTGGTAGAGAGAAATTCAGAGAAAAGAAATGAAGTAGAGAATAGAATCTCAGATAATAGAAATCAGTAGAGAATTTTGTTCAATTCTAATGTTTGGTAACAACAGAGACTTGACCCGAGAAATGAAAAAAAAATTTATTTAAATTATTTAAAAAAATATATCTTTTTTTTTTTAATTTATTTTTTAAAAATTTATGTACTTTCTTTAAAAAAAATTATTTTTTAAAAATGTATTTATTTAAAAAAAACTTGTTTTTTTTAAATACTTTTTAAAATGTATTTATTTAAAAAAAACTTATTTTTTTAAAAAAAATTTAAATTATTTTTTAACTTTTTTTTTAAAATTATATTTTAAAAATGTATTAAAAAAAAAAACATGTTTTTTTTTAAATATTTATTGAAAATATATTTATTTAAAACTTGTTTTTAAAAAAAATATATTTTTTAAAAATGTATTTATTTAAAAAAAACTTATTTTAAAAAAAAATATATTTTTTTAACTTTTTTTAAATGTAAAAAAAAAAAAAAAAAAAAAAAAAAAAAAAAAAAAAAAAACATTTTTTCAAAAAAATTAATCAATTTCTCCAATTTCTCCACAAAATTAATGGAAATGAGGCTACTTAAATTACACTACTCAACTCTCTCCATTTCTCCACCAAGAGAATTCTCATTTCTCCGCTCTCCATTTCTCTGGCTACCAAACATGCTTGAGAAATGAAATTAGATTCATTTCTCTCCATTTCTCCCTACCAAACACACCCTTAGTGTTTTAGTTGTGACCCCTTCAGCACGAAGCTATGTTCAGTAATTGTGACTTCTTTTGAATCCGTGCGTGCTCATGGCTCGATTACACATTAATTAGCAATAGGCATTTAAGTGGTCTAGGGTAATTTAATTTAAAGTGTAGTGACGAGATATCAGCTAAATAGGTTCTTCAAAGACAATGATACATATATTTCAGATTACAACTAAATAGATTCTTCTAAGACAATGACAGAGTTTTAAACGAAGGGAGACTGTAGTGACGAGATATCAGCAATAGACGATTGTACAGTACTACTGTACTACTATTGTTTAACCAAATTTTTATGTTAAACTTTTACTTAAATTCAATGTATAAGTTGTATACAAAAGATGGGTTTTTAATTACATGGGTCAAATTATAAGTTTTATTACTAGATAAATTTCTTTTTGTCTATTTCTTACAAATCAACAAATAATATCAAATCTCCTAACAAAGATGGACATTTCACCGCATGCAGGTTAATCATCATTGAAGGCTTGCTGAGACATCACGTGGTAAAAGGATGAAAATCAGAGGCCTTCAATGTGTTATGTATCTGTATTTTACTAGCTCAAACTCTTTAATGTCATGGTACTGATTCAGTGATTGTGACGTATCTTTGACCACATCATCATAAATTCATATGACCATATATATTTTGTTTGTCCTGCATTAATTAAAGGAAAATAATAAATGAGTCTAACTAAAGAGGCTTAAAAAGTGACCTATTGTATAAATAACTTGTACAGTGATAAATTTTTAAGGATTTAATTCGTGACCACTTATTTCTAACAACTTTCAAGATGCATACATGTTTTCCTCGTTATCAAGTGAGTAGTGTTCTCATAAAAAAAATGTATTTAACATAATATTGTAAATATACTAACAAATACTAGTAATGCATGTGTTAAGCTTATATGTACATGTGGCCCTATGAATATGAGTTTTCTTTAAATAACTGTAATCAGTTTTGTCTAGGAAAATTACCAAAGACAATTTATTAGCTGGGTCTAAGCTCAAAAGTAGAAAGATGTCACAAAGAACGAACATTCGTAGCATGATCTAATCTGACACAAACTTCATGTTACGTATTTTAAAATTGACCACGTCCAGTGATGGAGCTAGGATTTTCATATGAGTAGGCCAAAATAATTCTTCACAACATTTATTATGTTTAGAAAACTTATTATATTGGTCGTATTAACAATATGAACTTATTTGAAATTTGATAGATCATAATATCGAAAAACGACGCCGGATGAAAGTGTTTTAGTTTTGTTAACTTAAGTCTAACCGAATGTATTAGTGGGATGGAAACGACTTACTAAAAGTATATGTAAATTAAGTAAACTCTTGAAGGATTAAATGGTTTGAATATTTTCAACCCCTTTCCAAAAAAATACAAAAATGACATAAGAAGTATACATGTCATTAGGGGCTTTGGGTTGGTCGTGGCATACCCCACTCCAAGAGTAGCTCCATCCCTCACCACGTCAAAGATTAAAAAGAGTTGAAACACTGATTGAAGAAATTATAAACTTTACAATTCATTGATTTTCACTTCTCATTTATCACTATGTTCATTATTATGTGTCATTGATGTTGATTTTATAAATATATCGGGTGATATTACTTAGTTCAAATATTAGCATTCTATATCATCTACTCTTCTTTCATGTCGGTTATCATTTAAAGCTTATTAATTTTATCTCACTTATACTTCTTCTACTCAACATCCAACACTTCGATGCTCTTAACTTAGCTTCGTACTCTTTTCTGAAACTCATTAAAATATGTAACATATATAAATGTAACAAAACTCTTTACTTAGCGTTATAACTTCTACTCAACAAACACGTCAATGCTTTTAATTTAGCTTTGTACTCTTTTCTTAAACTCATTAAAATGTGTCATGATGTTAATTTTATAAATACATTGGGTGATATTACTTAGTTCAAATATTAACATTCTACGTCACCTTTCATGTCAGTTATCATTTAAAGCCTCATTAAGTCTACCTTGCTTAACCTTCTTCTACTCAACAACCAACGCTTCAATGCTTTTGACTTAGCTTGATACTCTTTTCTTGAACTCATTAAAATATATAACATATATAAATGTAACAAAGCTCTTGACTTAGCTTTGTAATTTCTACTCAACAACCAACACTTCAATACTCTTAACTTAGCTTTATACTCTTTCCTTGAACCCATTAAAATTTGTCATGATGTTAATTTTTATAAATATATTGGGTGATGTTAATTTTTCAAGTGAATCATGTATTTTAGTTTACTATGTTCTTTTTTACAATAAATTTACGGATTTCAAGGATTTCGTTTAGCTCGTGCCCGTTTGGCCTGCGCCTGTTCGGGCTCAAGCCCATTTGGGCTGTTGCCTGTTCGGGCTTGAATATTATTTGTATTAGTGACATTTAATGTAAGAATTGTGTTTAATCTAGTTGTACAATATGTTTGATAATTTGTATTTATTATGTTAGGGGTGTTTTAATAACTGTATTAATTGTATTTATTGATCAGTTAGTTAATTGACTATATTAAATAACATTAATGTGTTTTTTTTTTTTTTTTTTTTTTTTTTTTTTTTTTAATATGTGCATTAAAGTGGTGTACGCTATGCTTCTTGTCTTGTACGTCTGAAAATTATATGCATTAAAGTGTTGTACATTATGCTTCTTTTTTTAATTATATGAATTACTAATTATAGTAACATGTGTAGGCTTATATTTTTAAGACTTCTTTTTATAGAAAGTCCTAAATACATTATTATGTATTATAGAGTATAGAGGGATTGGAGATCTCCATACATTGGAGGTATACTAGTGCCTCATTTAAGTCCGTTTATTTGTAACCAAATCAATAAGGTTTTTTATACATGATATCAGAGCCAGGAATCGAGTTTGATCGATAAACCATCATCGGTATAGTTGGTGTGTAATTTGTTGGTTGTGTTTAGTGTACCCTCAGTGGAAGTTGCGTCATTACTATCAATCGATGGACGTTTTTATGGTTTGTTTGAGTTAACCGCAGTTACTTATTATTAATCATCAGCCCATTGAACTAAAGGATTTTGGGCCCAGCGATATGCGAGTGACCCATCAACATAAAGGTTGTAGGTTCAAGTCTTGTTGGAGACATGTGAGATAGAATTTGTGAGATAGGTGGTGTATGTTGTAAAAGTTGTTGTTCTAAAAAAAATAATGATAATAAAAATAAATCATCAACCCATTGAGTGTTTGCAAACTTATTTTGGTTCATTAGTTTGATTTATGTTGGTTTATCTGCATCTAGTTATGTCTAATTTCGCTCTGCATATGATTCTTTCATATGGTTGTGCATCTTTATTGTCTCAATTCGCTTTGATTCCGTCTATTTTTTGCATTTGCTTCTGTTTTGTTCCGCATCCGATTCTGTTTGTTCAGTTAAACTGTTTGGATTGCATCAGATTTGGACTCCGTTTAGCACCAAGTTCGAACTCTTGAACACTCCGCTTAGCATTTGTTCTTCAGTTTTACTTTAAATTTTGCTTGTCACAGTGTATTCAGATATACCATTGTGAGTTTCATGGATAATGTTACCTTAATAAAGACCATAGGCGCATGCTAGTTTAGTTCCTTTGAACCCAAAATTTGTGCTTATTGGTTTTCTATTTAATATCTCGTATGTTTGTTTGTTTTTTCTTTAACCAAATCGAGAATAAAATTTTAGCCACTTCTGATTTTTAAATCAATACAATTATTAAAACTTAAACAAATTGGCCCAATCTGAAATTCGTGACCCGACTTACAAGCCTACACGGCTATAAATATACCTTGTTATCGCCTTCAACACTACACCAAACTCACTCTTCAGAGTAATTTCAAACTTTCAATCACTCCCTCTCTCTTCTTGTGTAAGGTACTCCATTAGTAACATGATCTACCCTCACTAACCTTAATTCTTAACACACTAATCACCCACTTAATTTCAAGTTTGCATACTAATGTGAATATGTGATACATGCATTGTTAACTATCACTTGTTGTCACACTTATTTAATTTCTCATGCACTCAAACACATTAATATTTTTGGCAGTTTTTGCTCGTGACACTAATTTTACATTTGTTAAACTATTAGTGACAGGAAAATGGTAGGCATCAGACATTCTGTCCGTGAACACACACCACACGTGGAGAACGAGAAAACCTCCGGCCTGTCTGTTATCATCGCCTTTTGCGACATGGTGAGCACCGTCCTCCGCATGAACGGGTTCCCCCGTGTCGTGCTGACACCTCAGATACTCTTGGACATCAACTGTGCTGATCTTGCAACCGCTATTGCCTTTGCAACACGTCCAGACCTCGGGTTCGAGACTACTTCATCTTATCCATTTGAAATGATCTCAAGGGACCTTTCGACCTGGACAGAGAGCAACTATCAAAGAAGCAGAGAAGAACGATATCGCATCGATGATATCAAGTCTTTCTCTGACCCTGAGGTGATCAAGTCAGAAATACTGGCTAACTTTGGTGCTGAAGGTAAGAAATATCCCCTGATGGGTGTTTTTCTTACCAACGAGTTCAAGAGCCGTGAAGTTGCTGCTGCGGCTGCTGATGGGATGCCTTTTCGCCATCAAGGTGCTATCCCACAACATCAACCAGGGTTTGAATCACGACATGGGGTCGTCATTGTTGGTGTGGACACGACTTCATCTCTTGATCCAGCAGAGCATTTTGTTGAGGTGAAGAGCAGCTATGGAAGGCGCTGGGGGCGACAGGGCTTCTCGAAAGTGGCATTCGAGGAGTTTGAGTGTGTCCTTGTTCCCTACTATGGTCAGAATGAGAGTTGAAGACCGGTTTAATTCTAGTTTGTGTTATCTGTTTTTAATGAATGCCATTAAGTTGGCACTTGTAGTTTTAGGATCTTTTCAATGAAATTTGCTGCGTCTGTTTTAGGATTTCTTTAATATTGTGTTTACGATACTTTTTCTGCTTATTTATAATTTTAACACATTAACTTGGGATACTCTAACCAAACCTAACCTTTTTTGCTACTGCGTTAATGCAGAACATATCGACCAAGTCTTTTGGAAAAGAAAATGCCTAATTGTATCAAAAATGAATATCTTTAATGACCGCAAAAACATGATTGATTTAATCCTAAAGTTTATCAAAAATGACAATCTCGCTGTTTGATTATGTATATATAATCCATCTACATTTTTTCAAAGTTCATACTGTATTTTTGGATTACCTAGCTTTCATCTTTTTAGACATATGTTTATGTTTTTTATCTGAATATATCAGCAGATGAAAAGTTACTAATTTTTCAAATAATAAAAGTTAAGCAAAATAAAGTTTATAAGTTGTTATCATATGAGAGTTTCTCCATCACGCTATGACATATCGAAGGAGTCTTTTCTTCTCGTTTTTGATGTGATCATTCTTATCTCTATCAATGGTAGAGATCGGTTATTGCTTTTTGGAATCTATGGTAAAGATTCGTTATGTAATACCTGAATTTCTAAAATTTCACAAAAAGACCAAAAATACCCTTATGATCAGAAATAAGAATAATAAATAAACACAATACCAAATGAGCTATGTAAATTCAGAAAACTTATAAGAAAATCACATATGATTCAAAATAAATCTTGAATGACTTTGTAAAGTTAATTTTTATAGTTTGCAATTTTATAAAATTCGTTTTTGTATTTTAACTAATTAGCCGAATATATTTATTTAGATTAATAAAAGAATAAAACTAAATAAGAGCCCAATATAATTTGTAAAATTAAGAGTCCATTTATTTTAAGTCCAATACATTATAAAGCCCATAATAAAAATAATAAATCAAGTATATATATAAAATTCGGTTCCTCATAATCCCTAAACACCGATTAATCACAAACCGACTCCAAAACCCCTAACAAATCGATTTCCAGTTTCCAGAGTTTGAGACCAATTTTCTTGGACAAGTTTGGAGGTAAACAAGGTGGGAAAAATAGTGATCGAGTTCCTAAGTTGCTGTTGTAGTCGTGGTTAGTTTTTGAAACAATTAGGGTTTCGGCGATAAGGGTTTTTGTGCTTCTTTTGTTCTAACGATTCAAGCTCATCAAGGGTATGTTTCTAATGTTGAATTCAGTCCTATAAGTCGTATATAACACATAAAAATTAGCCATGCATGATTTATAAGTCGTATGAAATTATTTGAAACCTAAAACCCTAAAAAGCGTATACAATTAACAATTGAGCTTATAATATTTTTAGAGATCATGAATTGATTTTTCCAGAAGTTGTTACATGTTATAAGACCTGAATAAAATACATATTTATGGATTCGAAGCTTGTATGAATTGTTTTGAGTTTTATGGTCGATTAAACATGGAAAAAAGGAAGGTTTTTAAAAGGGGCGATTAGGGTTTTGCATGGACTAGGGTTTCCTTGTAATCATTGAAGGTAATTAATGAGGTAACAATGATGAGCTAATGATTGGTTAACTTAGGTTTAGGGCTTATATTTGAATTATGTCTATTCGGCCTTAAATAAAAGTTTTGGGTTGGTTTTGTAAATTATGAAACTTAAGGGTTACTTTTGTAAACAGTAAAATAAGGGTACTAAACGTATAAAAATAAGTGTGGGGGTTAAACATGTAATTTTGGATAATTAAAGGGCCATACGAATTGTATTTAATTTATTAGGGTACATTTTGTAAATTCTAAAACCTTTGGGTTAAAAGGGTAAAATCTGATAAAGTGAGGTTGGATTGTGAAACTAAAGATGTCAAGGGTGTGATTTGAAATTCTGAATAATTATGGGTTCAACAAGTGTAAATTGATTTTGTAGAGACACGCATGAGTTAAGTTAATTTCGGTTTGTTATCATTTACGTTCTAGGTTAAATTGGGAAATCATTAAAGGAAGTATTATGAGAAATTAATGCGTATTTAATAATATTTAAAGAGTATGGGAAACCCTAGAACCTAAATAGAAAGTTGGTGAATTAATGAGGAATACCCTAAAATGTTGTAATTTCGTCTGTCACTAAAATGAGAATATTCTGACAAATCTAAAAGTATTAATGCGATAAATCCGTTATAATATTAATGATGCTAATAGATATTAAATAATCATAATCCGTGTAGATTCGTTGAAGGAGACGTGACGTTACATCTTCGTATTCGTTCATTCGTTACTTTTCTCTCAATTGCTTTAAGGTACGGATATTCTGTCTTACCTTAAGACACTTATGTTATCGTACATATATTCTGACCTTCTTAGTAAAGGTTCCTTCTGATGTTCTTTCGTTAGTCTTTCTATTTTACTTATTAGGATTTCCGATGCCATTGCTATGAACCCTTTTCTGAATGTTTGATCTGTTACTTATCTGAACTATGTTCTAGTGAACTATGCAATATCTGATGTGAACTTATGTTAGGAAGACTCTGATATACACATTTGTTGAACTTTGCTATGGTTAATTATGAACTTTTGATTATGAACTTCTGATTATGAATGTATGATATGCCACTATGATATGAACCTCTGACTTCTGACTATCTGAATATGAACCTTATGATATGAACTATCTGATAAGTTATATGTGACCTTTATGATGAATTATGATCTGTGTCATTTATGATAATCTGTTTGACCTAAGTTTAGTTTGACACCCGAGCCAAATTATTAACTAGTCATGGGGGTTCCATGTCCGTATCAGTGATGCACCTCTGATATGACTCTAGGGCAGTAGAGTGATGTTCTGCCACGTCCCTTATCTGTTATTTGTTATGAGCTCAGTTGGTATTATATTACCTATATTTGTCTGTGGGGCGTATGGATGCATCCTAGATCTGATCTGTTATCCGATATGATTTGTCTGGTGAATGATGTCGTGTGCAATACGCGTCTTCACAACTTCTGGGAGCTAGCTACTCCAAATGATTTTCTAAGATTATTTTATAAAGTTATGATGATTCTGATATGATATGTTCTGGGCTCGAGGTAGTTAACTAAATCTGTATTTGATATTTCTATGTTAAGTTTTGATTATGATTTGGTATGTTCAAGTGTTTATGATTATGTGCAAGGCTTATTATATGTTATTATATGTGGTTATGCTTTTGTATGTTTATGTGACTATCGTCTGCTATGCTAAGATATGATTTATATGCTAAAACATGATTCGCATGCTGTCATCTGATATTAAGTTAGTTTATCGTTATCTGGATTCGTTAATCTGTGAGATGAATGTGCTAGTATGAAAGTGGGTATTCTATAAGTTTAGTATGTATAATTTGATCAGTTAATTTTGGGAACTTTGCTTATACGTTAGTGTTTTATTGCCTATGTGATCTGCCATGTTTGAACTCTGTTGATGTTAGGATTTGATTTTAGAACTGGTTTAGCTTATGATATCTGTTTGGATAATTGCTAAAGGTTATGCTATGTTTCTATTTATTTGTGAGACTGCCATGATTTGAACTGTTATTTCCGCTGCTGCTATATTGAATTAAGTGCTTTAAATGTTGATTAATTGTTTTGTATGAATGCCATGTTTATTTGCTAGAAAGTGTTTTCGTTAGCTTTAGACTTTTCGTTTGGTTTATATGAACCTAATTGCTCTTGATATGTTGTATGTTTGGTTGTCTTGATGTGTTTGTGTTTGTGTCATTAATGTGCTATGAGATGTTTAACTTGTTTTGTGGTTGTTTGGATTTCTGTATATTTGTGCTTCCGCAGAATCCTGAAAGATCCTTCGTCATTATTTCATTTTATCTTTCGTTATTCGTATATTTGTTTTGTTTAGCTTTTGTTTCGTTATATCTGTTCACTGGGCTTTGTAAGCTCAGCCGCACTTTTCTTTTCCTGCGGCAGGTATTAAGCGTTCAAGATAAGCTTATGGGATAGCTGATCTGGGTTGAGAGTAGAGATGAGAGCAAGGCTTTGACCATAGAGATCTTAGATTTATTTTGAATATAAGTTATTTATATTATCTTTTGTAAGTTTTTGTAAAGGTTTCCGCTATTGTACATTAGTTAAAGTTCTGATATGAAACTGTATTTGTGATATCTTTACCCTTGTCGGGTTGGGGTGTTACAATTTATGGTATCAGAGCTCTAGGTTTTAGGACCCTTAGAGCTTAGGCTATGACCTGTGAGGATTGGGTAGATCTTAGGTTCTGTCTGTTCAGATATCTTTCGATTCCTTTTGATGGTCGTTCAGATTTGACTTCGATATCCTTTTTCCTTCACTAAATTGGCCCTCCTTTGTTCGCATCGAATTTTGTTATTTTGTTTTCGCTCGTCCGTTTTTCGATCGTTAGATGGAGACTACCCGTGGAGCCGAAGAAGATGGTGCCGACCCTGCGATGCTGCGACGGTTCCTGTGCTGGAGAGGTTCGTGAAGCAGAAGCCACACTCGACTGCCGTGCTGTTGGAGATATCAGGATGCTGTTGGAGGAAGTTGGATGGACCAACCAAAGGCGCAAGAGACGGAGACAAGATTCAACCGGTGGCTGAGAAGATTCATCTACTCCATATGATTTGGGCGCGACTTATGTCACTCTGATTCGTTTGTCATGCGTTTCAAGACGGTTTGATATTCTGATAAGTGATTCTGATCCGTATTGTTTTCTTTGATTTGTTCGGAACTCGGTGTGAATCGTGAAGTTTTATCGTTTAGCATTCTGGTATAACTCAGCTTTTCTTTCTGGATCGTCAGTAATGAGTCCTGAGGAACTGTTTTGTGCATTGGTGGCCTTCTTTTCTTTTGTGGTATGGTAAGTTGTTTTGATGTCGTATATGCTGTATGTATGTGATCTGGTCTGTTATAGTATGTTACCTGCTATCTGATATGTTATCTCTATGTGGTTTGTTTTGCTATGATATTCGCTATGTGTTGTGTCATGACCCGAGACCAAGTATAGTGACAATAAGAACTTGTTATGTGATGCAAGTATTATGACGCCTGATCAACGTAATAATACCGAGATCATATAATCTGAACTTATTGAAGGTATACGACGTTTGGGAAATGCCTGTGATTGATAGATGTATGGATTTGCCTTGTATTCGTTATTTGGTACCTTTCATATTGGGTTGAGATTCTGTATCTGATTATGAGACTTTCGTCGGTATTTGTTGCATATAACTTTTGTACCATTGGGATCCGAAGTTGTTATTATCTGTGTTAACCTATAGATTGCCATGCCTGCCTTAGATCTGTATGTTTCCACATACTCCTGCGATTAGTAACCGTTAGGATTCGTTCCATCTATGCATATGATAGTTTTCATCATCTGATACCTGTGTAAGTTAGAGCGTGTTTTGATTTTCTTTATCTCATCATTTACTGCTAATACTTTAATAAGTATACGATTAGCATTCGTCATATATTCCATGAAGTTTCGAAATCCATAATTGTCGCCGTACTATTCCGTCTCGTCCAATTTCGAGGACGAAATTTCTTTTTAGAGGGGAAGAAATTGTAATACCTGAATTTCTAAAATTTCACAAAAAGACCAAAAATACCCTTATGATCAGAAATAAGAATAATTAAATAAACACAATACCAAATGAGCTATGTAAATTCAGAAAACTTATAAGAAAATCACATATGATTCAAAATAAATCTTGAATGACTTTGTAAAGTTAATTTTTATAGTTTGCAATTTTATAAAATTCGTTTTTGTATTTTAACTAATTAGCCGAATATATTTATTTAGATTAATAAAAGAATAAAACTAAATAAGAGCCCAATATAATTTGTAAAATTAAGAGTCCATTTATTTTAAGTCCAATACATTATAAAGCCCATAATAAAAATAATAAATCAAGTATATATATAAAATTCGGTTCCTCATAATCCCTAAACACCGATTAATCACAAACCGACTCCAAAACCCCTAACAAATCGATTTCCAGTTTCCAGAGTTTGAGACCAATTTTCTTGGACAAGTTTGGAGGTAAACAAGGTGGGAAAAATAGTGATCGAGTTCCTAAGTTGCTGTTGTAGTCGTGGTTAGTTTTTGAAACAATTAGGGTTTCGGCGATAAGGGTTTTTGTGCTTCTTTTGTTCTAACGATTCAAGCTCATCAAGGGTATGTTTCTAATGTTTAATTCAGTCCTATAAGTCGTATATAACACATAAAAATTAGCCATGCATGATTTATAAGTCGTATGAAATTATTTGAAACCTAAAACCCTAAAAAGCGTATACAATTAACAATTGAGCTTATAATATTTTTAGAGATCATGAATTGATTTTTCCAGAAGTTGTTACATGTTATAAGACCTGAATAAAATACATATTTATGGATTCGAAGCTTGTATGAATTGTTTTGAGTTTTATGGTCGATTAAACATGGAAAAAAGGAAGGTTTTTAAAAGGGGCGATTAGGGTTTTGCATGGACTAGGGTTTCCTTGTAATCATTGAAGGTAATTAATGAGGTAACAATGATGAGCTAATGATTGGTTAACTTAGGTTTAGGGCTTATATTTGAATTATGTCTATTCGGCCTTAAATAAAAGTTTTGGGTTGGTTTTGTAAATTATGAAACTTAAGGGTTACTTTTGTAAACAGTAAAATAAGGGTACTAAACGTATAAAAATAAGTGTGGGGGTTAAACATGTAATTTTGGATAATTAAAGGGCCATACGAATTGTATTTAATTTATTAGGGTACATTTTGTAAATTCTAAAACCTTTGGGTTAAAAGGGTAAAATCTGATAAAGTGAGGTTGGATTGTGAAACTAAAGATGTCAAGGGTGTGATTTGAAATTCTGAATAATTATGGGTTCAACAAGTGTAAATTGATTTTGTAGAGACACGCATGAGTTAAGTTAATTTCGGTTTGTTATCATTTACGTTCTAGGTTAAATTGGGAAATCATTAAAGGAAGTATTATGAGAAATTAATGCGTATTTAATAATATTTAAAGAGTATGGGAAACCCTAGAACCTAAATAGAAAGTTGGTGAATTAATGAGGAATACCCTAAAATGTTGTAATTTCGTCTGTCACTAAAATGAGAATATTCTGACAAATCTAAAAGTATTAATGCGATAAATCCGTTATAATATTAATGATGCTAATAGATATTAAATAATCATAATCCGTGTAGATTCGTTGAAGGAGACGTGACGTTACATCTTCGTATTCGTTCATTCGTTACTTTTCTCTCAATTGCTTTAAGGTACGGATATTCTGTCTTACCTTAAGACACTTATGTTATCGTACATATATTCTGACCTTCTTAGTAAAGGTTCCTTCTGATGTTCTTTCGTTAGTCTTTCTATTTTACTTATTAGGATTTCCGATGCCATTGCTATGAACCCTTTTCTGAATGTTTGATCTGTTACTTATCTGAACTATGTTCTAGTGAACTATGCAATATCTGATGTGAACTTATGTTAGGAAGACTCTGATATACACATTCGTTGAACTTTGCTATGGTTGATTATGAACTTTTGATTATGAACTTCTGATTATGAATGTATGATATGCCACTATGATATGAACCTCTGACTTCTGACTATCTGAATATGAACCTTATGATATGAACTATCTGATAAGTTATATGTGACCTTTATGATGAATTATGATCTGTGTCATTTATGATAATCTGTTTGACCTAAGTTTAGTTTGACACCCGAGCCAAATTATTAACTAGTCATGGGGGTTCCATGTCCGTATCAGTGATGCACCTCTGATATGACTCTAGGGCAGTAGAGTGATGTTCTGCCACGTCCCTTATCTGTTATTTGTTATGAGCTCAGTTGGTATTATATTACCTATATTTGTCTGTGGGGCGTATGGATGCATCCTAGATCTGATCTGTTATCCGATATGATTTGTCTGGTGAATGATGTCGTGTGCAATACGCGTCTTCACAACTTCTGGGAGCTAGCTACTCCAAATGATTTTCTAAGATTATTTTATAAAGTTATGATGATTCTGATATGATATGTTCTGGGCTCGAGGTAGTTAACTAAATCTGTATTTGATATTTCTATGTTAAGTTTTGATTATGATTTGGTATGTTCAAGTGTTTATGATTATGTGCAAGGCTTATTATATGTTATTATATGTGGTTATGCTTTTGTATGTTTATGTGACTATCGTCTGCTATGCTAAGATATGATTTATATGCTAAAACATGATTCGCATGCTGTCATCTGATATTAAGTTAGTTTATTGTTATCTGGATTCGTTAATCTGTGAGATGAATGTGCTAGTATGAAAGTGGGTATTCTATAAGTTTAGTATGTATAATTTGATCAGTTAATTTTGGGAACTTTGCTTATACGTTAGTGTTTTATTGCCTATGTGATCTGCCATGTTTGAACTCTGCTGATGCTAGGATTTGATTTTAGAACTGGTTTAGCTTATGATATCTGTTTGGATAATTGCTAAAGGTTATGCTATGTTTCTATTTATTTGTGAGACTGCCATGATTTGAACTGTTATTTCCGCTGCTGCTATATTGAATTAAGTGCTTTAAATGTTGATTAATTGTTTTGTATGAATGCCATGTTTATTTGCTAGAAAGTGTTTTCGTTAGCTTTAGACTTTTCGTTTGGTTTATATGAACCTAATTGCTCTTGATATGTTGTATGTTTGGTTGTCTTGATGTGTTTGTGTTTGTGTCATTAATGTGCTATGAGATGTTTAACTTGTTTTGTGGTTGTTTGGATTTCTGTATATTTGTGCTTCCGCAGAATCCTGAAAGATCCTTCGTCATTATTTCATTTTATCTTTCGTTATTCGTATATTTGTTTTGTTTAGCTTTTGTTTCGTTATATCTGTTCACTGGGCTTTGTAAGCTCAGCCGCACTTTTCTTTTCCTGCGGCAGGTATTAAGCGTTCAAGATAAGCTTATGGGATAGCTGATCTGGGTTGAGAGTAGAGATGAGAGCAAGGCTTTGACCATAGAGATCTTAGATTTATTTTGAATATAAGTTATTTATATTATCTTTTGTAAGTTTTTGTAAAGGTTTCCGCTATTGTACATTAGTTAAAGTTCTGATATGAAACTGTATTTGTGATATCTTTACCCTTGTCGGGTTGGGGTGTTACACGTTACGAGTTTCAAGTTTGGTATCCGGGAATCAAAAACCTCGGGTACATGCTTTTATCGGTTTTACTCTTAACATGAGTCTCTTATTCTCTTTCAATCAGATTTTGATTTTGAAAAAGAAAGAGATATGGTTTGTTGATAATTTTATATGGCATCACGATTGACTAATGCAAACTCCCCCTGCATTATTATTGTGTGTGATTGCTTTTCAAATGATGTGCAAGACTGCAAGATAACTGAATTGTGCCTACTTTTTGCAAGAGCTTGTTTTCCTTGGATTTATTTTAGTAGGGATTCAACTAAACAAGAGTTCCTTATTTTGTTCGTTTGGTCGTGGATTAAATTTCCACTTAATTACTTAAACGTACCTCAAATTTTGAGACGCGACTAGTTTGATCAATAAAGTTCTTAGGCTTGGGCTATTGTTTAGAAGAAGAAGAAAAAAAAAAGTATGGGTATGTTTGGCAAATAGGTCGGGTCTGGGGTTGGGGCCGGAGCTGGACAAGGGGTTGGGGTTGGGGTTGGGGCTGGGGCTGGGGCTGGAGCTTTTATTATAAGCCGAAAGCTGTAGCTTATATTTTTATGAAGTTGTTTGACAAATTAATTAGAGCTGAAGTTTATTAATGTAAAATCGCATAAAAAATATATCAAACTGAATTAAGATATACTTTCGGCATTTGCAATTATATTTTGAAGGATATTTAAGTAATATAACTAAGGGTGTGTTTGTTTTTAAAAAAAAAATGTCTTACTAGCCCTCTTACTCCCTCTTACTCTTACCAGTAAGAGGAGGGCAGACGTTTTGCTTGTTTGTTTTTTTCTTTTGAGTAAGACCCAGTTAGACATATAACATCTTACTCAATAAGAGGTGGGGGACTTGTCTTACTGCCTCTTACTCGTTTTGTAAACTTTATATAATATATTTGATTGTTTATTAACTATGTTATATTTATGATAAAAAATCTTGTTTCATATTTACATAAGTTACTTATTATCGCATTGCGTTGGTTTAATAAACAAATTGCAAAAACGTGCACTTAAAATCATTCGGACAATTATACAAAAACAAACAACATTATTTCGTTCAGATTTAGACTTTCTATCCACCTCTTACTAGTAAGATGTGGTAGTCAGATTCAGACCTAAAACATCTTAATGAAACAAACACACCCTAACTATAAGCCCCCATAATCTTCTTTCAATTGGCTTGGGCTTATGGTTTATAAAAGCTTCCATAAGCTTGTGTGACAAACAAAGCTTATGCGTATGTTTGACGCAATGGGCTGGGGTTGGGGCTGAGGCTGGAGCTGGGACTTGAGCTTATATTATAAGTCGGAAGTTGGAGCTTATATTTTTATAAAGTTGTTTGGCGAATTAATTGGAACCGAAGCTTATAAAATGTAAAATCGCATAAAAGTACATCAAATTAAATTCAGATATATTTTCGGTTTTTGCGTGACAACCCATTGTATTTTGAATGATATTTAAATAACTTAACTAGGTATAAGACCTCATGAGCCCCTTTAAATGGGCTTGAGCTTATAGAGACTTATTGCTTATATAAGCCTCCATAAACCCATGTAACAAACAAGACTTATTTTATAAGCCAACTTATTAATTTTAAAAGTTTAAGCCTCATAAACCCACTAAAAGCCTCTCCCAACACAACTTAATTTTTTTGCCATAGATATCAGCTCATCGTCTTAATTCTCAAAAAACGTTGACTAATGTTAAGCTAAACATTAAAAATACAAATATGCTGATGTTAAAACTTTGATAGTAAAGTGAAACATGAAACACATTAACGATCAGTAACAATTAAAAATTACTGTAAATATTAGCAGTGTGTTTGAATAGGGGATTTTTTGTGCCATGATGGTATATATTTAAAATATTTAATTAACCAAAATGACCATAATTAAATGTAATTACTTTCCAAAAACTTTTTTACTTGCCAAATTTAACATCCTTTTACGTAGAAATTAATTTAATTTAAGAAATAACTACGTTTAATTAATGCTTTCTAAACCCATGCCCCTATGGTAAAACCCCGTTTGAATAGTAGTACTATTTTGCTTATGCAAAGAAATTGCATGATTGAATGATTTGAATACAAAAGATGGAATATGTTTTGGGACCACGCCACGCTTGTTTGATACAAAATGAAAATGATCAAATATAGCAATGCTTGATTCTTTTCAAGTTCCCATATGTTTAGACAGAAACAATATTAGCATATCATTATTCGTATATACGAACAACAATGTGGTCAAAGACGTGTCACTATAAAGAAAGCATTGATAGCATCTCATTTTCATTGCTTTTGTAATGCAATAGATTCTACAAAATTATAAAAGAAGACAAAAGAATATCAATCTGAAAGATACTAGCTAGCCAAACTATCTAGTCTTTCTTACATGTCAACAAATCAAATATCGAATCTTAAAGGGAATATGATCATCAATATTCAATAAAGGCTAGCTTTCTGGGACACCATGTGGTAAAAACAATGAAAATCATGGCACTGATATGGTGATATATCTTTAACGTCCTAGGTTAATTATATAGATCAATTGCTAAGGAATCATGATTCATGACCTCTTATCTCCAATGTAATATATAGTAGAGTATGTTAATCGATCTTAGGGGGTGCTTGGTTGGGGGGTTAAGGGGGGTGGGGAATGGGTAAGGTAAACAAATGGGCCCACTTCACTCATTAGTAGGTGCTTGGTTGGGGGGTGCAAAGGTATTGATTACCCCGTAGTGGGTAATGAACCATTATAGAGTAAATTGGGGGGTAAGGTATTGATTACCCACCTTACTCATTCCTTTGCATTCCTTTCCCTTTCCCTTTCTCTTTTCCTTTCCCCACTTTGAACCAAGCGGACCCTTAGATGTGCATGTGACCCTATGGATGTAATTTCTTTAGATTAATGTAATCAGTTTTGTACCAAAGACAATGAATTACCTGTGTCCAAGTCTAAAGGGTGTGTTTGTTTTTTAAAAAAAGGTTTTACTAGCCCTCTTACTCCCTCTTACTCTTACCAGTAAGAGGAGGGCAGACGTTTTGCTTGTTTGTTTTTTTCTTTTGAGTAAGACCCAGTTAGACATATAACATCTTACTCAGTAAGAGGTGGGGGACTTGTCTTACTGCCTCTTACTCGTTTTGTAAACTTTATATAATATATTTGATTGTTTATTAACTATGTTATATTTATGATAAAAAATCTTGTTTCATATTTACATAAGTTACTTATTATCGCATTGCGTTGGTTTAATAAACAAATTGCAAAAACGAGCACTTAAAATCATTCGGACAATTATACAAAAACAACACAAACCTCGTGCCACCTTTGCTAAACTCGCCCGTATAAAAAGTATTGAAACGATGAAAAAAATAAGACAAAGTCTAAGTTTATAACATCTTAAGTACTCGTAATGTGGAGAATGGGCCAAGCCATAAACATACATACGGTGTGCAACCGGAAAATAAACCTGCCTTAACAACAACCAAACACCTCAAAGGATATATTGCGATCAAGACATGAGGGGGTGATTTTGTGTTTACCTTATTTTATATCCATGATTTGAGATATTATCATATTTTGTGTTTACCCTATTTTATATCCATGTCCTATAGCTTTAGCTGAAAAGGGAACATGCTAAAAAATATTCTAAAGCAAGAATGGCAATTCAAAGAATTTGGTATACATATAATAACATCACGTCTAAAGAATTGACACCCTTGTATAAGAAAGTGAATGTGTAGTGATTGGAGAACCGACGAACCGTGTATTATATAACGGTGATTCATTGAACAATAACATGTACTCCGTAACAATCTTGTGCCTTGTAATATACGTTAGTTAGATGCCACTTAGATTAGCCGGTTATCCCTATACTAAACTTCAAGTGAACATGAATTGAACTAAAAGGTTAAAGAAGGGTAAAATTACACAACAAAAAATAGCCTCAGTAAGGTTTGGGCTCCAAGATTTTTGAACCCGTATACCCATAAACCGTGTATGATATAACGGTGAATCATTGAACTATAAGTTACGTGCACCTACCAGTTTTAGACATATAATCAGATGAACAATGGACTCTAAAACTAATAACTGATATAAATTAATATATACATTGACAAGTAATATATACGTTGTGATTGGTCAAAAACTCAAAACTCACATGTTTCACTTGTTTGCTTTTGTTAAACCCTAGTTTACACACTTCCTAATTAAAGACTTGTGTTGATAAACCCAAAAAGCTTAATGCCTTTAATCAAGATGAGAGGTGTTTGTTTGTTCAAGACCAAAAGGGATGAGATTCTTTACTTGAAATAGATTATGCTTACTAAAAGTGAAGTGGTTATGTACACTATGAAATATTCATTTGCAAATCTTTCCTAACATAGTGATCAAATCTCAGCCCAAGATATTTAAGACGTTATAACTTTTGTAAAATAAATTAAATTTTATTAACAACCACCCTATTGGTTATGGTTATGGTTAAGCATTCCATAATTAACAAATTATTATTAAATGAACTAATATATTCTGTGATTATATATATTTATTCGTTTTAAACATAGAATGCAATTTTAAACATTGTGTGTCTGGTGTGTTCATTAATTATTAATTTCTTAACGTTTGGTGTTCGTTAAAAGATGAGATAAAACTTGTGGTATTATAAGATTGAAAGTTTATTCTCAATGTGTTTTTTGAAAAGATGATCATCAAACAATCATGAACATACATAAACATCCATGTAAGAACCTTTGCTAATTGGTGGGATGAGGAAAAACTTCATTTGTCGTGTCGTTGATATAATCAGACCTACGATGGCTGAGAGCCGTTTCCAGCTGTGATCATGCCGCCCTCCAACTGTAACCTTTTCCCTTTGCGTTTTGATGAGTCTTGTTTGATCGTATAAATGAATTATAGTATGTATGTTATGTCTTGTAATATTATCATTATTAAAACATGAAAAGATGA
This sequence comes from Chrysanthemum seticuspe, assembly GCA_019973895.1. NCBI lineage: Eukaryota > Viridiplantae > Streptophyta > Magnoliopsida > Asterales > Asteraceae > Chrysanthemum > Chrysanthemum seticuspe. Next base: position 51,119,285 of record BPTQ01000007.1, read on the forward strand.
TTAGTGATAATCATGGACGGAAACAGGGGTTTTCGCGGGTGCCCGGGATCTCTATGAATTTTTTCGATGCAGTGTCAATTTTTGAAGAAATATCAAAAAGTATACCCGGTCCATCGAAATGTGTTTTTATATTACGGTTTCAAAAAAATTTATGTAACCGTTCATATTTGATCTTGATTCTGTCTTTGAGGTGATCATTTCGAGTACACTGGTGGTGACGATGAAGATTTCCATGAGCCCCAACAACAACCCACCTCTCCCGCCACAACAAAGAAACCAGCATCCACATCTAAGCCAAAGAAGAAGAAGAAGACGACTAATACTGATGTTGTCTCATGGCTAGACGAAGATAATGTGAGTAATGTGAGCACATTTGACTACCAGAACAAAAAGTATACCCATGGCATTTGGTTATGGTATAGTGATATGTGAGTTGCTCACAAACTAAAATATTTCAAGTTCAAGTTTTGTTGGAGAGATTTATGCGATATCTATAGTATAATGGAAAAAGTCATTTTCCTCTATTAATGAAGGGTAAAGATCTAGTGAGAAGGGAAAAAAAAATAAAAAAAAATGATAAATATTTATAGCTACACATTTCAAATGAAGATGGAGAAATCCATAGAAAGGATCTAGCAGATACCTTTCACCGTCAATCGTCACAACCTTGTAATACTACTGACTACCATTTTGGTATCGTCATTGCATCATGACGCATATATACTTGACATTTTAATAGCCATGCCTAAAATTATTATCACGATAAAGATGTTATCGAAAAATATTGCTCGCCGAAATATGTGAATACACAGCTAGTATGTTATCGAAAAACATGTTATTGAAAACTATTGTATGCCGTCACAATGCGCGAATACTGTAAAAGAGGGGTTGGTTAATAGTTGAAGGACTCATATTGGAACATTGAAATAGTGTAGGGTTTGTTTTGTAACTTTTCTGTTATTCTTTTTCTCCTTCCTCTCATCTCCTTCCTCCCATCTGTTTCTGCTGTATAAAACCTTTGTATCTTTCATTTTGAAGTAATAAGGAGAATCATTTTCACTGTGTGAACTGTGTGTTTCTCTCTACTCATTACTGTCAACATGGTATCAGAGCTCAGTAATGAGTTCTTGATCAGTTACAACCGTTACAACCACCGTAACTAACTTTTCCGATCACCATAAACCACCGTAACTAACTTTTTCCGATCATTATCAAATCATCATTTCTCCATCATTTCTATCATTCTCATCACAATTCTTTCATCAATAACTATCAATTTTTCATCTACATTCTGGTAAAGTGATTCAGTTCAAGTGTCTTATTCAAGACTGAATTTGTTGAATCATCTGGTTGTTATAACGGTTCTTTCAAGATTGTTGAAGCTTCCGCAACGTGTTAACAATGGCAGCATCATCTTCTTCAACTGATGCTACTAGCCAAAACAGTCAATCTCTTTTGTTCCAAAATCCACTGTATTTGCATCCTTCTGATGGCCCTGGTACTCTTGTGGTGAATGAAAAATTGTTAGGAGCACAAAACTATCGTTCTTGGAGAAGATCGGTTGAAATTGCGCTTTCTACCAAAAGAAAGTTAGGTTTCATCAGAGGAACAGTTCCAAGATCACAAGATGATGGGAATTTACAAGAACAGTGGGATACATGTAATAATCTGGTGATTAGTTGGTTAATGAACTCAGTATCTGAATCAATTGCAAAGTCTATTATGTTCATTGGAACTGCTTATGCAATTTGGATTCAACTTGAGAAAAGATTTGCTCTCAGCAATGGGTCACATAAGTATAAGTTGAACAGAGAAACTTATGAGACTATGCAATCAGGAAGATCTGTGAGTGAGTACTATACAAGTATGAAGTGTGTTTGGGAAGAATTGGATTCAATGAATGAATTGCCAAGAATAGTCAATATTACTCCAGAAATTGTTGTTTTTCTAACTGCTTTGAGTACTCAGAAAGAAGAACAAAGATTGTTTCAGTTCTTGAATGGTTTGGATGAAAAATTTTCTCATCAAAGGAGTCAGTTGTTGTTAAACTCTCCTTTACCAAGTGTTGAAACTGCTTGTGCTTTGCTTCAGCAAGAAGAGTCTCAAAGGGGAGTATTTGGATCAGGACAGTCAATTGTTGAATCTACAGCCCTCTATAGCAAAGGTGAGGTCAAAGAGAAGTGTAACATATGTGGCTACAAGTGGCATCCACCAGATAAATGTTGGGAGAAAGTTGGTTACCCTACATGGCATTACAAGTATAAGCAGTCACAGAAAGGTAAAGCTCCTCAGAAGGCTGGTCCAGGTTATGTGAAAAAGACAGCTGCAATGGTTGAAACTGGTGGTCATGTGGTCTTCACTTCAAAGCAATTTGAGCAACTAATGAAGAGTATTCCTCATTTCAATCAGACCACTGATGAGACCAATGCATTGGAACATCCTTTTGGAGAAGGTACACTTTACTGTTTTTCTTGTGTGAATGGGGTTACAGAAGGATGGATAATTGATACAGGGGCAAGTGATCATATGTCACCAGATAGCAATGATTTGAATGATGTTGAGGCTCTTAAGTGTAAACAGGTTATTAATTTGCCAAATGGACATACTTTAGTCATTTCCAAAGTAGGCAATGTTGCTTTACAAAATGGACTTAAGCTAAACAATGTTCTCATAGTTCCTTCCTTCAAATTCAAGCTTTTGTCAGTCTCTAAACTAACAAAAGATTCTCATTGCTTTGTTACATTTTATGAGAAATTCTGTGTTATCCAGGACTTGAAAACCAGGAAGGTGTTGGGCTTGGATAAAAAGCAAGCTGGCCTCTATCATCTACTCAATCTTCCTCTGGATCAAATTCATTCTCAACTTTCTTCAATGGTTGTGTCTGCCCTTGAAGATTGTAGTCTATTTTCATTTTTCTCAAACTGTTCTGTTCCAACAAACTATGCTTTTAGTGTTTTCAATAATTCTTACAGTTTGTGGCATCATAGACTTGGTCACATTTCTGATTCTACTTTCAAACATATTACTTCTGTTCCTGAAAGTGTATCTCATTCTAATGAGAATTCTTGTTTGACTTGTCCAATGGCAAAATTCACAAAACTTCCATATTCTGCTAGTAAATCTCATTCCAAAGTTCCATTTCAGCTCATTCATATAGACATTTGGGGACCCTATAAAGTTCCAACCATAGGGAATCATAAGTATTTTCTCACTATAGTTGATGATTGTAGTAGAGCTGTTTGGACATATTTACTAGTCAGAAAGTCAGATGCCTTTGCTACTTTCAAGTCATTTGTTACTTTTGTGAAGAAGCAGTTTGAAAAAGATATAAAAGTGGTGAGATCAGACAATGCCTTAGAATTTCTCAAAGGATCTATAGGCCCTTTTATGGACTCACTGGGAATAGAGCATCAAACTTCATGTGTTGATAGACCTCAGCAAAATGGGAGGGTAGAAAGGAAACATAGAAACATATTGGAGATAGCTAGAGCCCTAAGATTGCATGCTCATTTGCCTGTACATTATTGGGGTGACTGTGTTATCACTGCAACATATCTCATTAACAGATTTCCCACTGCTGTGTTGAAATTTAAGACACCTTATGAAGTTTTGCTGCAATCTAAACCTGAGTATAGTCATCTAAGGGTGTTTGGTTGTTTAGCAATGGCTAGTAATCCTTCCAGAGTTGCTGACAAATTTGATTCCAGAGGTGTACCTTGTTTATTTCTGGGTTATCCACAACATCAAAAGGGGTACAAACTTCTGAATTTGCTGAATCATACAAGGTTTGTGTCAAGAGATGTTGTCTTCTATGAACATATATTTCCCTACTCTAAAACAAGTATGTTGCAAGTTCTTCAACCTGTGCCTGCACCCATTTCTTCACCATTGTGGTATGAAGATTTTGTGTCCACAACACAACCTGTTCATGAGCCCTTTGTTACTGCTGAAGTTGTTCATGATTCTGCTGAAGTTGTTCATGAATCTGCTGAAGTTGTTCATGAATCTGCTGATGTTGTTCATGATTCTGCTGATGATGTTCATGAATCTGCTGATGTTGTTCACACTGCACCATCTTTCATTCCAACCACTAGTGTTCAAGATGCAGGAATCAGAAGATCCACTAGAGTGTCAAGTGCTCCAAGCTGGCTAAAAGATTATGTAACACCAATTCATCAACCAAAGGCTAATCAAGTGTCAGTTACTCCTCTTCAGTCTCAATTTCATGCTTTTCTATGTGCTTTGGTGGCTCAGTCAGCACCTACTTACTTCAAAGAAGCAGTTAAAGAAGAAGACTGGTGTAATGCAATGAATTTGGAGCTAAGAGCATTAGAGGAGAATGATACATGGGAAGTGACTGTTCTACCTAAAGGGAAGAAAGCTATTGCTTGTCATTGGATCTACAAAATCAAACTCAAAGCTGATGGTACACTTGACAAGAAGAAAGCTAGACTTGTAGTGAATGGGAATAGGCAAAGAAAAGGTGTTGACTATGAAGAAACTTTTGCTCCAGTGGCAAAAATGGTGACTGTTAGAGCTTTACTTGCAGTGGCAGCCATGAAAGGTTGGGAAATTTGTCAAATGGATGTGTCTAATGCCTTTCTCCATGGTGATCTCTTTGAAGAAGTGTATATGCAAATGCCTCAAGGGTATATTGGAAAGGGGGAGAGTGTGCAGAATGTTCCTGCTGATTCAAGTTTAGTATGCAAACTCAAGAAGTCCTTGTATGGCCTCAAACAAGCACCTAGACAGTGGTTTGCCAAACTCTCTTCAGCATTGTTGTCCTTTGGCTATACTCAATCTAAGGCTGATTACTCATTGTTCATCAAGACAGATGCTGAATCCTTTACAGCAGTTCTTGTTTATGTTGATGATCTTCTAATCACTGGTTCTAGCAACACTCAGATTCAAGCTCTTAAAACACAATTAAGTACTCATTTTCACATGAAGGATTTGGGTCAGATGAATTATTTCTTAGGACTGGAGGTGTGCAAAAGTGACCAAGGCATTTTCATCTCTCAAAAGAAGTACACTACTGATTTACTTCAAGAAGTTGGTTTGACTAATGCAAGACCATACAAGTTGCCTATGGATTCTCATATCAAGTTGCAAGCAGACATGGGAACTCCTTTACCTGATCCAGAAGTATACAGAAGATACATAGGCAAACTCATATATCTCACAATAACAAGACCTGATATTTGCTATACTGTGCAGTTGTTGAGCCAGTTTATGCAAAATCCTACATCAGTGCATATGCAAGCAGTGAAACATTTGATGAGATATTTGTTGAATTCACCAGGTCAAGGTATATTATTAGCTAATGGTTCAGCTGTTCATTTGACTGCCTATTGTGACAGTGATTGGGCTAGTTGTCCTATGACAAGAAGGTCCACCACTGGCTATTGTATTTTGCTGGGTCAATCACCTATTTCATGGAAATCTAAGAAGCAACAAGTGGTGTCTAGATCATCAGCTGAAGCTGAATACAGAGCTATGGCCCTAACATGTTGTGAAGTTACTTGGCTGGTGACATTGTTGAAAGATTTGGGGCTCAAAGATCTTGGTCCTGTAGATTTGAAATGTGATAATCAAGCTGCCATATATATAGCTGCCAATCCGGTCTTCCATGCCAGAACAAAGCATATAGAAGTGGATTGCCATTATGTAAGGGATCAAGTCAAGAATGGGGAAGTCCTACCTTCTCATGTTTCCACTAAAGACCAGCTGGCTGATGTGTTTACTAAAGTTCTTCCAGCAGATCAGCATTCTAAATTAATGCCCAAGTTGGGAGCTTGCAGTCCTTCCACCTCTCAACTTGAGGGGGAGTGTAAAAGAGGGGTTGGTTAATAGTTGAAGGACTCATATTGGAACATTGAAATAGTGTAGGGTTTGTTTTGTAACTTTTCTGTTATTCTTTTTCTCCTTCCTCTCATCTCCTTCCTCCCATCTGTTTCTGCTGTATAAAACCTTTGTATCTTTCATTTTGAAGTAATAAGGAGAATCATTTTCACTGTGTGAACTGTGTGTTTCTCTCTACTCATTACTGTCAACAAATACACTGCTAGTATGTTACAAGGCTGTGACACAAGTTGACATCCGACATAATTCAACCTAAAGTATGACAGTAAAAATGAAATTAACCGAGCTTACCTTAAAATAAAAATTTGACTATTTACCTTTTTATTTGACACAGATAAAGCCATTTCAGTTTTACCCCCAAAATCATTCTCTCAAGTCTCAACTTCGTCGTTCCACCTTCATCTTCGAACCACAACATTGTGAGCACTTTCTCTTCTTCTTATATATAATTTTTTTACTTAGGGTTTATATGTGATTCATATTGTTAGTTTACTGTCAAATCTGTTTGTTCAACAATCCCAAGATAAACAGTTTATTTATTATAGTAATTAAAAATAAACAAATTAAGGTTAGTAAAGGAAGTATTTGTTTTATATGTCTGTTGATGCTATTCCCCACGTGTTTGAGGGGGTGTTTGGTTAAGATTTAAGCTTATTGTGGCCTTGTGGGGGTGTTTGGTTACTGTATTTATTCACCATTTTTTGTTGGTATAATGTGTTTAGGTTAAGTTTAGTTTGATATAACACTTTTTATTTTAGTTAAGCTCAAGGTTGAATAAAAACGCTAGGCGATACTCCGGTACCATCTAGCAATTAATCAGTTAATCGGGGATTAATAGCAAAATGAACATACCTTCATATTTGTGTTTAAATGGCTGCTTCAGGGTGTGTTTGAATGGTCTGATTTTGTGAAAACTGGAAAACGTGCTATATTGAAATATAAAGCCCTAATTCTAATTTTAGGGAAAAGTTGAGTCTGTTGACCGATTAGGTTCGATTAGTGTCCGAAGTTTGACGGATCTGATTAAAAAAGCTGACTAGGCTAAAATCGAGCGCCTAGTGATCAGTTAGCATCTTGGTGGCGATAATAGAACGCCTAGGCCGATTACTGCAACACTGGTTAAGCTTCTTTTCAGTGCTAAATAGGTTTTTGCATTTTGAAAAATCTGTTAGTTTAAACTTTTGGGGATGATATGATTGTTGGGGTGTTTTGATAATGTGCTTAATGATCATCTTTTTTAGTATTTCATTATGTTTAGTATAATCTGTTTAGGTTAAGCTTATTGATCCAACTGTCTAACTTAAGCTAAGCTTATTTTTGTGTGCTCAATAGCTTATTGCATTTTGAAAAAGCTTCTAAGCACTCTAGTTGTGTTTGAGTAAGTTTATATTAAAAGGCTTTTGGATTGTATTTGGGTGAAATAAACTATAAGTTAACCTTAGTATCTGGATTGAAGGTTTTTGATAATACATAAAGCTTACCCAAACACCCCTTGAAACGGCATGCTTGCATCTCCAATCTACAATTACTATAAGCCCAAATAAGCTAGCCCAGGATTTTTTTGACCCGACTATAAGTTTGCCTTGTTATTGCCTTCAGCACTACACCAACCTCACTCTTTAGAGTTTCAAACTTTCAATCAGTCCCTCTCTCTTCTTGTGTAAGGTAATTAGTAACATGATAAACCCAAACTAACCTTAATTCGTAACACACTAATGACTCACCAAGTAACAATTTTGCTTACTGTTGTGATGGTTGTCACACTTATTTCTCATGCACGTATTATGTTTCATTGTTAACTGTCACTTGTTGTCACACTTTTTACTCGTAAACACATACACACTAATGTTTTCAATCATTTATGGTAGTTTTTGCTCATATTACTAATTTGACATATGTTAAACTATTTGTCACAGGAAAATGGTAGGCATCCGACATTCTATCCGTGAACACACACCAAACGTTGAGAATGAGAAAACCAACGGCGTCTCAGTTATTATCGCCTTTTGCGATATGGTGGGTACCGTTCTCCTCATGAACGGGTTCCCGGGTCTCTTGTTGACACCTCAGATACTTTTGGACATCAACTGTGCTGATCTTATAACCGCTATTGCTTTTGCAACACGTCCAGATCTTGGGTTCGAGACTATTTCATCTTATCCTTTTGTAATGATCTCAAGGGACCTTTCAACCTGGACAGAGAGCAACTACCAAGTCAGCAGAGAAGAACGGTATCTTATCGATGATATCAAGTCATTTACCGACCCTGAGACGATCAAGTCTGAAATATTGGCTAACTTTGGTGATGAAGGGAAGAAATATCACCTGATGGGTGTTTTTCTTACCAATGATTTCAAGAGCCGTGAAGTTGCTGCTGCGGCTGCTGATGGGATGCCTTTTCGTCATCAAGGTGCTATCCCACATCATCGACCAGGGTTCGGGTCACGACATGGCGTTGTCATTGTTGGTGTTGACACGACTTCACTAGATCCTGAAGAACATTTCGTTGAGGTGAAGAGTAGTTATGGAAGGCGTTGGGGGCGAGAAGGCTTCTCGAAAGTGGCATTCGAAGAGTTTGAGTGCGTCCTTGTTCCTTACTACGGTTGATTTGGGAGACTTGAGTGTTGAGAAGTGTTATCCTGTTTTTACTGAATGTCATTAAGTTGGCACTTGTTAATATAGTTTTTTTTTTTTTTTTTTTTTTTTTTTTAGTTTTCTATGAAATTTGTTGTGTCTGTTTTAGGATTACTTTAATTGTGAGTTTAGGATACTTTTTCTGCTTATTCATGATTTGAACATATTACTTGTGATAATCTAACCAAACTCATGTAACTATTTGGCTAGCTACTAGTACAATTGAGCTACATTAATGTAGAACATAAGTCCAAGTCTTTTGGAAAAGAAAATGTCTAATTGTATCAGAATGGATAACTTTAATGACCGCAAAAACATGATTTCATACTTTATCTCAGTTGCTTGATTATGTATATATAATCCATCTACAACTTTTTAGGAGTTCATACTGTATTATATATTTTTCAGTAGTTACGAAAATTAACATTTCCACGAACTTTTAATGGCGAATCAATCTATATATAAACAGAAATGAAATGTTATCGCGTAATGTTATTCTTCTTGAGTTGTAACTTGTAAGTGTCATTTTTATATAATGACAAAGTGTCTAAAACATGATTGGTTCTTTGTAGACTATGGTTTGTAGTTTTGTATGAGTTAGCTTTCATCTAATTAGACAATTTATTGATATATATACGTAAGATAACAAAAGTTAAGCAAAATAAAGTATATAAGTTGTTAATTTGTTATCATATGAGAATTTCTCATCTCGTTATGACGGATCAAAGGAGTCTTTTCTAGGCTTTTCCACAATGAAGTTTAACGTTGGTACGATTCACTAATGCAAACTCCCCCGCATTATTGTGTGTGATTGTTCTTCAAATTATGTGTAAGATAATTAAATTGTGTCTACTTTGTGCAAGAGCTTCTTCTCCTCGGATTAGAAATTCAACTAACCAAGAGTATTTGTTATTTGTATCGTATGTTTTATCTATTTTGCTCATTTAGTGTTTTCAAGTTTTCAGTTTGTTTGTTTGAACAACCTTACGCCCTTTCAAGTTTTCAGTTTGTTTGAACAACCTTCATTACTACATAATTATATCTTTATATGAGTGCCCACTAATTTAGAAGTTGTGTGTTCAAGCTCCGCTGAAGTCATTTATGAGATATATTGTGAGATAGGTGGTATAGGGTGTGTAAAAAAATGCCGTTCAGAAGAAAAAATAAAATGTAAAAGTAATATTTAATAGTTTAAGTATAACCACGGAACCACCAATTATGTTGTTCTGGTTTTAATTATTGAGGTTATACTTCCGTCAGCCCTTAATAAATGTACAATTTGAAAATGCATCGGCTGTTTTAGAAATTACAGTTAGCTACATTATTCATCAATCAAATATCATTTCAATCCATTAAAGTCTCTTTTAATCGATCAATATATAAAGAAGACATTATCTGGAGACAATCAATACATATTTTGAAATGAAAGAAGTATGTTTAGTACAGATGTTACTTCCTCAAATAAGAAATAAAAGTCATAACAATGGTCAAAATAATATATCATTTACGGTACACAACAAAATTGCCACATAAAATAGTTATAGTTTAATAAAACAGTCGATCAAAGTTAAATGTTTTAGTTAAACAAACATTCCAATTTAAAGATTAAGGTGTTGACATAACGAGTGTGTTTGGCGCGGAGCATTTTAGGAGCAGTGAACGTTGAGCGTTATGATCTTTAACGCTCGTTTGACAAGCAGTAAATAGTTGTATTTATTTTTTTGAAATGCTTATCTTTCAACGCTCCATGAATTAACATTTACGAACGTTCAACATTTAAAAGCTGTTTTTACACATTATTATTACACTTACAACTATGTTATCAAACATTTTTATAAAAATAAAATGTATTGCTCACAGCTATTGCTTACGGATACTACTCAGTACCAAAATATTAAGAAAAAAAAAAGTTTTATTCATAAGGATCAGGCAAAGTTAAAGGAAAAAACCATTTAAAAGGTTGCTACCAAAAATTGATGAAAATAACCATTTAAAGATGTTAAACTTATTTATACTATATTATAATGCATGTATAAGTCAAAGTTAATTTCAAGTCTAACTTTTAACCAAAAATTTAAGATAAGGAGCTTCAATCATGAGATGACATGTGTCACTTCTTAACAAACTCTAAGCCTAACTCCTAACCACTAAAAAGTAAGATAAGGAGCTCCAATTATAAAATAACATGTGTTACTTCTCAACTAAAAAATCATCTTTATTTTCAAATTGAAATATCTTTTTATCTATTTCTTGTTTTTATAATCTAATTTATCATATTTTCTAAAATTTTGTGTTCTTTAATTCAACGTCTATTTTGATATATTTTTATGAGTTTTTAATTTTTATATTTTTAGTAGAGTTTATTTTATTTTAATTCAAAATTTTACAACTTTAACCTTTATTCCAATCAATACAATCTTAATTCGTCAAAACCATATACTTTTTGGGGGAATGTTTGACGAGTAAGAGATTGCGAGGGTATTTTTATATACATGAATAATGATGTCACGTGAAAGCTACGAGTAACACAAACAAACACATACAACTAACACATATAACTATACTTTTCGCTATATTTTTATACATTAAATCTATATTTAGGGGGTGTTTGTTTAAGTTTATATGTGAGCTTACGAGCTTATTTGATTGCGGCTTATATTTCACTAACATTTTCCGGCTTATTTTGAGACTTTTGAGCTTATGTAAGTTTATTGTATCATAATAAACTTAGGGGGTGTTTGTTTCGGCGTAAATAGCGGGCTTATGTGGTTTTCGGCTTATGTTTCATAAGCTCACTTTTTGAGACTTATTTTGAAACTTTCCGGCATAGATAAGCTTATCATGTCGTAATAAGCTTATTTAAGCCAAAAAGTTTAAAAATAAGCCACAAAAGTGAGCTTATGAAACATAAGCCACAAGCCCGCTATATAAGCCGAAACAAACACCCCCTTATATAAATCTCACAAGTCTTATAAATAAGCTGGAAAATTAGCACTTATGAAATATTAATCGAAAAACAAATAAGCTTATAAGCCAACATATAAGCTTAAACAAACACCCCCTTAAGCGTTTGTTGATATGATTCCCCACGTGTTTTGTAAACAACAAACAAATTTCCTGCTGTATTTTTTTAAGCTCTTTGGGGGTGTTTGGATAAAGCTTACTTTAAAGAGCTTATAGCTTTGTTTTTTGGTGAAATTTGTAAGTACGCTTGTTGATAATCAGTCCCTTCCCACCCCGAACTCACACCCACAAAACACCAATCAAAACGGCAAGATTGGTTTCAATGCTTTGTATATTGATAAGGAAGGAAACTGATACACTTTACAAAGTAAACCTACTACCCTATTTATACCAACAATAAACTAACTAAAGTACATAAAACATGCAAAAGATATCAACGTGGTGTGCATGATATTCTCATATAACCCACGTATCCTTAATACTAGGTCAACACAAGACTAGGTAAAACCCATGCCTTTTATTCACATACCAAATGGAGCAACCCAAATACCGATCCATACTTGGCCCATCAAGATTATACCCAACATTCAACCCCGTAATCTTGATGCCTATCACGGTCTCAGCTCCTACGATCAAACTCACGAACACGGTCTCTTTCTCGGTCACCACTGCATGCTTGATCTTTCACCGCTCGTCCACCCCGTATATGGATCAACCCACTTCTAAGATCCATACCACTGAACCATGACCCGCTAACCTGTTATGGGATCCACCGATCTACTTGCTCAAAGTTGTTGCTATGGTTTCTTTCTAAACTTTCGTGTTCCAAAACGGTATTGATTTCTTGCTAAAATACCAGTCTTGACTCGTTCTTGCTTCTTGCTTATTGATTATTGCTTATCGATTATTGCTTGCTTACGATTGTTTCTTGCTTGCTACTTGCTACAAACCCGAAACTTTCTACTAGCTATGGTTGTACTGTCTTGCCTGCTACTTGCTACAGACTATTCGACAACCTTCTTGCATGCTAACTTGCGATAACTTGCTGCTGCATTCTTGCTACTTGCGTCTTGTTTTTTTTTCTTTCTTTCTCATTCTTCTTGCTCTGATTTCTTGCTAGTTTCCTGCTTTAAAAACAGTCCTTGCTGCTATGTTCTTGTGGTCACCCGCTGTGACCAAAAAACCTTGCTGCTTGCTTTCTACCATTTGACAAACTGTTGCTTCTTCTTTCTTCTACTCTACCTGATTCCATAGGGTTGCAATCGGCCCTCTCTTTCTTGATCCGAACCAGGTATGAACCCCTTGGCTCTTCCCTTGCTGATCGCTTTCGTCTTTCGCTGCCTGATTACATAAAATGCAACCAACCCTTTCTTTCTTGCTACACACCAGGTACGAGCCCCTGTGGCTCTCAAACCCGCCCTTTAATCGAACTCAGCTCTTGATACCATGTTGATAATCAGTCCCTTCCCACCCCGAACTCACACCCACAAAACACCAATCAAAACGGCAAGATTGGTTTCAATGCTTTGTATATTGATAAGGAAGGAAACTGATACACTTTACAAAGTAAACCTGCTACCCTATTTATACCAACAATAAATTAACTAAAGTACATAAAACATGCAAAAGATATCAACGTGGTGTGCATGATATTCTCATATAACCCACGTATCCTTAATACTAGGTCAACACAAGACTAGGTAAAACCCATGCCTTTTATTCACATACCAAATGGAGCAACCCAAATACCGACCCATACTTGGCCCATCAAGATTATACCCAACAACGCTTAGGCTCCAAAACTGTTGGATCAAACTTTTGGGGGAGTTTGGATAACATGTTTATTAATAATTCTATTAGATTTCATTATGTTTAGTTTAATCTATATACTACGTTTAAGTTAAGCTTATTGATCCAGCTGCACAAATTTAAGTTTATTTTTTAGTGCTTAATAGCTTATTAAGCACTTAAATGGTGTTTGGGTAAAATAAATTCTAAACGTTTATGTGTCTTTTGGGTAGACATAAGCTACTATAGGCTTTAGCATTTTGATTGGAGGTTTTTTAGATTACATTAGCTTACCCACACACCCTTTGAACACGACATGCTTTCATACATACTTATTTGTCTCTGCATTATGTTTGTTAGTTGTGACAGATAGAAAACCAAAGACTCAGATGGCGGCAGTGAAACACTCCATCCGCGAATTCACTCCACATGTTATCAACGACCGTGGATATGGGCTGTCTTTTATTTTGGCATTTGTTGACATGGTGTCAACTGTTCTTCGCATGAGCGGGATGTGGGGTCTACATTTATCTCCTCAGGTTTTGATAGATGCTCATTGTGATGATGTTCCAAGCTGTGTGGCATTAGCTACAAAGAAAGAACTTGGGATTCAGACTATATATACATATCCTTATATAATGGTGGCAAGACCGGTTGAAGACTGGAGCGAGAGTGAGTATATTGCGGGAGTGTCTAAGCGCTATAGGATTGATGATGTGAAGTATATTTCGGATCCTGATGATATCAAATCAATTATTTTGGCCAGTTTTGGTGAGGGTGGTCGTAAATTTCCTCTTGTTGGAGTTTTACGCACCAATGATTTCAAGAATTGCTCTGTGGCTGCTGCTGCAGCTTCAGCTGATGGGATGCCATATCATCTTCCGGTTACTGCTTCTCGTGCTTCTCATCCTAGGGGGTTAAAGACTCGACATGCTGTAGTGATTGTTGGAATTGATACGACTCTTGAAGATCCACTTATGCATCACTGTGAAGTTAAAAGCAGTTATGGTGAGCAGTGGGGGATAGGAGGATTCTCGAGGGTAGGTTTTGAGGTTTTCGAGTACGTGCTTGTTCCAGTGTATGACTTGGCAGTCGACACTTAGGTCTGATCTCTTTATGCTCTTTTTATAAATGAAACTTGTTTGGTTTATGAATGTAAGGAATCTTGTAAGAACTCGTTATGTCTTTTTAGTACTGCTTCAGTTTAGTTGATGTGTTTATCGATAAAATTAATTTCTCGTTTGTTCATGCTTTGAGCTAGTAGGATTTAGGCTGTCATGAGATGATATCAACTATTACGATAAACACAAGTACACATAGAGAACTGATATTTTTCTGCTACTATTTCAATTTTGACATCTGAAGTCACTAGAGAAGAATGAATTAGTATTGTAGGTTTATTCAGATAAGATAACCATCGTCTGGTTAATATTCATATAAATCTGATGATTTGGATCCATTTATTGATTGATAAATGGTTTTGGTTATTTTATGTTGAAGTTTATTCAAATGTTCTTGAAGATGATGATTTTGGCTAAAAAAAAAGTGAAATATTCAAGTAAAATCTCTCTTACAAGTTAACTACGATAATTTGCTTGTGTCATCTTAACTAACCTCTAAATAAATTGTGCACAACTAGTTATTAAGCTTTACATAAATGGGTCACTGTTAAATGTACGATTTGTGTGTATGAGAGTGTTATTGTGGTGATTATGAAAACTATTGCGAGGTAGTAAAATGGTAGTTCAGAAAGAAATTTGATGTTAATGTATCAACAATAATGAATAGCAAAAGATATAACTTTCACTGCAAAAAATACCTTTATTCTTCACACTTATTTTGCTACGGTATACTCGAGTATGAACATTTTTTTATATAGATAATAATTTTGCTACATTAATATGTGTCACAAATATTTTAAAAATTAATCCACGTATATAAATGTATACAATTGTAATAAAGCTACACTTATATATGTACCAAATGTTTTCACACTTTTTATTATAAACATTTTTTGCAATTTTGCCACACTTTTAAGTGTGTACATTCAAAAAAAAAAATTTTCACAATTTTAACTATGGAATTTTGGATAATATCTCCACACTTATATGTGTAGAAAAATTTGTTACACCCATTATTACCACACATGAGAAAGTGTGAAATAAATAATTTTACACATTTTTAACTGTGATCACTTGGCCTTTAAAATGTGAAGAATTCAACTAGTTTTTTATAGTGTTTGATCGTTAACACCTTTATATATGAGCATAATTTCACTATTATTAACCTAAGTTGCTAATGTTTATATCATTCACCCAAAGAGGTTTCATAACAACAATACACAGCTTGTTCAATACCCGCATCAATAAACTGAACTAATACATATGCAAGACTGAAAAATGAAACCTTTAAAACACACAACTTGTTCAAAATAAAACAAACACTTCCGTTAGAGCATGGGATATGGGCTTCGCCGTTTCATTTCGTTTCCAACGTGGACGTTCGCCGTTCTATTTCGTGGCTCGCCACGACACTGTTGAACTCACATAGACCTTGATAGATCTTAAGCACTCGGAGATCGTTAGTGTTGCCGATGTAATCACAAGCAAACTAATGGAAGATCTCTACAACTCGTATTGTAGCGGAAAGTAAATACAAGTTATATTAACTAAGAACTCTTTGATCCTCTATGGATCTTTTATTATCGAAACTCTATGTTTCGGATAGTTTACAAGACTTGAAATACTTGAGAAAAACTTTTTCTATTACAAACTAACTTGGTTTCTTATATAGGCAAGAAACCCTAATGAGCGTTGACAATTTACGCTCCTAATACTAACATAGACTAAGCATGCTTCTAGACAAGCATGCAACTAATCATATTGTTTTGTTAATCATATTGTTTATTCTGATAAGCTCTACATAATACGGCGCCAACCTATACATACGGCGCTGACTTTTACTCTATACTGAGCTTATCTCTCCTACGTGGATTCACATCTTCAGCAGCAACACGATATCTGCTTTAACACTTCTGCTGAAGTGGTACTTCAGCAGAATCCTTTCTTCTTCGGCAGAATCCATTCGGCAGATGCTTCGGCAGAATCAGTAGTTTACCTTAATTCCCAACAATCCTCCCCTAAACTGGAATTTGACTAGGTTAAGTTCCAGTTTTCTTGATAGATCGATAATGCTGTTGAGGATTGTACCATTTGAAGAAAAATTTCCAAACAAGATCCTCTCCATATCTTGAGCACTTCTGAGCTATGAAAGTCCAGGTTTTTGAGGATCAGCAGCAAAGATTCAGAAGAAGAACATCTCTATGATGACTGAGCTGTGGTACACCAGATCTTTGCAGCAACATATGACATCATGTACATCAAAACATATAAGTTCAATACTATTCTCATCACTTCCAGGTGTGTTAACTCCTGTGAGAGGTGAATCATTGAAATTAATGGATTTGATGTCTCTTTACCAATAGCCATTACTACTGGAGTAGCCACATGTTTGAGTTCGAAAAATATGGTACATTGATAACCATCTGATTTATTGGCAAACCAGCAACCATATAAACGGATTTGACTTGTCTTTACCTGTAGCCGTTTGCTCAGGACTAGTCAATTCTTAGAATTGGTGAATTGAGAACCAAATATGGATTCAGTTGCCTTTACCACATTCCATATACATGTGGGCTAGCCAATTCTTGGATTCCAAAAAGGAATAGACCATGGTGAATTGATGACCATACAACCCTCAGCAGTTAAGCATGGGTGGTTGCAGACCCTATGATTTTGAGCAAACCATTACAGCTATCAACAGATTTGTTGTGTCTTTACCAAAGCTGTACCCTTTGGACTAGCTAACTCTTTGACATACACAAGGTACATCAGGTGAGTTAAGGACCATCAGAATTGGACAACATACAAACCTGCATAAAAGTTAGTTTTTTTTTTTTTTTTTTTTTTTTTTAACTAAGAAAAATAACACAAAACAAGGACATGAATACATAAAAAGGCAACAAACAAAGTAATTCAGAGGGTACCAAGTGTCCTGATATGGAGGAGGATGAGGCCTATTGCAGTTGTTGAAGTTGAGTCTTGATGAATCCCACCAATGTTAAAGCAGACTGTCTTTCATTGCCCACTGGATCTGGAGGAATTTCCAATTTCTGACTCAGCATCTTTTCCATTAGTCTTTTGGGCAAAGGATACTTTCTTTCAGACAACATGCACACAGTGATTCCACCCTTAGTCTCAAGCACATGCACACGGGGGAGAGGATAGAATCTCCAGGATGTAAGCTTCCATCGATGTGAGTTTTCCCAAATGGAAGATGCTTTGCTATTGGGAATGTGAGAGTTTAACAGGACTTGAAGATCTCCTGGTAAAAACATTCCAGAACCTTGTGGTTCCTTGTTGCAGTAATAGGTGGTAATCTGAGTGAACAGAGAAAGTAAGTCTGCCCTGTCTACCAAGTGTAGAATCTCCTTTAGGAAGGTGAATTCCATTGGGGTGGAGTTCCTTCGATGAATGACATTCATCTCATCATCCTTTAATTTCCATTCTACCACCTCATCTGAATTTCCATCAGGAAAATCAGCAGCAGACCCTTCTATTATGAAAGTTGAGTCATCAGCTTCAAGATCCAAAGGAGATCTTTTGGCCATACTCTTCTTCCTTCTCCCAGGCTGATAGATTTCCCTAGAGGGAGCATTGTCATCTTGTGCATTTGTGGTAGGATTTGTAGAGGTAGAAGAAGACATAGTTGGATCACGAAGTGCATTCATCCTGTGGAGCATCTGTATTGCCCGTTTTGTTTTTATTTCTGCAAGATCAGCTTCCTCAACTTTAGAATCTTCCAGTGTGACAACAGGTGTTACTGGGGGAGTGGGGGTTGATACATCAAGTGCTTCAGGAGAAATGGAATGTGGTTCAGCAGATGGACTCTTGGCAGTGGAAGAAGCAACTTCAGATGTTGCCTCAGCAGGAATGACTGGAGATGATTTCTTGGCTGGAACATCATCAGACTTGAGTCTTTTGGCTTCTGGAGCAGCTTCATTCTCTGAAATCCTTCTCAAGTTGGTAGATTGTGCTGAAGCTGATGATCTGTCCTTCATGATTTGGTTATATTTGCGATATAGGACATGATCAGGAAACGCCATGACTTGTTTCATAGAGAGGCCAGAGTTGTACATTGAGCATTGGTTCTTCACCACCCTTCTTATTTCAGCTTTAGAAGGAGGTTTGTCTTTGGCCTTCTGAGCTTTGATGGCCCTCTTTTGTGCGATTGCTTCTTGCTTCCTTTGTCTTCCCTGAGCCATCATTCGCTCCACATAATTGTCACTGAGGAAATCTCCACCTAGTATACTTTGAGCCAGAGAAGGTCTTGAAATGACTTGCTGAGTGAGAATATCCCAGTGTTCAGCAGGCATCTGAACCCTCAGTTCATCAAGTTCTTTTCTTCTCTCAGGAGTTAAAGATGAAAATTCCTCTGTTTCAAGTTGTTTAGCCAATGCTACACTTTCCTTTGACTTTTCAAACTCAGCCAATCTACTTGCTTGACCCAGTCTTTCCTCCTCACTCACCAGGTTAGGACCAAGCTCATCTTCAGTGATGACATTTTTCCTTTTATCATCAGGCTGCTTAACACACTCTTCTTCAGTAAGATCAACTATAGGAATCTCTGTTGCAGTACCTAGGTCAACATGTTGATGTAGATTCTAGAATAGATGAAGATTGACCAAGATTTGGAGATGCATCCTCCATTTGCATATCAGCAGATGCAGCCTTATCAACCCCAGGTTCTTCTGAAGCTTCAGAAGAAACCTTATGTGAAAAGGATCTCCTTCTTCTTTTGTAGAGGACAGGTTCCTTCTTCCTTGAGGAAGTAGCAGCTACTGATGAAGGATCATTGAGAGAAACATCAGCTAACATATCCAGAGACCCAAACTGAGGTACTTCTTGTTCTTCATCAGAAGAAACCACAAGCTTCCTTTTGGAGCTCCCTTTGAGTTTGTCCTCTAACTTCTTGACTTGGTTCTGTAGTTCTTCAATCTTACTCCCAAGAGATGACTTAGTTTCTGCAAGCTCCTTTTTCAGACTAGTGACCTCAGCAGCATACCTGTTGAAAAGAGCATAGACAGATGAGAGTGTAATGGGGTCCTCAGCTCCACCAGCAGATTGCTCTGTGGTAAGGGGAACTTCATTGGACCTTTCAGAAGAAACATGGTCATGCTCAATGTGAGGAAGATCTTCATTAAGAGGATCCCTAACAGGACTTGGTGTGGGTGGTCTATGTAGATCTGACTCATCATGAGTAGTAAGTGTGGGTGGAGGACTGGGACATGGTGACTGGTCTGGAGCAACATGAGTTGCTTCAACAGTAGAAGATGGGCCCTCATCAATGTTAACCAATGGATTACCATCAGTAGCAACAGACGAGGAAGGAGGATTATTAGTCACATTCTCCTCATCAGCAGCCTCATTACCTTGGGGCAACATGGCTGCTAGCAAGGGATGATGTTCCCCCTGAAAGTTGGTTCTCATTGTAGAAAACAGTTTAGCAGTTAAAGTACCTATGGGACAAAAAGCTTGGGCTTGGGTAGAGGTGTCTAATATAATTTGTAAAAACCTTGGGTACATTAAAAATTTTCCCTTTGTCTTTTGAATATTTTCAACCATGTTTTCGAAAATATACTTAGAAAAATTGAAAGTTACCCCTTGAGAAAGACACACAATACCATATCCCGGTTTGGTAGAGAACTGATCCCATCCTCCAGTCTTGTTGCTCATGCATTGAAGCAACGTGTGAACCAAGAACCTCCACTTCGGACAAAGTTCCTTCTTCAGCCACATATCTGTCCTTGTACCACGATAGCCAATAGCTCTTAGCCCAGTAAGCACATTTTCCTGACTAGAATGAAATGCTCCATCAGCATCTTCCAAGTGAAGCTTCCTCCTAATTAGGTCCTCTGTAACAATGTACTCTGTTTCATCAATCACAGCCCTAATCTCAGTTTCACTCCTCTTCTCAGCAGATGCCCAAAATTGAGTGATCAGAGATTCATATATCTCATTAGGAGAATGAGTTAGAGCATAACAAATCTTGAACCTTTTCAGGAATTCCACCATTGGTTCATACAGTTCATATCCCTTGCCGTTTCCCAGAAATGCAACTTTGTTGTGATCATGTTTAAATTCAAGAGCCATGAGGAATATGAGTGTTTAGGATTATGATTTTGAAATGGTGAGTGTTTGTGAAAGTGGAATGAGAGGGAATTTGTTTGTTCTGAAGCGAGTGATGGTGGATGAAGTGTTTTTGCCTAAATTATAGTCAAAGAAAAATGGACCGTTTGGTTGACTATTGCTGACGTGTATTGCATCTTTGACCCAACCCAAAATATCACTTCAGCAGGAACACATGATCAATCTGCTGAAGTATAACTTCAGCAGAATGCATCAAAGATAAGAATATCTTCGGTAAGTTTCTAGAATTACTGTGCCACCCACTTGCATTAAACTCATTGAACCTCGAACCCGTCTATAAAATGATCCCAATGTAACTCATCTTTTCATCAAGATCCCCAAATAATTACCACAAACCCTAGATGTAAAAATATCCCCAATTAACCAAATTGCACCATGAATACCAAAACTGAGATCATAGATCTCACTTCCTCATCTTCATCATCCTCTTCATCATCATCAAGTGGTGAATCAAACCCATGGTTCCATTACTTTCCTCAACCCTACCCACGACCAAATAAATCGCCCTTTCTTTCTTCTTCAGAAGATGACAGTGTAGTGAATCCAAGTGAATCTGCTGATGATTCTGATGACTCCTATAAGGAGGGAACATCTTACTCCCAACCTCCAGCACCTCGGTCTCAACAAAGACCTCGTGCCAGGAATCCGCCACTCCCCAAAGATAGAGAGGTGGTTCTTGGTCTCACTGCGCCATCTTTTGGTGCATGAACACACATCGTATAGTAGAAGGGCTTAAGGAGGGTGGATCGATTGCATTTTGGTTGAAATGAATAGATGAAGCACAAAGGACACGTTAGTTCTCTACGTCATCCTGCGTGGTCATCGTCATCATCAATCGTTTGCATCAATCCATCCTTCCATTTTGGTCCTTAGCATCTTCGTCGTCCTGGTCATGCATATCCAACCAGCCAGTTAGACTGAATGGGTGGTTACGCAAGACCTACAAAAGCAAAGCCAGCATCAAATGCATATCCAGCATTCCATTAGATTTCGGAATGAAAGATATACACTAGATTAGGCTTAGCTTTGTACAGCTCGTATCTTGAAGATGCATAGTAGTAGGTTGACTTTATGTAAGCTGTAAGCTGTAAACTGTTTCTTGAATGAATGAATGAACAATTTGACTTCAATCTCTTTTCGTCAGTATTATAACTTCAGTGGAATCAAATTGTATGCTTCAGTACTTAGACTTTCAGGAGAAACAGGCAACACTCTTATAGCTATCTTAACCATGTACCATTGAGTCATTCTTGATGAATTTGAACTTGATCATGAAATGGACAAACTGTAATCTAGACATCTGCAAAACAGACACAACACTCCACAAGAACAACACAAAAACAAGCTAACAAATAATTAGACAGTTAGTGTTAGCAAAGAATCATAAACAACAGAGGCAAAAATGCAAATAGAGAAAATCAAAAAGATAAAATCTATTAAATAAACGCTATCACTATTGGCAAAATGATGTTTTTACAAACTGATCGAATCAAATTTAGAAAAACTGTTTATTGAACAAAATATGACACAAACAAAATATGCAGAGTTTGTACAAAATCCTCCCCTGAGGCATATGCCTCCCCTGAGGCCTATGTCTCCCCTCAAACTATGCATTTAAGGGTTTAACATTCCAATATTGACCACGAGGTGTTGAAACCTTGGTCCATCAAACGCTTTTGTTAATAGGTCTGCCACATTATCATCAGTATGGATTTTAGCCACTTTTATCAAATGTTTTTCATATGCATCTCTTATAAAGTGGTGCCGGATTTCAATGTGTTTTGTTCGGCTGTGAAAAACTGGATTTTTGACTATGCAGATGGTACTTTGATTATCTATATGAATAGTAGTGTTCATGAAGTTGTACCCATAGTCCAGCAATTGGTTTTGAATCCAGAGGACCTGACCACAGCAATTTGCAGCAGCAACGTACTCTGCTTCAGTAGTTGAGGCAGCCACAATGGTTTGTTTCTTGCATTGCCAAGAAATCAACCTCTTGCCAAGAAATTGGCAGCCTCCAGTTGTGGATCTTCTATCCAGATTTGCACCAGCATAATCACTGTCACTATATGCTTCCAACTTGAAAGGAGACTCTTTTGGGTACCAAAGGCCTAAAAGAGGTTGGCCTTTGAGGTACTTAAAGATCTTCTTGACAGCATTTAGATGGGAAGTAAGTGGAGTGACTTGATGTCGAGAACAAACACTCACCGCAAAAGTAATATCAGGCCTTGAAGCTGTCAGATACATCAATGAACCAATCATGGACCTGTACAGATGAACATTCACATGTAGATCTGGTTCATTATTTGCTTTAGTCTTTGGAGCTTCATAAGGTGTGGTGGCAGTCCTAACACCTTCCATACCAAACTTCTTCAGAATGTCCCTCACATATTTATCTTGACAGATAAAAATGCCATCTTGTTTCTGCTGAACTTGGAGACCCAAAAAGAAAGTAAGTTCACCCATAGCACTCATTTGAAATTCACCCTTCATCAGTTCCTCAAATTCCCTACACCACGCTTCATTTGTGGAGCCAAAAATAATGTCGTCCACATAAACTTGCACAAGAATGATGTCTGAGTAATGCTTCTTTAGGAACAGAGTTTTGTCAATAGCACCTCTCCTATAGCCATGCTTCAGCAGGAATGATGAAAGCCTAGCATACCAAGCTCTTGGTGCCTGATGTAAGCCATAAAGAGCTTTAACAACCTTGTAAACATGATTTGGGTGATAAGGGTCTTCAAATCCCTTTGGTTGAGTGACATAAACTTCCTCTTCAATCTCACCATACAGAAAAGCACCTTTGACATCCATTTGATACACCATGAAACCCATGTAAGAAGCATAAGCCAAGAAAATGCGAATAGCTTCTACTCTGGCAACAGGGGCAAACACTTCATCATAATCAATCCCTTCCTCTTGTCTGAAGCCTTGTGCTACTAATCTTGCTTTGTTTTTGATCACAACACCACGAGCATCTCTCTTATTCTTCAGAATCCACTTTGTCCCAATGGCATATTTGCCATCAGGGAGTGGAACCAAAATCCAAACCTGCTGATTGTGAAATTGTTGCATCTCTTCTTGCATTGCTTCTAGCCAGCTTGAATCATTAAGAGCTTGAGATACACTGGTTGGTTCCACTTGAGAGAGAAGACAAGCAAACAGACAATGTTTGAAGTCTGTGTGATTGTCTCTTTGCTGGTTGGAGACATAAGAGAGAAAAGCAATCTGCCCAAATTGAGGACTTGTGATAGCCCTTCTAGTTCTAACAGGTGCCAGAAGATCACCTATGATGTTGGATTGAGGATGAGCAATGTTGATCCTCTGAGTAGCAGTGGGGCTGACTTCAATGGAAGAATCAACATTGGTGATTGTTGGTTCAAATTCAGCATCATATGAGGGTGAGGTGAAAATGCCAGCTTTGGGTTGATGATTTCCAAGATCGAAGGGTTTTGGAAAGCGTGTATGAGGTTCTCCAAAGGCTGAAGACACTTGAGCAGGAATAGTATAGTCTTCAGCAGATTTGGGAATGGTAGGTGTGGCAGAGTCAACTTCAGCAGATGAGTGGTTTCTACTGATTCCTTCATTAGCCACCTCCCCATTCAGTTTCTCTGCTTCAAGCTTGGCAGCAAACTCTTGAGTCTGAAGCCTAGCCAGGTCCTCAGCATAATGAGAGTCATCATCATCACTCGTGTCAGCAATATCCTTGGAGATGGTACCTGCAATATTGTTAGGGGAGAAAGAAGGCACAAGTATAGGTTGCTCATCATCTTCAAACTCTTTGTCAGAGTCATCATCTAAGGGACCTGCATTGTTAGCGGGAGAAGCTTGAGAACCTGCATTTTGGTTAGCCAAGTGTCTAGTGTAACCCAAGGAATCAGTTAAGTAGTCAAGGTCAAAAGACCATGTATGACCCTGTCTTTGAACATTATGTGTATCATCCAAAAATCTCAGGTTCAACGTCTCCTCTATCTTCTTGGCTTGCAAATTGTACACCCTGTAGGCCTTACTATGAGCTGAATAACCCACAATATAGCCATCATCAGCCTTCTCATCAAACTTTCCCAACGGATCACTTGTGTTCAGAATGGTCACTTGACAACCAAAAGGTTTTAGGTAGTGAATGACAGGAACCTTCCCAAAGAGAAGTTCATAAGGTGTTTTGAGTTGAGGTCTTGTTATGGAGACCCTGTTTAGCACATAGCAAGCTGTGCCAACAGCTTCAGTCCAGAACATAGTGGGTAGCTTAGAGTCTGCAAGCATTGATCTTGCAGCCTCTATTAAGGTCCTATTCTTTCGTTCAGCCACCCCATTTTGTTGTGGGGTTCTTGGATTACTATAGTCCCTTTTTATACCTTTTGACCCACAGAGTTCTATTAGAATTGCATTTTTGAACTCTGTCCCATTATCACACCGAATACCCTTGACCTTTTTGTTCAACTGATTTTCAATGAGAGTGATGAATTCAGTCAGCACTTGAGAGGTTTCATCTTTGGTTCTGAGAAAGAACACCCAACAAAATCTGCTATAGCCATCAGTGATCACCAAACAGAAGAACTTATGATCAATGCTTCTGACTTGAGTTGGACCAAACAGATCCATGTGAAGCAACTGAAGAGGTTCAGTAATGATGCTCATAGCATTGATAGCTTTGTAAGAAGCTCTGTGTTGTTTTCCTTTGTTGCAAGCGACACAATTATGATCATTTGTGAATACTTTGGTGGGAAGACCTTCAACAAGACCCATTTTAGAGAGTTTGTTAATTGTCTTGAAATTCACATGAGCCATCCTTCTATGCCATTTAGTGGACTCATCAAGAGATGCTTTAGCCACTAAACAAGTGAGGTCACCACCTGGTTGCACTTTATTAAGGTTGAATGTGTATAAATTGTGAGTACGAGGAACCTTCAGCAGAATTGAAGTTTCTTCTGGGAGTTTGAAGTCTTTAGACAGCACAAGACATTCATTCTCAGTGAAGAGAACTTTGTTCTTAGTGTCACAGATTTGTGAGACAGAGAACAAGTTGAAATGCTGAAGTTCCTTAACATAGTACACATTTTCAAAATCTAGATGAGGTGTCTTTATGGTGCCTTTCCCTGTGATACTCCCATCACTTCCTCCAAAAGTTACATTGCCTCCTCCTTCTATGGGAACAAAGTTGTGCATCATATCTCTGTTTCCAGACATGCTTCTGGAACAACCACTATCAACAATACCAATATTCTTATGCTTAAGGGGATGATCCTACAAACAACAACAAAATATATACAAATGGTTAGAACACGATGGAGGTTCAAGTCATTACTGACTTGAACCTGCCTTGTGGATCACAGGTTTAGGGCATGAAGATTTAGAGGATCCACCATTGTTCTTGGTCCTCCATTGATGATTGGGTCCCTTGTTAGTCCAAGAACAACCTGCTGAGGGCTTCACAGCAGTGTTCCCATATCCCACCCTAGCATACATAGAGTCAACATATGTAGGCCAATAACCATGTTTAAAGTATGAGCTAGTTGGTTGCACATAAGGTCTGGTAACTAAATCTCTCCAATGAGAGTCAGTATTAGCTGCTTGAGGGACATAAGGTGGAATATTAGCAACATTGGTCCACCTAGATCTATGGTTCTGGTGAGTAGCACATGCACCCAATCTTTGCTCATGAAAATCACAATCCTTAATTAAATGACATTTACTTCCACATACAAAACATGTCTTCTTCTTGGAAGATTTATTTAAATGGGGAGATGTTCGATTACATGAAGAAGTACTTAAATTGGAAACATTTAAGGAATTGTTTTTAACAGACTGATTATTCAAAGATTTAAAAGATAAGTCTTCAGAGGGAACTGTCTTGGAAGTTGATTCCTCAGCAGCTTCCTTAGAAGGCTTGTAAGTAGACTGGGGTACAGGCTTGGGTGTTGGTTCAGGCTTGGGAAGGTCAGACTTCTCATTTGAATCACAGCTTTCATATGAAGTAAACCCTTGATCCGATGAATTGTCACTGTTAGAGCAAGAGACAAAGTCATTAGATGAGGTATCAGGGTCTGGCAAGTCTTTTGACTTTTTGCCATATAGATGATGTGATCCATCAAAGTCAACAGTGATGGATAGGTCTGTGGGCATAAATTCACCTCTAATAGGTCCAGGGACAGCATGCATATCACCTTCCTTAACATAATTAGCTAGGCCAGCTGGGGTAGATTTACGCCCATCATACTTAGCTTCCGGACCAACATAATTTTGAAAACCCAAACCTATAGGATATGTCTGAGATTGACTAGAATAGATAATTCTATTTAAGCTTTTACCAGACATTTGCCATTCATTATTCCTAGCAATTTCCTCAGCTAGTTTTGCCTTAAGCTCTAGGTTCTCAAACACAGCTTCATCCTTCGCTTTCTCAGACATTTTTAAGTAATTATTTGCAACTTCTAGATCAAACTGTAAAACTTTTATCTTTTCTTCATAAGCTATTTGATTCTTTTGAAACCATACTTTTTGTCTTTCTACAGTTTTTAATGCAAGTTTATGAGCTTCATTATCAATATAGCATGCATCAAACTTAGGTTTCATAGCATCAAATTCTTCTTTAAGTTCATTGTATCTTAGACTACAGCCAAAAATACAATTATGTACCTGAGATAGTCCCATCAAGGCAAACTGATCATGCCTTTCATCCGAAGTGCACCTTGCAAGCAGTCCAAGCTTGTCAGTATCATGAGCTTCCTCATTAACAGGTTCATGTGCAGTCCAGTTGACCTGTTCATCCATGGTGAGGAGAGCTGCTGAAGCTCCAGTTTCCTGCTGTTTCTGCTGATATGAAAGATATTTGGCTCCATCTCCACTCTTTCTGTCCTTGCATTCTCTTGAGAAATGCCCCATCTGATGACAAGTGAAGCACTTGACTTTGCTCCTATCAAAGCGAGTTGGTTCCTTTCCCTTGAAAACAAACTTCCTTCCAGCCTTCTCTTCAAACCTTTTGATGTCCACTGATAGCAATGCCACCTGCATTTTCAGCTTCATTTCCTCCATTTCAAGAGGGTCCAAGTGATCAAAGTCTTCATATGCAAGATACTGCTGAGTATCATAGTCAGCAACAAACGAATGAAGAACATCCTCCATCACACTACTAGTCTTCGGTTGTGAAGATTGTGGAGTGGGACGAGTGTTATGTGGTGGAGTGGGAGAGCTGGATGCTGGAAAGTAGTTGGAACTAGGAGATGATGGAAAATAGTTGGAACTAGGAGATGATGGAAAATAGTTGGAGCTAGGAGCTTGTACCATCATGTTGGAATGAGATGTCCCAACAAAATCTGCATGGTTAGAAGAAGATGTACGGTAGGGAGTCCTGACATCTGGTTCAAGAGTTCTGAGTCTGTTGTACAGCTCATCAAAAGTGAGCATGTCCAACCCTCCTTTAGCCTTGAGTGCTATACTAACATGCAACCATGATGGCGGCAATGACCGCAAGAACTTTGAGTTGCAATCTTCATTATCTGGTTTAGCATTCAGCTGATTCAGCTGACTCAAGATCCTATGGTACCTGTCGTATCCCTTGTGGATACCTTCTTCTTCTGATATATTGAAGTCCTGAAACTGTTGTCTTAGCATGGACTTCCTCATTCTCTTTGATTCTTCATTTCCACCGAACCTTGCTTTGAGAGCCATCCATATATCTTTTGCATCATCCATATGATGAAAATCACACAGATGATCTTCTGGAATGGCTTGAAGCAGAATAGTTTTTAGTTTATGCTCTCTCTGCATGGCCAGCACTTCTTCAGCAGTTTTTGGTGGAGCCATGATAAACTTCCCATCCCTGTCAGGAATCATTTTCTTTAGACTGTTTCCTTTCTTTACTACCTCCCACAGATTCCAATCAACATTGGAAATCCAGTTTTCCATCTTCATAGTCCAAAGTTCATACTCTTCCCTTTTTAAATAAGGAAATTTACCATTGCTGTTTGTGAGACTTAGCTGTTGCATGGAAGTGGTGTTGGTGTTGTTTGTGTTGGTGACTTCATTTTCATTATCGGATCCAGGCATGGTGAATGAATGTTTGATTGTATGGGGGTGAGAATGGTTCTTAGTATCGTAGAGACTTTCCCGAGGCTCTGATACCACTTGTTGAACTCACATAGACCTTGATAGATCTTAAGCACTCGGAGATCGTTAGTGTTGCCGATGTAATCACAAGCAAACTAATGGAAGATCTCTACAACTCGTATTGTAGCGGAAAGTAAATACAAGTTATATTAACTAAGAACTCTTTGATCCTCTATGGATCTTTTATTATCGAAACTCTATGTTTCGGATAGTTTACAAGACTTGAAATACTTGAGAAAAACTTTTTCTATTACAAACTAACTTGGTTTCTTATATAGGCAAGAAACCCTAATGAGCGTTGACAATTTACGCTCCTAATACTAACATAGACTAAGCATGCTTCTAGACAAGCATGCAACTAATCATATTGTTTTGTTAATCATATTGTTTATTCTGATAAGCTCTACATAATACGGCGCCAACCTATACATACGGCGCTGACTTTTACTCTATACTGAGCTTATCTCTCCTACGTGGATTCACATCTTCAGCAGCAACACGATATCTGCTTTAACACTTCTGCTGAAGTGGTACTTCAGCAGAATCCTTTCTTCTTCAGCAGAATCCATTCGGCAGATGCTTCGGCAGAATCAGTAGTTTACCTTAATTCCCAACAGACACCATGGAGCCTCGCCACAAGGCCTCTCGCCGTTACAACGAAACGAATAAGACAAAACGATTTCAAATTCAAACCGTTTGAATATTACCGTTTTAAATGCAACGGTCCCTTTTTTTTATTTTTTTTTCTTTTTCAAACCAAATATTACACTCTTTACTCTATAAATAATACCCATTTTTTATAAAAACATTCACACTTCTCATTCACAACCAAAAATATATTATCTTCATCATCTTAATCCACAACAAAAAATTATAGGTGATGATGAATATAATAAACATAAATATAATATATAAACGCAGCGGAATCATCACCAACAACGGATCCATATTGCCATATGATCAATCAAATAAAACATAGATAAGGTTTATACCTTTGTAGCGTGATTCCGGTAACGAGAGACCAACGACCACCACGAATGGAATCAAGAAACCAAAAGACCAATTAGGTTGGCCTTTCCCAATGTGTGAAACACACTACACGTCAAGCAATCACCCTTTGATGCTAGTCTAACCTTTTCCCCTTTTCACCAATCCTTGCAAAAGACTACACCTAGTATTATCAAGGAGAGAAAAACCAAAAACACAAACCCTAAAGTGTGTGTGTAGTTGGACGTCCACCATAAGGGGAGGGGACATATGTGAGCCTATGGGGTCACACACATATACACTTAGACACCATTATTATAATGTATTTATCGTATTTACATTATAAATAACCTTTTCACATAAGGGTGTAAAGAGGCGTATTTGGACTTTGAAGGACCTAATGTGTAACTTATGATTTGACATCAATTAGCATTAATGCTAATTGATGATAATTGATGTTGATTGGGAGGTTACAACTTGCACTTCAAAACTTCCTCCCCTCCCCTTATGGTGGACGTCCAACTACACACACACTTTAGGGTTTGTGTTTTTGGTTTTTCTCTCCTTGATAATACTAGGTGTAGTCTTTTGCAAGGATTGGTGAAAAGGGGAAAAGGTTAGACTAGCATCAAAGGGTGATTGCTTGACGTGTAGTGTGTTTCACACATTGGGAAAGGCCAACCTAATTGGTCTTTTGGTTTCTTGATTCCATTCGTGGTGGTCGTTGGTCTCTCGTTACCGGAATCAAGCTACAAAGGTATAAACCTTATCTATGTTTTATTTGATTGATC
Organism: Chrysanthemum seticuspe; assembly: GCA_019973895.1. NCBI lineage: Eukaryota > Viridiplantae > Streptophyta > Magnoliopsida > Asterales > Asteraceae > Chrysanthemum > Chrysanthemum seticuspe. The sequence goes on from BPTQ01000007.1 coordinate 51,149,685, forward strand.
ATATGGCAATATGGATCCGTTGTTGGTGATGATTCCGCTGCGTTTATATATTATATTTATGTTTATTATATTCATCATCACCTATAGTGGTATCACGAGCCATCATATGTGCCATATGATTATCGGGTATGCGAAAAAATGGTCAAAAACGCGTGTTTTTAAGTGATTTATGCAACCACTTTCAAAACAGCCCCGAGGGCTCCATTTTTCATGGATTAAGTATGTTAATAGTAATATAAACATCTGTGATTTTTGGTCCTATGGCCATTGGTTTCGCATTTGTTCCTTAAACAATGTGTTCGGTACGCTAAAAATGGCTTTAATCGCGTTGTTTTAATCGATTCTTGAAACGATTTGAAAACAGCCCCTAAGGCTTAATTTACTGTGGTAAAATGATTTTTAGAAGGTCTAATTTCAGTAGGTTTGAGAACCTAAATCCATTTTACTCGCGTACCAATCGGGGTTTTTATTCTTGTTGATTATTTCTTCGATTCGTTGGCTAAATCTTTTATTTCATGCTATTTAAATTGTTCCCATGGCAAATACATGCATGTTTGCTCATGGGATTAGCCAACACCGTGTTATGTTCATAATTTTATGGTATTATTATGTGTTTATGCAAAGCCGATGAAAACCTAGACCACTTGTGCTATGAATGATTGTGATTGTCGTTAATTTCTTATTATTTGGGGTTTGCCATTGTTTCGGCTTTTATGTATGAATTTTAATTTGGTTTTTGCCATTGTTTGGGCATGTTACAATAGATAGATAGTAGATTAGTTGTATTTTACATTCTATATATTGTAACCGATGCTTGGAATGGAATGGCGAAGCATAAAAGACATAAAGACGCAAAATGGCTGCTCGTACAAGCTGCAGTAAAACGGCGTTTCCCGATGATAGGTGGCTTATTTTTTAACCAAATTGTTTTTGCAGATAGACAACTCATGGGCCCACAACTTTGTAGTTTGGTGCTAAGCTCGGGGATGACTCCTTCTAGGCCATTTGGGCCTCCGAATGCAGAAATTCTGGGCTGGCAGATTCACTTTTCATATGCATTATGGGCTTCTACTTGTCCTTGCTAGGTCTTGGAGCAAGTGGGAGTCCTCCGTGTGGTTGTCGTTTATGTCCCTAGATGACTCTTGGTTCTCGTGATGGCTCACGAGACCAAGCATAGGTTCTTTCATCGGTTGAGGCTTTGCATATTGTGGTTGTGTGTTGGTTGTTTGCTTATTATGTATGTTGTGAATGTATATAACTTGCAAATAGTTTTCTAAAACTTAAAATGAAACACAAACCATTTTCAAACTAAATCTTATGATTTAGTTTAACTAAGTTTAAATATGGATTTAACTTAAAATCATTGTTTTAATAATAACACTTAACTTGTTATGTATGTTATTCGATTTATGTATTGTCCTATCTCTATTATAATCCACATAGGTTCTATATTAGACTTGAAAATGGACAACTTGACACACATAAATTAAAACAATGATTAGAATTAAGTTAAGAAGAGTTTTTAACTTGTGCTACGAAGAATGAATGCATGCTTTTTCGTACACCTTTTTTGATTCACATCAACATATTTTACCCGTCACAAATTTAAGTCATGCCGTCCAATCGCTTGAGAACACTTGCAATTACTTTTTGCCTATGCGTGGGACCTAGGTTGAATTGTAACCCAAGGTGATTATTGTCTATGCGTGGGACCTAGATATATTTTCGCACGTTCTCAAATTGGATGACTTAATCAAGTTAAGCGGTGAGACCTTGACCCGAGGCAAGGATGGGACTAAACATGCCTACTTGACACTAGATGCTTGTTCACTAGTGCCATGAGTCCCATAAGGATCTAAGAATTGCACATGTAATGCAATTGGTGATCGTCGCCTACCAATTGAATCTACTATTGCTAGCAGATCAACTGATGTGATAGTAGAAGCACAATGTGGATCTTAGCCTTTTTTCGTAAATTAATTGTTTTAAACATGGGGTAATTAATTTGTAAAAGGATAATTGTCGAAAATACTAAAAATTGAACTTTGTAAATTCATATTAATGATATAATGCATCACATCCGTAAACAAAAGTTTGTTCTTTTCTTGTTATAAAGACAAACTAAGTACTTCTTTCCTTGTAAGAAAGAGACTTGTTCCTATTTGTTTTCTTTATGAGGAAATACAATAATAGGAATATTTGAATTGTCCTAATTCTAATCAAACTCAAAGCACACCCACTCTAGAAATCGTGATGTCTTGCAAAAGTCAAAACGGTTAAGTGTGGTTGCACATCTTATTCTTTCAAGTTTGTTTTATAACCCTAGTTTCGGTTCTGAAACATTGAAGTAAGATGAGATATTTGGATAACTAGAGAACACGTTTTCTATAGCTACCAAAATAATACGAGTTTTAATAATTAGAAGATGGAAATATCAATAAACCGCAAAATGGTAAAGACAATTACTAGCATGATTACCTAGCAATTATCTTAACCCAATAAACCTAATAAGGTACTACACACCCTTGTGGTAAAATAGACCTTATGGAGGAATTGCATGCCTATTTTCAAGTTAAAATATCAATGATGGCTAGCCCGTCATCTATATGTTAGAACTTGATGCACTTCATTGAATATCTAAGTACATGTTTACTAGTCCAAGTGACTCACATTAGCAATAATGTGTAGATATTCAAAGAAAGAAAGAAAGTATCCAATTGACACTCAGTCTCCACTGGTGACATAACATTTATGATGTTGAATAATCCAATGTGAGCTATGTGACTTTAATACTGGTGACGAAACACATGTAATGTTGTCTAATCCAGTGGGAGCCGTAATCTTTATTACCTTGAAGGTTGCCCATATTATTTCTTGATTGTCTTGAAATAATACATTACTTTCCACACGTGAAGCATCATAGTTTATATAAGAACCATTGCATGAATTTTATTAGATAACTTGTCGCGTTCCTGATGTTGCTTCCTGAAATGTTATCAATAAATTGTTATGCATGATTCATTATTAAAACAATAAAGTTCTACATATCTATATTTTCATTTTGTATAAAATCATATCTGTGACACTGTCATATTACGCATGATGTTGTGCCATGCACAAGTGGGAGAAATCTTCATTGTGTGCAAGATACAACATATAACAATATGACTAATAGTTTTTCTTGACTGCAAGGTAAGAAAACTAATATTCTACTAGGACTTCTACACATAAAATGTAAGTTGCCCTAATTAGAACAAATGTCAAGATAATATGAAAAGCTACTTCAACATATTCACCGAATTGTTCAGTAAATATGATTATGTATTATTGTAAAGTCATAATCTTGAAGTATGAAATTAACTTGAAATTACTATTGAGGCCAAGAGTCGGCACTCTAAATTGCTTTACTTGAATATGTTTAGGTCTATTGTAAAGACTTAAACATCAAGTCTGTTAATTGTTGAAAGACTTATAACGTAAAGTAAGACGTTAACTTGTTATGTATTCTTGTTAAATACATGTACATGAAGTCATTAAATTGTTAATGACGTATGACGTATAGTAAAATATTAAATGTTTATGTTTTCTAGTCAAAACATGCACATGAAGTCATTGACTTGGTCAACAACTTATAAATTAAGTATGCAATAGGCTGAAAACACTATTGATGCCATCTGGTTTGACTTGGTTGGCAGATACGTAAGCCAAAGAGTATAAGTTCATCTAATGAGTTGTAGGATAGTCTCACAACATCAATCCTCATGGAATACCACATTATTATGGTATGTCCATCCTGGAAAATCAAACTCTATTGATATTGTTTGATCTTTGATGACTTAAACTCTCTTACCTCCAAAGAATTAAGGTTAGAAAATTGAATGTGCCATGGGTACACTGATAAGGTTTTAAAAGGTACCTTTTTAAGGGGTCATTTAAGCCCTTATTCGATCACTTTTGTATCCGTTATTGCTTAATATCGTTCCTTTTCACTTTTTAGGTCTCTTGAAGGCAAAATGCTGGAATGATGCTTATTTGGACGAAAAGGCGCGAATATACGAAGAAAATGGCCAAAGTCAGAATCGAGACACTCAAAGCTGCTGAAACATAAGGCGACGGTGTCACTGCATATTTGCGACGCCGTCGGGAAGGAATTTTGCGACGGGTCAGAAGCGAAATTGCATGTTTTCAAGGGACGACGTCAGGTTCTAAAGGAGTAGGCCGTCGTTACTCAGACGGCCTAGATGCAGCCAAGACGACGTCAGAGCTGAAGGGGACGGCGTCACAGTCATAAGGTGACGCCGTCGAAAGGTTTACGTGGCCAAGACGAAACCCTAATGACGGCGACACGACGGCGTCACGAAACATAAGGTGACGCCGTCGCAGATGTAATCTTATATATAGAATCCGAATTTTTCAGTTTTTGTGTGTAGTCTTTTGGAGTAAAAACCTAAAACCGAACCAAGGCTTTCTTGTGCAGTATTTTAGGGTTCTAAACCCTATTATACATCAAGATAAGTATTTACTTCATTAATTTAATTATGTCTTTGATTATTTGTGTGTATGCTTGCATGTTCTCCATGTCCGGCTAATTTATTTGTGTGTTTGCTTAGGGAATATGAAACTTAATTATTGAATATTGATTGGTTGATACTTATCTTAGTTGACTAATGATCTAGAGTGCGCTAGATTATTCGTTGTGTACTTAATGCTTGACATTTCTTTGTGAACTTTAGAATATAATTATCTAGGTAATTGTAGGATAAAGTATTCAAGGACAACCGTAGAGTAGGCGTCTATAAATCACTAGAGGATTTGTAAACAAGACCCTTTGGTAATTTCAAAGAGTTAGGGAAATAAGCACGCCCTATAGCCTTAGAATCACAACGCAACTAGGAATAAGGACGTGACAAATCAACCATCAATAGGAGATAATTAAGGAGTAGTAAAACCTAAGTAAACACATCTTTAAACTATCATACGAGTACACATCAATTAGACATAGACTATCACAACCTTAGCTTAGATAATTAGATAATAGTAGAGTAATCGGTAGCAATACCAACCCCCCAAATCCAATACCCGAGATTCGTACCTTTTCATTTTCTAAAAAAACATAAAAAGATAAAAAAAATAATCTTCCTCAACCTCAACCTTAGCGTAGTAACTTCTCACTAGCATTCCTATTCCCCTAGAGAACGATATCAATACCCGTGGCTTACCCTAATTACTACACTACAACGATTAGGTTCACTGCCTAGGGTGTTATAAAACTTGCTCGAAGAAAAGGAAGTTTCCTTGACCCCGAACGACGCGTGTAGCGTTATCAAGTTTTTGGCGCCGCTGCCGGGGAATAGAATAGCTAGTTAGTAGTCCACCTCGTTTAGGTTTCTTTGCTTGATTCCTATCAAGTAAATTTTTCTCATTTTTTAGCTTTCTCTTAGTCTATCCCCCTTCTTCGTGACCTTTGTTAGTAATCCCATCACTTTTCACCATGGAAGGTGATAACCAACCACCAAACTATACTTCACCACAAAACAAATACCCACTGCTTGACCCAGCCTCTGCTAACCAACTTCGAGCCCGTATCATGAGCGAAATCGGAGAGCTTAGGAAATTAAATATGATAATTGAAAATACACTCAAAGAAGTCCTTAAGGAATCTGATCGCCCTTTAGATAGTGATTTGACCACAAGTGATTCGGATGATGATCTAGAGGAAGGAGATTATAAGGTATTAGAAATTATGGAGGGTGACAAGGAGGAGGAAGAACTTGGGGGGTACTTTGACTCATACCCTAAAGGAAAAGAAACCGCCTATCACCATAACGTGGTTAATTTTCCAAGACCACCCTTCGAGCCCCGCATAAGGAGAGGAAACCCTAAAAACATCAAGGTACCGTGTATGATTGGATACTTATATAGGGATCACACCTACATTGACTATAAGGCACCCATGAATGTAATGTCTAGGCTCTATTATAATTGGATCATGAGCAAAAAGCTAGAGCCTATGAGGGACCCCTTTCGCCCTAGGAAAGCAAGTAACTATGTGGGGAGGATTAAGGGATTACATGTGTTCATAGGTAACTTCACATATAGGTGTGATTTCATGATTTTGGAAAACGTTAAGGGCATCATTGATGGGTTTTTAGGAGATGTAATCCTTGGGAAACCATTTATAGAAGAGTCTAAGATGGTTTATGATAAAGAGGCAGGGATAATTGAGTTCTCAAATGAAGCCGAGAGTGTTAAATATATAATGCCCCATAAAAATAAGAATTATGAGGGCATGGATGATTTAGATGTAGATAACATTCCGGCATTCGAGGTTGATTGGAAAAACAAAGTCTACTACACTGCTTGTCTTGAACTGGGACCTGAATATATTCGTGATGAGAGAAGAGTTAAAGAGATCGAATGGGCCCTTAAGATTAAGAAAACGTAGGGGTAGGACTACGAGTCTAGCTACAAGACTCTTAAATAAAGAAAAGCGCTTCGTGGGAGGCAACCCATGCTTAATTGTTTGCTTGTTAGTGTCATATATCTTTTATTAATTGTTTGTCCTCATGTTTAAATTTGTAAAAATGCTTTATTTTGTTTTTAACCTCGTCTTAATTACATATAAAGGTATTTTACATAAAGGATAAGTGTAGGGAGGATTACACACGTTTTCATAAGAAACGTGAACATGAGAATAACAATTAACTAAAAGATATATATGTTTGTTTGTTCGAGTCAAATGCTTGTATCGAGTCATAATGGATGTTTTTGCAGAAGTTTTTCCAGATTCTAAAGATGCAAATTTTCCAGAATTTTTTCCAGAAAATCGCAGACCAGTTTTTGTCAGGATAACCTGACGGCGTCAGGATTGCAACCTGACGGCGTCAGGAAGGAATAAAAACTTCAGCTTACTTTTTCTCGTTTTCTGAGCTACTTGTAAAATTTTGGAATTTTCCAGATCTTAACTTTCAAAACAAATTCTGTAAACATCCATTCCACAAGCATTATATCCTAGTTTAAATCGAGTCTTATGTATATTATTACCGCCGATTTTACGCGAAGGTTTCGTTTGTTTTCTTCTAGTGTGCAGGTTTAGTTTGTCAAGAAGAAGTTACACAAGTTTGGAAGGAGCCTTTCACGCAAAAGCTCTTCTTGGAAAAGATTTAACCACCACTTTTTACGGATCCTACCGAGCTAATCAGGGGAGTATTAGTTTCTTTCGTTTTTAATTACCTTCTATTATCATAACTTTGATACTTTCGGGGAACATTGGGGACAATGTTCAGTTTAAGTGTAGGGAGGGAAAATAAACGGGAACTTTGAAACTATGCTTATCCTTGACTGTTTGCTTTGTCCAAGTGTATTTGTGTAATAAACCATGAGAAAATGTAGGTTAGGGTAATTTTAGCCAAATTTAAAATTTTTTCATGACGTATAAGAGTGGGCCATTAGTCTTAACAAAAGCGTCTCATGGATAGGAAGTTGCATGACTAGCACAAAAAACCCTTACCACCTAAATTCCACCCAAAATGTGAGGATCGCCCTTAGATTAGTAGGAATTAAAGCATTCATCTTTAATGCTTAGAGTGTGAACCGGTAGTATATTAGATTCTAGAACTTGTTTTGTGATGCATTCCGAGATCGCAAGTGAGGCTACACTTGTGTAGTTAGGAATAACTAAATGATAAGAGGCATTAGGATAACCCTTGTTTAATACCTGTAATATAATTACTTCTTCCATATCGGTTGAGTAATTCCCCCACACCCTTTGCGTTGTACTCATCTTTAGTACACGATACCCCTAGTTAACCCCTCAGAGCCTATCCTTTTCGCGGTTCTCGTGATGTTTCGGTTTTTCCGGAATATCAATGAAGAGCATTGTTTACACCCCACCCCCAAATATACACCCAAATCGCCTTAGCCTACCTTTATTGCACTCACTTTTAGTGCAAATTTATGTTATCACCTAAAACCCTTAGTTCAATTATCTGGTTGCTTACATGAGTTGCTAAGTCGAGTCATATCCTTTGTATACAGTTTTGGGATGATTGGGATTCATGGGAAAAGTTAAAGTTTATGAAACATAGGAAAGAGAACGTTAAACTCAAATTCCCTTTGTTTGCATAATAATGTACTCCAAGTGTTTTGATCTTTTCAATTCGGGTCAAATTAGTGTTAGAGTAATAAAAACTCAAGTGTAGGGATGTGTCTATAAATCCCTATCATTTTGATGTACCGTAGAGGATGGTAGAGTAAAAGGGTATGCACAAAAAAAAAAAAAAAAAAAAAAAAAAAAAAAAAAAAAAAAAAAAAAAATCGAAAAAAAATAAAAAATAAAAAAAAAAAAAAAAAAACCATACGGGCTACCATCCTACATCTATCTTTTAAATTATGTTTGTTTATTTTCGTTGCCTAGAGTTTTAGAGTGTCGAGTCTTGGCTTAGCAACGCCATTCTTCGTATACTTGCAACATAGAGATTTTTGACTATCCACCACTATATAGCCTATCCCACCAAACCCTTATTTCCCTACCGTAAGCCTAACGTTACAACCCTTTAAAGACCTCTTTGATAGTCTTTCCTAGGTGCTTACGCCAAAGCGATGGAGGTTTGATCTATTCTCAAGCCTATGGTAATCTATGTACTAGGACCGGTTAATGAGTGTTTATCTTCCATTTCCGATTTGTTATATTTCATATATACACCCGAGAGAGATGTGAGTATCCAAACACCCCATGTGAGGTGCTAGTATGTAATTTCCGTGCTTGTTATGACTTTTGCGGGGCTTATATGTGTTGTGGACCGTTTTGAATGGATGCTTCATGACCCCTAACTTATAAATTAATTGGCTAAAAGCACATTTGCTTGAGGACAAGCAAATACCAAGTGTAGGGATATTTGATAAGGTTTTAAAAGGTACCTTTTTAAGGGGTCATTTAAGCCCTTATTCGATCACTTTTGTATCCGTTATTGCTTAATATCGTTCCTTTTCACTTTTTAGGTCTCTTGAAGGCAAAATGCTGGAATGATGCTTATTTGGACGAAAAGGCGCGAATATACGAAGAAAATGGCCAAAGTCAGAATCGAGACACTCAAAGCTGCTGAAACATAAGGCGACGGCGTCACTGCATATCTGCGACGCCGTCGGGAAGGAATTTTGCGACGGGTCAGAAGCGAAATTGCATGTTTTCAAGGGACGACGTCAGGTTCTAAAGGAGTAGGCCGTCGTTACTCAGACGGCCTAGATGCAGCCAAGACGGCGTCAGAGCTGAAGGGGACGGCGTCACAGTCATAAGGTGACGCCGTCGAAAGGTTTACGTGGCCAAGACGAAACCCTAATGACGGCGACACGACGGCGTCACGAAACATAAGGTGACGCCGTCGCAGATGTAATCTTATATATAGAATCCGAATTTTTCAGTTTTTGTGTGTAGTCTTTTGGAGTAAAAACCTAAAACCGAACCAAGGCTTTCTTGTGCAGTATTTTAGGGTTCTAAACCCTATTATACATCAAGATAAGTATTTACTTCATTAATTTAATTATGTCTTTGATTATTTGTGTGTATGCTTGCATGTTCTCCATGTCCGGCTAATTTATTTGTGTGTTTGCTTAGGGAATATGAAACTTAATTATTGAATATTGATTGGTTGATACTTATCTTAGTTGACTAATGATCTAGAGTGCGCTAGATTATTCGTTGTGTACTTAATGCTTGACATTTCTTTGTGAACTTTAGAATATAATTATCTAGGTAATTGTAGGATAAAGTATTCAAGGACAACCGTAGAGTAGGCGTCTATAAATCACTAGAGGATTTGTAAACAAGACCCTTTGGTAATTTCAAAGAGTTAGGGAAATAAGCACGCCCTATAGCCTTAGAATCACAACGCAACTAGGAATAAGGACGTGACAAATCAACCATCAATAGGAGATAATTAAGGAGTAGTAAAACCTAAGTAAACACATCTTTAAACTATCATACGAGTACACATCAATTAGACATAGACTATCACAACCTTAGCTTAGATAATTAGATAATAGTAGAGTAATCGGTAGCAATACCAACCCCCCAAATCCAATACCCGAGATTCGTACATTTTCATTTTCTAAAAAAACATAAAAAGATAAAAAAATAATCTTCCTCAACCTCAACCTTAGTGTAGTAACTTCTCACTAGCATTCCTATTCCCCTAGAGAACGATATCAATACCCGTGGCTTACCCTAATTACTACACTACAACGATTAGGTTCACTGCCTAGGGTGTTATAAAACTTGCTCGAAGAAAAGGAAGTTTCCTTGACCCCGAACGACGCGTGTAGCGTTATCATACACTCAATATGGTTCCAATCTGGAAGGTATTTAAGACGCCATTGTGTTATGGAATGGGATGAATTCCATTATGTCTTGATTAAAGTTCTTAATTTGTTAAATACCTTAGAGTAAGTAATTAACAAACCGGAGTCAAGAACTACTAATGTATTTTGGATGTCCCAATTGAAAACAATTTATTGTTTCTCAAGATGCTGTGTATCTAGAGATTAGTCTCTATGTACAAAGCAAGTGGGAGCACCTTTAGATCTTGAAGTTGTTCAAGAACTAATATACACAACCTTCTAGGTACACTTGCTGATGTCACACTGAGGTTAAACATGCATATGTTAAACCATAGTATGATATCTCTCATTCATAGATCCGGAAGGAAACTTCTTGCACCTGAATGATATAGTCTTATATCAATGCTAAGGGATATAAGTTAGAGGGTCATTGTGAACCTCCTAACTAAGAGCTGCATTATCAGATTTTGAATCTGATGAATGGCTCAAAGCTATGAATGATAAGATGCAGTCCGTGGAAGACAATCACTCATGAAGCTTGATTGATCTCTTACCAAATCAGTTAGACTGTGAGGTTAAAAATGAGTTTCTCAATGAGAAGACTCAAAAGGACAAACTTGTACACACATTTAATTCACGAGTAGTGAAATGGGTTACTCATACTCAAGAAATTGACTATCATTAAATCTACCTACCTGTAAATATTAAATGTATAAAGATGGTGAATTGTCATACTTATCTTCATGAAATGTGACAATAGGATTTCAAAACTCTTTTCTTATTGAATACATTTGCGAGGACGATGTGTATTCAAAAGGGTTTGTGAATATATATAATCTTTATTATGTCTACAAGATACAAGAATCCAAGTGTGGATTAGATAATGCATCTCCGAGCTAAGATCTTTAGTTTACCATAAAATCATTAATTTGATTTTGATTAAAATAAGATCAGTACTAAGTACACTAAGAGCAAGTGGGAGCACTGTATTTATTTTCTTAAATCTCATATGTTGATAACGTATTAGAAACATTATTCCATCTAAGCTAGAATTTTTTCCTTAGTTTGGAATGAAGTTTCTCTTGAGAGTTTTAGAACATAAAACATGCAACCTTGTTACATATGTTTGTTTGACTAAACATAAGCGGTTATTAAGTCTGACACAATATGAAACATTATTGAGAGGAGTCTCAATAATCAATCTTACCTGATGAGATTGAAAGCATGAATAGAAACCTTAAGTTTAACTAAAGGATTCATTATGTATATCATATTGTGCATTGGACTAATTATATCATTTGCATGAATGCAAGATGATTGATAACAACAAATATCTAAGTGAATGTCATTAGATAATTGTTAAACGAACATTCTAATGGACCTTCAAAGGACCAAATATATGTTCAACATTTACGGATATTTGAGGATCTCTGTTCTGTTTGCATACATTGATGCTTATTTAACTGAAATGATGCTCAAACCTAGTCATGGTAGCATATCATCATGAATGATGACATTGTTGACTAGATGTGCTCGACTGAGAGCATTAATGTATTATACATTAAAAGAATAAGAATACTTTACAGTTTGAGAAACTGTTTAGATGAATGTCTATAGTAGGTGTTTTGCTAGTGTCAAACACCCTATGGAATGCATTGCTGCAATACTCGTATTGTACTTGAATGCACAATCATCATACCTTTCATGGATATTGAAACAAGTATTCTCAAGGTTTACTCAGATGACTACTTGTTGTCTTGAACAACATAATTTGATCATGGTGGGAACACCGGTTTCCGATCTATATGTAGTCTTATGCATATCTGTTTATAGTATTTGGATAATGGAATGCTAAACAGTTTATATTTTATAATGAATTGATTTAATGGTTATTATCGTTTTCATTTATATCAACTGTATTCTATATTTGCATGTTTAAATCCATGAATGATTTTCTTCATTCAAAACTTGTCCATTGTCGGTTGACGGTACGGGAGTACCATTAAATTAAGACAATTGTGAGTGTGTTGGTGACCATTTTGCCAAACTCACATGTTGTTCATGGTGATGAGCATTGGACTGACCCAACCTACGAGTATTCACTGCATGGATCGGCGTCAAATAGTGAATCTCGAAAATGGTTATGTCTATTATCCTTAGACTTGAGATGCAAGCAGGTTTTGCATGTGTGGAGTTTCATTCCTTGATATGGTTAAACGCTGTCCTGAACAAGGTAGTTATAAAGGCCACAATCAGGAATGATTTGAAGCACATGAATGACACGTGCAGTCAAAATAGGATTTGTTCCTCCACATGGTTTGGAGTTAGATACTACTGGGCCCCTCGATGATTTGAACAGATGTTTGTATGGCCGTACCCAAATGAGATTAAGATGAATCTTAATTCACTTGGTAATCTTGTTCAGTATCAAGATCGAGAACATAATAGTTGAACAATTAGAATGACTTTTTGATCCATGTCTAATATTCAACATGGTATCTGAAACAAAGGGATATATGACATATAAACCATTTTATGAAATGTTTGAGAAACTGACCTCACATATTACTAGGGGCATTGGCGTGTTGCTAGACGCTAACCATTGCTTGTATAATTACTTGTCTATTATGACGTCGCAAGTGGGAGCTGTTGGAGTATGCTCGTGTCATAATAAATAATTATATGGCTAGTCATATGTGATCCTATGGGGTCACACACATATACACTTAGACACCATTATTATAATGTATTTATCGTATTTACACGAGCATACTCCAACAAAAATGTCCCAAGATCCCAACGAGATGTCGTTTACGAATCTCCTTAACTCGTCTTCATCAAACCCGTCCACCCCATCGTCTCAAAGCTCACACAATTCTTCGGAAGTCGGATTTCAAGCTTTTCAATATCCAAGACAATCACCACCGCAATTCTATCCATCACAACCATCACAACCACAATTTTTTCCGTCACAACCATCACAACCGCAATTTTATCCGTCACAACAACCACCAACGCAATTATGTCCGTCACAACAACCACCAACGCAATTCTATCCGTCACAACAACATTACTTTGAATCACAATTCAAAGTACCTCAACCACCACCAACCGAAACACGTGAAGAACGTCGTAAAGGAAAGAAACCGGCCAAAGCGACAAAGAAAAAAAAGAAGGCCGTTGTGAACTTGGACGCGGACGAGGAGGATGAGGACGATGAAGAGGGTTGAACCACCATTCGTTGGTCAAGCCAAGAGGAAAAAATATTAGCCGAGTGTTGGGTCGAGGTATCCCAAAACGCCGCTATCGGTAATGACCGACAAAACGATGCGTTTTGGACTCAGATTTGGGAGGACTTCAAGGCTCGTAGTCCAGAGCCGTATCGTACAAAAAGTATGTGCACGAGAAAATGGACTCGGATAAACGGTGATTGCCAAAAGTTTAATGGTTTTTACAAGCATTTGCAGCGTAGATCCGGGGAAAATGATGTTGATCACATTGAGAATGCAAGACTTGCTTTCAAAAATGGGACGGGGAAACAGTTTAGTATGGTTTCGGCATGGAAGGTTTTGAGAGAATATCTCAAATGGGACGCGCCGGATGGGATCAATGAAGATACTATCGCCGAATTATTCGGCCCTGATCCTAGAGCTCGTCCCGCCGGCAAGCCTCGTCCGGCAAAAAAATCTAGATCAGTGGAGTCGTCAACGAGCACCAGGGGGAGTCAATCGGATGCTATTGCGGAAGCTTTAGCTCAAGAGTATAAACGTAAAGTTGACGGAGCACGAGAAGTGTACGAGGCGAGGATTGCGAGAGAAAAGTCGGAGCAAGAGTGCCGAGAAATGGGGTTTCTCATGCATGATATTGAAAATTTGCCAGAGCCAAAAAGATCGATCCTCAAGAAGAAACAAGACGAGTTGATAGCAAAATACTACAAATGAAGTTGTATTATTTAAGTTTCGTATGGTTTTTATTTTCCGTATGTTTTTTTTTTTTTTTTTTTTTTTTTTTAATTTTTCGTATGTTTTTTAAATTTGTCGTTTTTTTTTTTTTTTTTTTTTTTTTTTTTTCGTATTGTAGTTGTATTTTTATTTTAATTGAATGAAATGAATTTAATTGTGTTTGGAAAATATGGGAAAGAAATAAAATGAGGGTGGGTGGGGGGCAAATGAAGAGAAGTGAGTAAGTTATAATTGGAGGGTATTTTTAAGTGAATGTGTTGGAGTGATGTGGAGGTGATATGGCACACGTAGGGCCCAAATGAAGAGAAATGGGTAACTCATGATACCCCTTGCTCTATTATATGCCACAAACTTTTGAAAAATATAGTTACCCATTTTTCTAGTTGTATGCATTTTTTTCTTGTTATTATATATTATAAACTTTTGAATTTCGACGTTTGTATGTATTTACATTTGTAAAATGATAATCTTACACTGAAATTTTTGTAACAACTCTATTGACAGCGAGTGGTAAAATGGTCATTTTACATGCGTAAATATACACAAAAGTCAAAATCAAAAAGTTTGGGGTACAAAAAAGCAAAAAGAAAAAGAAAAAAAGAGCCTCGACACACATAAAAAATGGAAAGTGATTGACACACTCCTATTTTTTACTAAGACTGAGCCGAATAACTCGGTTCGGGTCGATTTTCGGGTTTCGAACCGAAAAAACCAAATCGAACTGAAACCAACAAAAACTAAAATAAATATACAAAGCCGAAACCGAACCCAAAAAGATCGGTTCGATTTGGTCAGTCCGGTTTCGGTTGGGTTTTCGGTTCGAGTCGGTTTTTAGGTGGATTTGCTTGTTCTAATAAAAATTGGGAGTGTGTGAATCAATTTTTTTTAATGGTTCAACAAAATTAAAAAATGGGAAATTTTATTATTTTTATTTATTTATTTATTTATTTTTTTAAAGAAAATTTTAAAAATGGTAAGTTCAACGAAATTAAAAAAATTGGTAAGTTCAAAAAAAATAAGAAATAAAAAAATAGGTAAGTTTTAGGGATGAGCATTTCGAACCGAATCTTGGAATCGAACCGGAACCGTACCGAAACGGTACCGATTCTTGAAATACGGTACGATACAGAGAATACGAAATAAAGTGGAAAAAAAAATCGGGACAACTAATTCGGTACGGGACCGGTACCAAATCGGGAAATTCCTGAAAAAAAACGGGTAAAACCCGATTTCCCGGTACCGGAATCCGGATCCCGTTCAGTACGATACCGGTACCACTAATTATGCTCGAGAAAAAATCGGTACCACTAATTCGGTACGGACCCGTACCCTGCTCATCCTATGTTTTTCCTATTCTAACTCAAACAAATAAAAACACCATTTCAGTTTTACCCCCAAAATCATTCACAGTCTCAAGTCTCAACCTCCTCCGGTCACCGTCATCTCACCGTCGCCATCGTTCCACCATCATATTCTCACCACAACATTGTGAGCACCTTCTCTTCTTCTTATATATACTTTTTAACTTAGGGTTCATATGTGACTCATATTGTTAGTTTACAGTTAATTTTGTTTGTTCAACAATCCCAAAATGAATAGTTTATTTTTTACAGTAATTAAAAATAAAGCCAATAAACGTAACCTCCTTAACTGTTGGATCAAACTTTTAGTGGTGTTTGGGTAATGTGTTTCTTCGTCAATTTTGTAGAATAATGTGCTTAGTTTACAGTTCGGATTTTAGTTATGCTTAAGGTTGCATAAAAACGCTAGGCGCTAGCTGAGCGGTCGGGTTATGCGGGGATTAATAGGATTGGAATTTTTGTATATAAAGTTATAAATTTTAGAAATTATACGTGTGACGTTAAACATGATGCTTCAAGTTCTAATATTTCAACGTTCAAAGTTTTAACTTAGAGTCATAAATCTGGAATCAATTTGGGTCTCAATGGATTTTCGGAAACCAATTTCCGAGTTCAGTGCGTGCCTCAATTGAAGTAGGAAAATGAACATACCTTCATATTTGTGCTTATATCGCTGCTTCAGGGTGTGTTTGAATGGTCTGATTTTGTGAAAACTGAAAACGTTTGCTATATTGAAAAAAAAAAAGCCCTCATTTTAATTTTTGGGAAAAATTGACTTTGTTGACCGATTTGGCTGATTAGGTTCGATTACTCGGTTCGTTGACCATTTTTGTCCGATCTGATTAATAGGCCAACTAGGCTACAAATCGAGTTCTTAGTGACCGATTAGTGCAGATTAATCAGAATCATAGATTTTTACAACACCGGTTAAGCTTCTTTTTAGTGCTAAATGGCTTATTGCATTTCAACAAATCTGTTGGATACCTGGATTAAACTTTTGGGGGTGTTTGGTCGATCTTATTATTATGTTTAGTTTAAGCTTGTATAATCTCGTTAGGTTAAGCTTATGATCCAACAGTCAAAATTAAGCTAAGCTTATTTTTTAGTGCTTAAAAACGTATTGCATTTTGAAAAAGCTATTAAGCACTTTAGTTGTGTTTCGATAAAGCTTACTTTCAAACAGTTTATAGCTTGTTTTGTTGGTAAATTAAAGTCAATAAGCGTAACCGCCAAAACTGTTGGATCAATTATTTGGGGGTGTTTGGATAATTTGTTCACTGATATCTCTTTTAGTAAATCATTCTGGTTAGGTTAAGCTTACTGATCCATCCGTCCAATTTTATTTAAGCATATTTTTGTGCGAATAATAGCTTATTTCGTATTGAAAATGCTGCTAAGCACTCTAGTTGTGTTTGGGTAAGATTGTTTTAAAAAGCTTTTGGATTGTGTTTGGGTGAAATAAACTATAGTTAGCCTTAGCATGTGGATGATTGGAGTTTTTGAGATTACATAAAGCTTACCAAACAGCCCCTAAAAACTGCATGTTTGCATACCATATTTTAATTGTATCCTCATTATATATGTGACAGATTAAAAACTAAGGCTAAGATGGCACCTGTCAAATACTCAGTCCGAGAACTCACTCCAGTTGTCGTTAATGAGAAAGGAAATCGGCTGTCGTTTAAAGTGGTTTTTGTTGACATGGTGTCAACTGTCCTTTGCATGATGGGGATAATTGGTCCAGATCATCACTTATCCCCTCAAGTTTTACTTGATGCAAAGTGTGATGATGTCCCGAGTTGTGTTGCATTTGCCATAAAGAAAGAACTCGGGTTTGAGACTCTATGTACTTATCCTTTTATAATGATGGCGAGAACAATTTGGAGTGAGATTGAGTACATTGCAAGAAAATATAAGCGGTTTATGATCCAGATGATGTGAAGTATATTTCTGATCCAGATGAAATCATATCAACTATATTGGCCAATTTTGGGGAGGGTGGTCGTACATTCCCTCTTGTTGGAGTTTTACGCACCAATGATTTCAAGGATCTAGAGGTTGCAGCTGCTGCAGCAGCTGGCGTACCTTATCATCTTCCAGTTTCTGCTCCTCGTGCTCATCATCCTCCAGGATTGAGGTTTAGACATGCAGTGTTGATAGTTGGAGTTGATACCACTAGTGATGATCCTCTTATGCATAACTGCGAAGTAAAGGGCAGTTTTGGTAAGGGTTGGGGGTTAGATGGATTTTCGAGGGTAGGTTTTGAAGTTTTTGAGTATGTGCTTCTCCCGGTGTATGGGTGAATGACACTTGTTTCTGATGAAAGATGTACATTTGGTTTATGATTGTAAGGGATGTTTTAAGAACTCGTTAAGCCGTTTTAGTATTGCATTATGTTTAGTAAATTGTTTTATTATGCTGTTCTAGTACTGCTTCAGTTTAATTGAAGGTGTAATTATGCCGTTTTAGACCCGCATTCACTTTAGTAGAATGTATTTATCAAAAGCATTTTATTCGTTTGATCATAGTTTGAACTACAGTAGCAACATTTTGTCTGTTATTGACAAATTTTCTTTAAGAGTAAGTTGCAAAATTCGTCCTTGTGGTTTGGCCAAATTGCAAGTTTTGTCTCTAACCTTTCGAAAGTGCAGGCACCGTCCCTGTGAAGAACTTTCGGTTGCAGTTTTCGTCCCTGACCAAAGTAAACTGACTAAAATGCCTTTGTCAAAAACTGCAACCCAGGAACAAAAAAAAACTGCAACCCAAGTTCAGTACACACAATAACAAAAAGTGACAATTATGATATATTTTCAAGTAATTAACTCTATTTTTTATTTAGGGTTTTCTGTTTCATAAATATTGTTAGCTTAATCTAGGGCTCGAGTACTAGTTTAGGCTTTTTGTTTTGTTTGTCAGTGTTTAATTACAATTAATTTAGTTTAGCTATTCCCCACGTGTTTTCTATAAATAATACTCCCTCCGTCTCATATTTATAGTTCACATTTCCTTTTTGGGTTGTCTCAAATTAATTGTCCACTTACCTTTTTAAGTAAAAACTAGAGAATATAGTGGGAGAATATTTCATTTAAGTGGTTGAAAATTAATATGGCCCCACTTTTATTAAACTTTGTGTTTTCTCTCTCATGACAATAATTTTGAGACGGAGGGAGTAATAAATATTTGAATTTTGAGTGTGTGGCTTATATAGGCAAAAGGGTTATCTCAAGTTGCTTTTACAACTTGAGTTAAGTTGGATGTGTGTGAGCATTGGATTTGATCCATTGGCTTAAATCAAAAGAAGTTATTTTGATTTGAGTCATTAGATCAAATCCAATGGCTCACATCCCCTTAACTTGACTCAAGATATAAAAACCTTCTCCATTTACTTAAGGAGGGAGTTATTTGTTTAAGCTTATTTTTTTTAGTTTATGAGATTATTTGATTTCACCTTATATTTCAAAAGCCCACATTATTTGGCTAATTTTGAGACTTATGGGCTTATATACGCTTACGGTATCATTATAAACTTATATAAGCTCACAAGTCTCAAAATAAGGCCTAAATAAAAAATAAAAATAAATCACTCATAAGCCCAAAAATAAGCTTATACAAACACCCTCTTAATTGCTTTTTGAGAACACAATAAGCTAAGGGGCGTTTGTCAAAGCTTATTTTTGGGCTTATAATATTTTGTGTTTCGGCTTATGTTTCATAAGCCTTTTTTAGCTTATTATGAAACTTATGAGCTTATACAAGTTTATTAAATAAGCCAGCAAAAATGGGCTTATAAGCTGAAACCACATAAGCTTGTAAGTCCAAAAATAAGCTTAAACAAACAACCCCTAAGATTACCAAACATCCACAATCTTGATCCAACATACTTATTTGCATCCTCGTTATATTTGTGA
Organism: Chrysanthemum seticuspe; assembly: GCA_019973895.1. Classification (NCBI taxonomy): domain Eukaryota; kingdom Viridiplantae; phylum Streptophyta; class Magnoliopsida; order Asterales; family Asteraceae; genus Chrysanthemum; species Chrysanthemum seticuspe. The sequence continues at coordinate 51,169,251 of BPTQ01000007.1, forward strand.
CAGCTTGAAAAGTAAAAATGAAATTGGCATCAGTAAAAGCTTCAATTCGCAAATTCACCACTACTGTAACCAACGAAAAGGGTTGTGGCCTGTCGTTTATTTTGTACTTTGTTGACATGGTGTCAACTGTTCTTTGCATGAGCGGGGTATAAACTGATTCTGATCACTTATCCTATGCAAGATTTGTGTGATGCCCATTGTGATGATGTTCCGAGCTGTGTTGCATTTGTCACATGGGAAGAGCTTGGGTTTGAGACCATGCGTTCCTATCCTTGCCGAATGGGGCCGATTGGGAGTTGGAGTGAGAGTAGCTATATTGCAAGAACATATAGGCAGTTCAGGATTGATGATGTTAAGTGCGTATCAGATCCTGATGAAATTAAGGAGACTAGGTGTATACGCACCAATGGTTTCAAGGACCGGGAGGTTGCAGCTGCTTCTGCAGTCAATGGGATGCCATATCATCTTCCGGCTAATGCTCTGGTGCTCGTCATCCTGGGGGCTAAAATCTCGACAGCCCCTTTTGATTGCTGAGTTGATACCACCTCCACAATTGTTTATGACAAGACTTAAACTCAGTCTCTTGTTTAAACTTTCTAACATTACTGATATACCAGTAGACAAAAGGTCATTTGGTAATAAAAATGAATAATTTAAACCAAATCTTGTCACCAATGGAGTCGAACCCCCTACGTTTTTTTTAGCAAATAGTCTCCCAATTGGAGCAAAGAGCTGTATATCTTTGCATCCATGCTTGTATTATGCATAAAGACAGGTTTGTTCACACATTTGAAAATGAAAAGATGAATGTTTACAATACATATGAATAAAGAGACAACTCATATACACAAAGCACACATTATACATAAACACAGGACTATACAGTTAATAATATAGAATGGCAACATATTTTAAACAACATAATACTTGGTTCTTTAACTTGGTTAACATATTTTGATCAGTCATTAACAAAATGGTCATTAGCACCGCATTTTGTTGGCTTCTCATGAACCCAAAATATTCCAAAATTGACTAGCGTTAAATCGGACCGACACACACTTGATCATGGACCTACAGACTTGATCAGGATCAACCAATCAACCAATTTGTATGTGATCCCTAATTAGTGTTGGTCATCAGTGACCCGTAAAGTTTGCACACCATATATGCTAAGGTATAACTGTGAATTCACGTATGAGACCAAAAATACAGTTATATTCCTATCCTACACTTACGAATTCTTCTACTCCAACCCAAACCATAGCCATCACCAAATCAAGGAGGGTCCAAATGCTGAAAAATAAAAATCATAAACTACATTAATCCACGAAAAACTTCAACTTCAAGTGTACTAACCATCATCAACAACTAACCTTTTAATGGGTTATAGTAGTCGTAACCCTTACAGGTAGTTCCCTTGGGCCTACGCACCATCCCGCATTTACCTACAGAATTTTTTAAAATATATATCATCAAAAAAAGAGAATTGAGAAGAAGCCAATTGAACAGTATTATCAGAGCTAGCAAACACAGAGGGGCTCGGGACATATAATTAGAAATTACATGTGGGGTCTTACGGTTAAATTTGACTGCAAACGATTTTTTGTTCATTTTTATTAAATAAAAAAGAAAAAAAGAAATTACATGTATAATTAATATGTGATATGTAGTCTTTTAGCTCGTCTATTGATTGAGATGACACATAACCCAAATAGTTCCATTCGTAGGATTGCCATACCAAAGTACCATCTATATATTAAGATAAAAGGAGGCATTTTATTGATTCAAAATAAGCTTAGGCTAACCTCCTTTAGTCATTGGATTGCAAGCTGGTGACCGAGTATCTCGAGAAAGCACTTTGCCAAGACCTATTATGCAAACAACACAGTTCAAGCCTTTTCTAAAAAGGTGATAAAACAATGGATATTGGCAGGTTCCTTCACTCGTAAAAATTATCTTGAAGAGTCAGATGTTGTAATATGTTCATATGGTAGTGGTATTAACATGCTAAATACTAACCTTTCATAGCTTTCTTATAGCGTTTCTTCATGCGAATCAACGCGGCTACCGCCTTGCCGTTATCATCACCTTTACATCCAAAATAGCAAAAATGATAATAAGATAGTGACAGGCCCTATTTGACAGGGTGACCTTACAGAAAGACACGGGTGTTTGATACTCTGATGTGGCATTAAATCTCAAAATCGATTCCCTCTGCGTGCTATCAAAAAAGATAGTACTTGAAACGTGTAAAAAATGTAAAAAAAGATGTCAAAGGGATAATATAAACCTTTGGTATACTTGTGTGTTGTATCAAGATGAATCTCTATGTCTTTTTTTAGACCTGCACACAAACCCCAATTTGAATATCAATCAGTTAATGCAATTGGAACCCAACTGTAATGTGCAAACACCATCATGTCTAAAGCAGACGATAAATGCCAATCTTTCATTAATCTTGAAAACTATATGTGGATAGATACATGGATGACTAACCTTCCACAGTTTTATATATGGATTTCAGGCGACACAAAGAAGACATTGCCATTGCGCTCTTACCTGCATAAAAAATAAAATATAAGACACCAAGATAAAGAAGTGATAAAAGGTAACCTAGTTGTAATCTGTGCTGATTTTCTGGAAACAAAGTGGAAGGAGTTCATTTTTTATTTGGCTCAGACTAGCTTCTCCTTTGACTTATTTGACCCGTTTCAATTATGAACAAGTTTTATAAGGAACTTTGAAAATCAGTAATGGATTCTTGCAAGAAACTAATAGCTAAATTAAGACATGAGATACTCAAAATAGTCACATACCAACTGGTGTACGATCAGTAAGAACAAACTTGGTCAAAGTTCTCTTGCCATCGAACCTATTGCAGACAATTTTGACCTCATAGACACCAAGAATCCCTTCTTCAAATGCCTCTATTGTCATGTAAAAGTAAAAAACCTTGAAGAGTTTCATGTATTGGCACTCCATAATTTCATAATCATGGATTTTCTTTTGTTCACCTTTGTTCAAAATCTAACAGAATAAATAAGTTTGCAATGTAAGAAAGTGAACAATAGAAAAACGTAGAAAGTCTCGAAAGTAGAAAACAACAAGCATACCATCTCACGAAGCTTGTTGAACGTAGTCACAGCAAATTCACCAATAGCACAAACAAATGGATGATCAAGTTCAATTGATCTCTTTTCTATCTCAACCAGCTTGTGAGATAGTCCCTTAAAAAAACGCTGCCACAAAAATAAAATAAAATACGTCACAAACATGTATGGCACAACCACGAATGATTGTATGTCTGTGTGCCAAACTATGGATGCATATTTATATATAAGCAAAGACAAAAAGAGAATAATTTCTTATACGTACAATGTTTTCAACAAGCTTACTAAACTCAAGAAAACTTTTCTTGTCCTCATCTTCCAAGGGAACACGGTAGAATTTAAAGAGTTCCCGCTTTAGATCCACGGGGGGTTGATTACACACTGGAAAAAAAAAACCTTCCAAGTTACCATCCAAATGTTATCTCATATGTGAAAACACACGAGACACTTAAATCTAACAAATCCCAGCACTCAAATGTGTAAAATAGACAATGACAAAAAAAAAAAAAAAAAAAGAAGCGGCAAGAAAGGAAAAAAGCTATAAATTCATAACGTACTTTACAAAAAAACTCGTTATACTCTATCTACTTCACTTATTGTCATAATACATAACCGTTTTCATTTTATTCGGTTATTTTCTGTCCGTTTTTATCCGTTTTCGTAAATCGTCCATTTTTATCCGTTTTCATTTTAATTTGTCCGGATAAAAACAAACCGTTTTTATTATCCACGTCAAAATGGTTTTTATCCGTTTTTATCCGGAGATATTAAAATGAAAACGGATAAAAATGGACGATTTACGAAAACGGATAAAAACGGACAAAAAATAACCAAATAAATGAAAACGGTTATGTATTATGACAATAAGTGAAGTAGATAGAGCATAATGAGTTTTTTTGTAAAGTACGTTATGAATTTATAGTTTTTTTTCCAGCAAGAAATGATGGTAAGAGTGTAAGAGACAACGTTTTGGTAGAACAGTAAAGCCAAACTACCAATATATACCTCCCACGGTACCTCTGAGCCGCTAGCTACGAATCATAGATGTTATGTTGGAATAACCAGTAAAACCTACACCAATTGCATACTTTGGTAGAACTGCTCAACCTAAGTACATCTTAATTAACCTAGCAATATGGCCATTCCTTATATGTAAGTAGTTGTTTGAATTTTGAAATATGAATTTCGTTCCTAAAACTAGCCTACATAATCGGTACCATACATGAGCATATACTGCATACCATTCACGGGATATCTTGATTTTTACAAACACAAAAGTATTAAGAAGTTTTTAGTTTCTTAATGTAGAAACGACAAAAATCTTCTTCACTCGATTAGCATACCAAAACAATAGCGAAAGCAGGTTACATTAATAAGAAATTGGACCATGCATACCATCTTCCTTGACAGTCTTTGGTTTTTTGGAAACGGGTTCGTTGCAATCCTCAGACTCAATCGCTATCAATTAAAACAAAAGGCATATATGCATGTTAATGGTATAACATTTATTATGGCCTAAAGAATTTGAAGTAGTAATACCATAAAGATCCTCAGTCTTTCTCTTGGGTTCCTTCACAGTTACCTGAGCAAAATCCCAAAATACTAAAAATTTTAAATCAACAAGTTTCATAATTAAAAAGTGATAAAAATGTTCTTACGTTGGATGATATCTTCTTCTTCATTTTGATTCCGCTGTTCACCGAATAACAAAAAAGTTTATAAATTAATGAAGTAAAGGATCAAATATATTTTTCTTTTTTAATTGTGATGGAAAGAGGAAGAAGTTATGGTATTTTTTATTTTATTTTATTTATTTATTTTTGTTGATTTTAACCCTTAACATTTTATTTTATTAAAACTAATGCCGGTTTAAATAAGCCAGCCATTCGGCTTTTCGCACCGGTTTGGATGAACTTGGTTCACATACATAGTTTTAAAAAGCGCGTTTGAAGCGCTCCTCGGCTCAAGGCTCAAGCTTTAGGGATTTTTTCGAATCGAGGCTCACGACATGCATGAATCCCATAAAAAGTGCAGCGCCTTGGGGTTTTTTGCGCCTCAGAGATGTAACAGGTTTTAGGGTTTTTTTCTAAATGTTAAGATATGATACATGGGCCTTATAAGTTATATGCATAAGCCTTTTATGTTATATCTAATAACCTTAAGTTGGAAAAGAACTAAAACACACAATCAAGTGGGTAACGATAGATTCTGATCATTTTACAAATACGTAATCTCTCTCACGTCTTAAATTTATATCTTGAACTGATTTTTACTGATTGTTTATCTTATTGATTTGTAAATAACATCATAAGTTTATTTTATCTTCAAGCATCACATCATAGGGTGAGTATTTGTATGATTTGTAATATTGAACTGATTTTATGTTTATTTTATTGATGTTATTTTTTAACAAGTTACTTTGTTTCATTAAGTATTTTCTTTATGACATATTATCATGAAAATGTGGCATTATGTCTTAAATATTAATATGTTGCTTGTTTGATATTTTGGGTTAAATTATGAGCTTTGTTAGATGTAAGTCTTTAGGATACAAGCATATTTAGTATGATATGAATTTTAATCTATATTTAGTTCATCGAGCCAAAGAGTTGATCCGTTTGAGAAGTGACAACTGATCCATTTTAATATTTATAATGGCTCTATGTGTCATGTATTAAGTATTTAATGTTATTTTGTGTTAGTTAAGCTACATAAATGGTCACATATATTATAAAAAAAACTTAATGTATTTAGTGCGCCTCGTATTCGTGAATCTCGCGCCTTGCTATGCGCCTCGCCTCGAGGCTCTTTGGTCCCCTTCGCGCCTTAGTGCGTCTTGAGCCTTTTAAAGCATTGTTCACATATTGTACATAATTAAGTTCACAGATAGGGTAATATCTACATGAACTGAAAATCAAAATTAAACCGAATACAGTAAAACCTCTATAAATTAATACTCGATAAATTAATAACCTCGATAAAATTAATAATTTGTCCAGTCCCAACTTGGGACCAGTACAAATTTGGACTCCAATCGATAAAATAATAAGATAATATTTTTTTTGAAACCCCAGTGTATATATATTAGTCCCGAGGAAACTATAAATTAATAATCACTAAAAATTTCATATATATATGTATATATGTGTGAGAGAGAAAGAGATATATATATACACTTTTAAATCCTAAGATTGTTTAGTAAAAATGAATCCATACTCACTTGTTTTTTGTTGAACTTCAAATATATATTGAGTTTATCATAAAATGAATCTTCTTATTGCACTAAAGAGTTGATGCGTTGTCTTCTCATATTGCAACAAAAAGTGTTAATTTTATTTTCATAAAGTGTGAATGTGTATTTATAAAATGTTAATTGGAACTTGTTATTCAAATTTATTTTTCGTCTTTAATGAGTAAAAATTGTAACTAGCTGGTATATTAGACTTAAAAATTTAAAGTCATACGTAAAACCTCTTTAAATTAATAAATTATTAATTTATCGTTATAATAATATCTCGCTAAATTAATAAAATATCCCGGTCCCAACACTATTAATTTATAGAGGTTTTACTGTAGAATAAAATTAGATTTAGTTTGAGTATGACTTGTACCTTTTCTTTGTGAAAATAACTAGATAGAAATTTATGCCAAGAGATAATTTCATGATTAAGCGAAGCTATGTGGCATAATAGAAAATTGACACGTCAACAAAATCTTACAGAGAACGGCAAGGTTTGTGGCCAAGTTATAATGAGTCGTTGACCAAATGCTAACCTAGTTATAAGATTTGTGTGAATGGATGTAGAAGAAAAAGAACAGTAAAGTTTGTGGCGTGTAGCTAATTTGTCATATGGATTGGTTGAGCAAGAAAATGTATTTAAATTGTACACTTCTTATGGGTACGTTTTGCACACGAAATTGTGAGAAAAATGATCAAAAGGGTTAGTAAATATATTTGAGTGACTACACATGGTGTAGTACAACTCTATTGGCACTACAACCACATCTCACAACTACAATTCTCATTGTCACTACAACTTTATTGAATTGACTACATTTCTATTCTAACGGCCTAATTAGAATTATAATACTATGTTTATCCTAAACCTACCAATCAGGGCACTCAATCATGCAACTCAATATCAGCATATAATGGTCTATAAAAAATATCATAGCATCCAATAAAAGCAAATTAAAAATGACACATAAATGAAGTATAATACATTAACATACTAAGATTCGCATGTTCTTCCCCTCCCTCTTCTTGCCACTCCCAACAGGCCTTCCCCTCTTTATTTTTTGTGTCATTGTACTCGCATTATGACTCCCCTCCATCTTCCTCCCACTCCCAACAGGCATTCCCCTATTCCTTTTTGGTGTCATTGTACTCGGATTATGGATTGGTATAGAAAAAGTTACTTTTTTTTGGCCTTCCTCTACCTCTTTTTGTCTTTGCAACAACCTCATTGCCGGTTCTGATACCACTTCCAAGGGTAGGAATAGATATCGCACCACTACTACCTATATTTGGTTAGTTGTAAGTTTTGTTCCACAACCATTTAAAAATAACTTCTATCATCTCTTTCCCTATGTTCTATATAAACCATACTTGGCAATAACTTGATCACAAAATATAGCCATAACTTCCTCAAATACTTCATTATGTAATAAAACTTTCTCCCACGACTTCTCCGATGATTGCTCCCCCCAGTTAACAAAGATTTTCCTTATCATTATTTGCCATAGCTGTTTTGGATGTGTGTAGCGAATGGATAACTAGGTTGTGTCGATTTTGGGTTTTGTTTAAGCTAGGGTTTTACTGTTGATTATTGATTTGAAAGTATATTAAATGGGGTTTCTTTGGCACTTATTGTTTCAGGTAAAGCCTACTCTAGTTTATTTCATGAAGTTAAGTTATATTTTGCAAATATTGTCCTTGAAATAAGTTAAGAGGGAAATGAAGTATAATTGGCCGGAGAGAGTGAGACGTCAAGAACAAAACAATGAAATGGCGATAATACCCTAGGGGTGGGGAGAACTAACACCCGTTAGCAAACAGTGCCTCTCGGTGGTTGTTTTGCAAAAAACGTAAACGTTAGTGACTGTTTTGCAACAAATTTCGTCCCGGGTATTCCTTGCGTTTTCGGAAAACATTGGGGATAAAATTTGCAATTTACCCAAAAAAAAAAATAGAATACTATGTTTTTCACATGATTCGATATATTTTTGAAAAAAAATATTTAGCAGGCTAATTCGATTTTATCCCCCCTTTTATTCCCTCTTGGCATTTTAGGGGTTTCATTTCCGTATAGCTTTTTCTGCCAGCGAGAACGATGAGTAAGTTACATTAATTTGTTTTAGTTATATGCTTATGGATAAGTAAATAAGATATTTAATTCTGTGATTGGTTCTAAATTATTTATTTTAAGAGATGTTGGGTGTTTGAGATTTGCTTAATTATTTCGCTCCTTATAATAAGCACTTCATGAAATAGTGTTTGGATTTGCTTGTGCTGTTAAAATTGGTAAATAACGAAATAACTCACATTTGTATATATATAAAGCTTTTTAGGTAATAGATGAATCGAGGGTAACAAAATTAGGCTGTTTTTTAGGTTATAAATTAAGGTGTTGCTTGCTAGGCTTCTTTTTTGGGTTTCTTTCGGGTGTGGTTGCCTGTTAGGCTGTTAGTGTCCTTTAGATTTTGCACTGTCATAGGTTGCCATGCGCTCTTGTTATGGGGAAGTATTTTGGGTGTTGTTATATGCGGTTCTAGTTTTTTGCTAGTTTTATTGAATATATTTGCCTAGGAAAAAAGATTTTTGCTCTTAAGTAAGCAGACGAGCAGGAGTTCGTTGTTTGTTCGTCCAAACTGCTAAAAGAAACCCGATTATTCTTAGATAAGAAAGTAGACTTAACAAACATCTTAGTTATAATTTATAGTTTATAACATGTTCGGCATGAAAAATTTGGTTAGTGTTTGATGCTCATCATGTCATGCATATATGTCTGGGACCGGTTATAGGGTAATCCAAGGATAAGAATATTTATTTCTGTAACTGATATGAAAGACACAGACAATGCAAACGAGCATGATCCTAGCTTAATATGATTTCTATCTAACTTATATTATGATGTAACTAGACTGAACAGGTATACCAACAATCGCATTTTTAATTATTATAGGTTATTGTGTTTACATTTATGAATGATAACAGACTCCTAGGATTAATTAGAAGTCCGAGTTTGTGCAGGAACGGTATTTGTAATATGGTCTCACGGTTCAAGCTAGCAACACGTTTTTCTTGTTTCAAAATTTAATTGCTGGCCGAATTGTTATTAGTTGTAAGACCAAATTTATTGTTTAAAGATAGATATGTAGACTGACATTTTTTTCTTATTTTCAGGTTGTTGTCAACCTCCCCGTGAGCCAAACAGGGAACTCCCGGATGACAATGAGCAGAATATCAGGGTGCATCATAAAGAGTTTGATAGGCGTAATAATCTTTCTCTTAGATTTATAATTTGAGCCCTATAGTTGTATAAGGTCACTTAATTATTCAACTTTACATCCCACTCACGATATAGTTTTGTTAAATAAAAATATGATTAAATGTACTGGATGAGGAAAATAACCTTCAACTTTTTGTCGTCTTGATAGTTTTTTACCTTGAAACAGAAAAGGAACTAAATGTATTCCTGTTCTTTTTTTCTTTTTTTTTTTTTTTTTTTTTTTCTATTGTTTTAGGTTATCTGTGGCATTTTTTTTATGTGGGATTTGGTATAAACGAAACCATATACATAATAGAGTATCTCTGTTAGTTGAACGTCTTGATGCAAATTATACTATTGAGTGGTTTTCATTTATTTACTTATGTTTGTGAATGGTGCATGTAACTGAACATTTACGTTTTGGTTTATGATTAGGTTACCGGTTGCGCACTTCATTATGTGATTTGTTTGCATTAAGTTTTAGAAACACAGGATATTCTTAGATGCGGATTCAAGTTTTATAGGGATTTAATTTAATGTTAAGCATTGTTTGTGTTTGTTCGAAACAACAAATAATCACTAGCTAGGTTTTACTTCAAACATAAGTATTTTAGCTATACTAATTTTACCCTTGTTGCATGTTCCTTGTCACACAGTCAATGCGAGTTTAACCATCTAATTGATGTTCAAAAATCTCTGCTTAATGGTGACCATGGAGACTAAGATTTACTGCTGTTTTCAAATAGAAACTATACTTTATTAACTTCTTAGTTATGATTTATGGTTTGAAACATTGAAAAGCAAAATATGTTGAGTGTTTGATTATCACTGGTTTTGACTCTTCAAATTAATGAATGTTTGCTTACATAATTATATGTGAACGGTATGCAAACTGCTCGTGTTTAGAACGAGTTATAGGCTAATAAAAGGAAATATATATTTGTTTCTATTTATAATAAGAAAGATCTGGACTAAGCAAATGAGACACTGGCTGTTAAAATCATTAGTGATTGTCTTTGTAGACAATGTAAATAGTACTAGTAATTTATGAAGCAAAACTGGAAGAAAGAATAACCATGCTGTTAAGTCAATGTAATGCATTATTGTGAGTATGATGTAAAAATCTAGTTGCTTATTGATGTTAGAAGTCTAAATGCTGGCTGTAATTTAGCATGGATACATGGTCTAACTTGTTATGTTTTGTCTTTTAGCATGCTATAAACTACCTCTCCTGGATCCAAACAGGATATTTCCCGAAATATACGAAGTTCCCTTGAATAAAAAGGATCATGAAATCTGGCTCGAGTTTAAAGAGTTTGATAAGGGGACTGTATGTATATTATACTCGTTTTTCTTTTTCTTTTCATGTGTTTACACTTTACACATCTATTAACTGTTATGCACACACAAATAAACATGTTTTTGGTACACAGTTCATTACATATTTCATTTGTGTGGTAGGCTAAACTTGACAAGACAGATGATAAGTATGTAGAGCATGGAAAAGTTTCAATTAGACTCGATCATCCCATTGTTCTTCTAATTGGTCACTTTGCAGTTACTGCCTTTAACAAGAATTGGGAGATGGTATGGTTCCATTCCACCTGCTTTTAATTTTCTAGGTACTTATGGTTTTTTTGCTCACCCTTAGACATATGTCAAATTTGTGTTTTTAGCATATAAAGAAGGGTGAAGAGAACCACATCCATGATTTTGAATTTATGGAGTGCAAATATGTGAAAACACATAAGGCTTATTACTTCTTCATGACCATAGAGGCCATCGAAGAAGGAAATCTTGGCGTGTATGAGGCTAAGGTAAACTGCGACATATATGACGACGTTAGGATAACCTTGAGCAAGTTTATTCTTAGCGACCGTACACCAATTGGTATGTGATTACTTGAAGCATCCTCATTTCTTGATTTGGTTATCAGTTCCTTCTAAAAACCTATAACCCATTATTAGACTTACTTTTGTGCTACTACAAACATGCTGCACACTTTATAATATTTTGAGTAGTTTATTAAAATGGGTTGGTTTTGGTTATATATTATATACAAATGGGTAGATATAAAAATTTGGATAAACAATGAAAAGCATCAAATGAGTCGAGGGATTGAAAGCCTCCTGATGCATACCTTTCAAATAATTTTTTTATAAATAAAGTTTATTATAATATTAAGGGTTTTGCTAAGGACTATGTATACAAGATAACATGCGTGAAAACTTGCACTTTAACCATAACTACCTCAAGGTGGCTAAGCTAAACTATAATTATTTATGCATATCTTTATCTTTTAAATATAGCCTTTAGGGCTATGTCTAGTAATTTTATTTTCTATTTTTTTACGACAATCTTTTCACACTCTATACCACCTATCTCACAATATATTTTACAAATGCCTCTAGCAATACTTGATCCACAACCTCTATGCTAGGTTGGTGAGCAACTCCATACCATTAGACCAAAGGCCTTGGGTCCCTTTATTTTAATTGTATAGTTTTTGGAAAAGGATTTTACCACGGTAAATATAGTATTCCAAAAAGAAACCACTTAAGCACATAGGATCTGGGTGTGTCTCACATCTCAACCCATTACATAATCAAACTACATCACAATGAAAACCAATAAACTACATTTGAACAAAGATAATCAATAAAACGCCAAACATAGACCATGATCTTGAGATCAACCATCTTCACTCTCGTCCTCATCATCCTTTTCCTCCTCCATGTTAGTATCTTCACTCTCGTCCTCGTCATCCGTGTCATCCTCCACATAAGTAGTAGTCGTACTCACGATATAATCATATTGTTCATCCGCATCATACACATAAGTAGTAGTAAGCAAACTCTTCACAATTGCCCTCGCTATCCACTTTGTTAGTGGAAGCAAACCACATAGTTTTTTCCTTTCTTTTTAATCTCTCACTTTATCTTCCACGTGTTTGTCATTTGAATTGCTCGGTTTACACCTCTTCCTTGTTCTTCATTTGAGCCCTTGATCTTCCTTTTCGTTTACCACTTTTTCTATTGGAGCAACATCGGAATTCATGTCAACATCATTATCCAAATCAGCCATACCACTCAGGATGTCAAAAGCATTAGAAACCTTAGTACTATTATCAACCGTTTTACCATTAGTTTCCTTCTTAGATTTCTTTTTCTTTTTAGACTTGTAACACCACACAAATCATGTCTTGGAGCTAGTGTAGGAGTCAAGCATCATTACAATGACCAAAATTCTTGCATGTAGCACACCATAGAGGTTTCCACTCGTATTAAATACGGATAGTACCAAGAATAACACCTTTCCCATCCAATTTAGGGACATCCACAACCATACCTCATGAATCCTTGCACATAGAGCTAGTGTAGGAGTCAAGCATCACTGGGGTGCTAAGTTTAGTTAAAATCATACTTAAACCATTAGCCTAGGGACGTCCATCTTTACACGAATTTGAGGCAGGATTCCATTTCTTGAGCACAACAGGGATGTTGCGAATCATTCAAGGACCATTCTCAAGCATAACTTCCATACCGCGAGCTGAATAAACTTGTAGAAATAGAAACCATTTTAGTTGATCATTATCCTAATTAGGCGAAATTTACTTCAAGCATTCTTCATATAATTCTCCACCACCAGGTACGCACCGCTTCTTTCAAAGAAAGTACCCATACACCGTATTTTCAAACCTATCATTGACTTCAAGGACCGATGACATAGGTATTGCAATATCAGCCCCATCACATATAGGCGCTTGCGAAAACTTACCTTTTCCATAGACGAATCATGTTTAAGTAGTTTGGCATAAGTTTGAGACCCCATACGAGTAGAACTTGTATTAGAAACATTCCCAAATACACCGCTCATGTTTGGAAACTCCTTGTTTACGCTGGCTTGTTCATTCTCGATTTCCATAATTATTTCCCTAGCTTGATCAACCAAATTCTCCTTTTATTTTACACCTCTCCATTCATTAAACCCTTCTCTGTGGTAACCTCTCTCGTTCATAAAACCCTTCTCCATGGTTACCACATATGAATCAAGACTAGCACTATCAATCCATGAACCAAATTCTTTCAACCTTGAACGCCACTAAATTAATACCAAGTAAACCCCCAAACTGACCTAATGATCGATTTAAGAGTAGTTCGGATCAAATTAAGACCAACGAACACTCCACAAACCGATCAAATAAAACGAATGTCACAAACCCTAAAATCGGTTAGATGAATTCGAATCTCAAAAGTCGACCAAAGATTAACAATTGAGAAAGAAAGAATTCCCAACTGATACATGACAAGAACAAAAGATTAGCAATAAGCACAACCCAACTCAAACCAACAAATTGAATCAAAACCCTAATAAATAACCCTAAACTGTTTAGAACCCACTAAATCAGCCAATGAATAACCCTAGGATTAATCACTGACCAATATTAAAGCAACTAACGATTAGAAATCAATTAAGCGAATTAGAATCAGGTGAATCAACCTTAATGAATACATCAACTATTGCCTAACAAAAAACTTCGAAACAAAAGTGAACAAGTAAATGTTTGTAGGCGAACCTTTCCAATTAAATGGTTCCTCTTACTTTAACCTGATAAATCCCATAAACTAGCATTTTAATGCCTTGTCTTCCATGCAGGAGGTAAGAAGGGCATGGCATTATCTCACCTGAGATCTGTATACGCAACTGCTAAAGGTAATTCTGTGATGTATTTTCTAATTATTATTACCCTAAACTTTTACATAGGATTGTGTTCATCCCGTGCCTTGTATGAGCTAAACTCTGTGCTGTTTCCACATTAGGATAAGGTTCCGGTTTCATTTATATTAAAAATGGGGTTTGTGTACAGGTCTGCAAAAAGACATAAAGCTATACTTGAAAACAGCACAAAAATCTTCAAAAGGTTTTTATTCTATCTTTGATGTTTTAAATTAATTTTTGCTCTTTCTCTATATCAACTGTCATTGGTTACTTGTGTTCGTTCAATAAGATGCTTGTTCTCTCATTTTTTTTTGCAAGATTAATAGTATGACGCAACTTTTTTTATAATCGTGTGCTTAAATCCGACTAGTCCATGAGGTTCCCCTTCATATGTACAAAACTAATTTTTAATATGCGGGGCCAATGGACTTGATATTTATAGAATAAATAGCACCTTTAATTAGGGGAATCAAACTTGAGAGATTGTATGCAAGATTAGACTAAGGTTGTAATCGAGTCGCATCGGGCTCGAGAAAATATTAGGTAGGCTTGAGGTCGGCGCGATAGCTCGACGAGTTTTAATTATTCAGGCTTGAGCGTGGCGCGAGCAAAACTCGAATAAGAGGAGCTCGGCTCGAAAAGCTCTAATTTATATTATAACTACTATATTCAATAGCCAAACTCATCAATAAACTCAAGATTTGATAACTAATCAGGCATATTACAAAGCATTAAGGAGCATTAGGGTTTAAAAAGTACTTCTAAAATATATATTTAATTATTTACGAGGTAAATACTAATGATTAGGCCAATATGTTGCTATGTATTTAAATATGTATAATAAAAATATATTTGAATACGAAGGCTAGAAAATCTCGATAAAGCTATAGTCGAGCTATTAAAGCTTGAGCTTGGTTTGTTATGTGTTTCGAGCTGGTTTATTGGGCTCGGGATCAGTCTCAGCTAAAAAAAACTCGACTCAATTGAGTCAAACTCGAGCTCGAGTTAGTCGATAAAAGCTCAAGTCGTTTGTAGCCTAGATTGGACACAATGTCTCAGTCTTGTGGTTTGCTAGAGGTATGCTTAATTTCTTTTTTGTTTTTTAGTGCTGCCTCCATCTCATCTCTATTGTCCACAAACATATCAAACATATTTTAAGATGCATGCATGAACGCTAAAATGTCATTTGTACTCTACTTTCAAGACACTATTCACTTGTAAAAGCTCCAACAATGGTAAATTACTGAAGGATAAAAGAGGAAAACTTGTAAAAATTAAACCATCAATTATTAGAAGTGGGCATTTTTTTGTGATGAACTATAATAGATATGTGAGCAATATCTATGGAACGCAGAGATAATATATATATATATATAGCAAGAAATATGGTATCCACAAATTCGGATTTTTTTTTTGTCACTTTGTGTGTCATATTTCTTATTATGTATGCCCAGGTAAGAAGAATGGCAACAGGGCGTGTGGCTTGATTTCTCTAAGAAAACACCGTGCTAAAACTGTGTATCTGTGCAAGTTGTCGAGAATGTCTCAGATTTGGGGTATGCCTTATATAAGCCTGCATACTTGGTTTCTTTCATTATAATTTTGTTTTTAATTGGTATTCACAGTTGTGGTATCAACATCTCTAGATGCATGCAAAGTAGAGGTGTACATTTTCGGGTTTTTTGAAAAACGGTTCAGGTAGGAAAAGACCGGTCCAAACAGGTTAGGGTCGGGTTCTAACCGGTTTTTGAAAGAAAAAAAACGGTTAGAAACCATTTTTTTTCTTTGGAATTTGTTAGCCGAGGAGTGAACAAAATTTTCTTTTTTTTTATTCGCGTTTCTACACAAGAAACTCACTAAACTTCAACTTGTATTTAATAAATTAATAATACATCAAACATAAAGTACTTGAAAATTGAAATACAAAGCTAATACATTTTAGCTATTTATTCATTGGAATTCGGAAAGTTTTTAATTGAGAGCTTCTTCATTCTTCTTCGGCTTCGTGGGACCTAGCCTCGCTAGCAGCTTCATATTGAGCGATTTCTTGTAATATTTTTTTAAAAGCGTTTTTTATTATAGTTATTTCGGGGTTTGATAGTCCGTCTTGAACAACTAAATTTATGATATGTGCAACACATCGACTATGATAAAAAATTCCGGCCGAAGGTGGACGGTATTTTAGTATTAGTTTTTTCACAGCGTTTGTATTATTACTCACGTTATCAAACGTGATTGAAAAAAATCCTTCTAATTTATGCTCTTTTATTACGTCTCGTAACATACAAAATAAAATTTAACTCATGTGAGGATACTCAAAGTTTTCACAAGCAATCGTACGCTTCATCATTTGCCAAGTTGCGGGATCAACCCAATGCGCGGAAACACAAAAGTACGAACCGGGCAAACCATGAGGAGCCGACCAGGCATCGGTTGTTAAGTTAACACTTGTTTTTAAAATTTCAAAACCTTTTTTAGTTCAATTTTGTCCTTTTTTCACATTTTTATACAATCGCGTTTAAGAGTAGCACGAATTACATGAGCAATCGCGGTTGAAGAGTATTTTAAATCACCTTCATTAATCGAGGGTTGTCGAAGTGGTTGAACGGCAAACCTTCTTGAATCACAAAGCTTGCAAATTGTTATCGAATCCAATCCGCCTCGTATGCAATAATACCCCCCTTCTCGTGACATAGATGCTTGATTTACTTTCGGATTGGATTTGAGTGCTTGACAATGATCTTCGATATGAGACTTCAACGTCGTGTTGGATTCCGATTTCAAAAACTTAGAGCAATGTTTACAATGAGCCTTAGTAGTCCCGTCCGACATCTTCACCATGTTGAAATGACACCAAACTTTCGGGTTTCTTTTTGTGCTTAAAACTTCATTAATCGTTTGTTCATTTGAAGAACCAACACCGGTGGAACTTGAAGAAGCATGACGACGATTAGCCATTAAGTGAGCGATTTGAGTGTTTCAAGAGTGTATTTTGAGAGTGTTTGTGACTAAACCAAACACAACATACCTATTTATACTAAACATACAATGGTAAAATGGTGATTAAAAGCTAAAAAAAAGGGTAAAAAAGGTAACAAAAACAGTAGCCATGTTGCTGTCCTCGAACAGACCAAACCAAACGGCTATATTAAAAAATACCGGTTTGAAACCGGTTTTCCAAACCGGTACAACGTCTATAAGTTTGAACCCCAATCCGAAACTGGTTTTGGTCAAAACCGGTGTTGACTGGTTTCAGTTTTGGGTTTTTTTCCTTTTCGGTTTTGTTGTACACGACTAATGCAAAGCACCTCCTCAATATAGACCTTGTTTCGTCTTGTTATGACAACATTCGGATAAGCCTATGCCTTGTTTTCTTCATCGTTGTTATCATTTGGCAGGCACAGGTAAGAAGAAAGGCAAAAGGGTAGCTGAGCTGATTTGCCTTAAAAAGGAAAACAAAAAGGCAATGAAAGGTTAATATTAGTCAACATCCTAATATCCTAAGTAGCTACCCCATGAATATTACAACGTATACTCTTTGAAGAAAACTTACACTATTTTATGACCTTTTAAACTGAGGGTAGAATCTTATCAATAACCATTGTTTTATATATATTTATATTTTTCTACACCTTAATAGCAAAACGCTTACCCTATGCTGTTTACACAATAGATCTACACAAGGTGCTTCCTCAGGACACTTGGTCGCCAGCTTGCAATCCAATGACTAATCAAGGTTAAACTAAGCTTATCCTGATTTTTTTTATTGTCTGTTATGTTTTATATATAGAATACTATGTAGAGGTGGCAATCTCGACCTTACTTGGGAATGAGTCGATTTTCTAATTTAACCCCCAAAAAATTTCTAAGTGAGCTGAAATGCCGAATTCAGTACATATCTGTGTCAAAAGTTGCCCAAAGCGTTACCAAACTGGAAATGGCATGTTTGACTCATCCATTTTGCCACCTGTGATAGTACTATAGTAGGGTTTACTTTGCTTCTCAATTCTTTGGCTTGATATTTTACATTTTGAATAAATCTACCTGTAGATGACTGGAATGATCCTCTAGAAGATCATTATAGCGGGTTGGTGCGTAGGCGGACAACTTGTTGGGGTTATGACTTCATTTACCCACATGCAGGAAGTAAGTTGTTTCTAATTGTAAATACATATTAAGTGAGAGTTTAACTTTTATGAATTTTTATGTAGTTTCTGCTTCACTTTTCAGTATGTAGAGGCGAACTTCAATGTTGACACTCTGGGGGAAGAAATTTGAAGTGAAGATAAGCGGGAATAGTAATTCTGGTAAA
Source organism: Chrysanthemum seticuspe (assembly GCA_019973895.1). Lineage (NCBI taxonomy): Eukaryota > Viridiplantae > Streptophyta > Magnoliopsida > Asterales > Asteraceae > Chrysanthemum > Chrysanthemum seticuspe. Next base: position 51,187,883 of record BPTQ01000007.1, read on the forward strand.
CCTAGGTTTAGAGTTATGTTCGCATTTTATGAGAGTAGCAAAGAATGCTTAACTCCACTGAGCTCTACTCTTTTGCATACTCCAGGTGTCTAAATTATCTCGAAATGACTTGGATTATACTCCATTTTGAATATGTAACTTATGAGTTTGTTTAAAGGTAGATATTTCTGGAGGTTAAATTAAGAAAAATGTGGTGGAAACCGAAGCTTGCTTAAATAGCTGAGAATTGGTTTGTGCCTCTGTGGTGGGCTGCGCAGGGTAATCTGTTTGTTTTCTAAATTTCTAGTACTATTTTAAAACAGATTGGGCCTTATTCAAATGGGTTTGTGAAGTTGGGCAACATAGTAGACCCATGCCCGGCTGTAGACACTCGTCAACTTTTATCTGATTTTGCAACATATTAGAAACATAATTATGCATGTATAATTATCATTCTAATTTCATGTAATATCAACAAGTTTGAAACCCAAAGCACACATCAAACTTTATAACAAATGACTTCAATCGGACATTTTCTTTTTTCCACTTTCTTTCAATCCAAATCCCCTTCCAATTCCAAAACCATCTACAAACCAAACAAGCCCTCAAACATGCTAAAAACATGATTGTTAAGATCTCAATCCTTATCTTCAGATATTACGATTTTACGACACTACAAAGCAAAAACAACTCACTCATATGTAGGATCTTTGTAAGCGTAATAGGATCCCGGTCTTAACCATATAAATCTTAAGATCTCGATTCAATCCGATTTTACTTTGCTTGAACCACAAGCTAAAAAACTACAAATTTTTGGATTATGTTTCTTTTAAGGTTTACAAAACAAGAGGCGTCTTCTTAACATTTCATAATCATTATTTAGGTCGACATTTCATGAGACATTCATACAAAATTTTGTTTGATATATAATAATTTGTAGATTTGAATGATATTACAATGCCTATTGATGAGAAAATGACATTGTAGTAGGATCTTAAGATCCTGACATGATTTTACAGTCTCGATTTTACAAAGACAAAAACGATATTGGGTAGGATCTCGATCTTAAAAAATTGCTACGAGATCACCTCCAAAGGGGTTTATAGTGATGTGGAGGTGTTGTGTCGTCGACCATATAAACTTTACTATTGTGCGCATTAGTTTACAGAGGTTTATAGAGGAAGATTAAAGATGATTCATTGGTATAAACTTATATAAACTTAACAAAGAGTGTATAAGTAGTCCATGAAGCAAATAATCAAATTATAAATTTGTGTAACTTGGGTAAGTTTATAAGAGTAATTGGGTAAGTTTATAAATGTTAAATTTTACAAATATCTAACATGGTGATGTTATAAGCTTTCAAAATTTATAGCATTGCAAATGCTTTTATTTGATTGAGACACAACAGCTTAAGTGCTTAACCACTCTTATTTAGCATAAACTAATATACAGTAACTAGTCAAATTTATAGTTTAGATGGATTTTGAGTATTTAAATTTCACAGTGAGCAGGCAATTTTGTAACTAAAATGATGGCATAGACAAAGTTAATATGTCCTTTTTCGATAAAGTTTTCACATCGTACATTTCCTGTTTCATGAATGACATTTTAAATAATAATAATAATAATAATAATAATAATAATAATCTCTTTGCTTTTTTTCTTTTTTTTTTGGTTGTAAATACGGGTTTAATTGTGGCCCATGTAACTTGAGATAAATTTGAAGTGACACTACAAAAATATAGTCTTTTAGTGACACTTAAAAAAGTTGTCACCAAAAGTTAAAAAAAAGTGTCACTAAAAGTAAAAAATGTGTCAGTAAAAATATAAAAAAAGTGTCACTAAAACTTTTATGTGCTTCTCCTACACTTAAAAAGTGTAGGTAGAAGTCCAACATGTAAAAGTCTATTTATAGTGACACAAAAAAAGTGTGAGGATTCATTTTTTTGCGTTTCAAGACATATTTTATACATAAAAAACAAAATTCTAAGGTTTTACTCACACTTTTTAGAAAGTGTCATTAAAAGTAGAGATTTAGCGACACTTATTTTGTGTCACTAAAACCTTAGTCACTATAGGCCTATTATCATGATATCATCGATCATTTTCTAAATCTTTTTACTGAATCTTGTATTTTTTGTGTTGACTCCATGTTTTAATCGGGTGCACTTAATTGTTTAACATTCTCTATATTTCACGCCATGTATACTTGTATTAAACTATTATGATTGTAGAGAAATTTCTTTTACCAATGGGTTTACATTCAAATTCTTCAAAAGACATTGGGACATTCCTTAAGCACGACATTGTTTCGTTTGTGAAAGAATTTGAGACCTCAGCTTCAATTCCAAGAGGGTGCAATTCTTCCTTCATCACTCTGATTCCTAAGATGAGTGACCCTCTAGTACTTGGTGATTTATAGGCCAATTAGTCTCATTGGAAGCCAAATAAAATCATAGCCAAAATACTTGCCAACAGCCTCTCTCGTGTGGTTCCCTCAGTTGTTGGTGAGGTGCAAATGGCTTATATAAAAGGGCGTCAAATAATTGATGGTCCTCTTATGGTGAATGAGATCATTTCCTGGGCTAAAAATCACAAAAAACGTCTTATGTTCCTTAAAGTTGACTTTGAGAAAGCTTTTAACTCTCTAAATTGGTCTTTTCTTCTATCGATTCTCGAGCAAATGGGCTTTAGTCTCAGGTGGAGGAGTTGGATTCATGGTTGTTTGGATTCAGCGTTTGCATCGATTCTTGTTAATGGCTAGCCCACTAAGGAATTCAAAATAGGAAGAGGGCTTAGACAAGGGGACCCTCTCTCCCCTTTTCTATTCATTTTGGCGGTGGAAGCTCTCAACATTGCATTCCTTGAAGCAAAAAACCATGATCTCTTTCGTGGCATACAAGTTGGAAAAGACAAGGTCCATGTCTCGCATCTCCAATACGCAGACGACACACTAATTATGGGAGAATGGTCCCATAACAATGCCTTGAACTTGTCTAGAATCCTCTCTTTCTTTCACCTTGCTTCGGGTCTAAAGGTAAATTTCAACAAGAGCATATTATATGGTGTTGGTGTAACAAACATTGAATTGAGCTCTCTTTCCTCAACTATTGGGTGTCTTGCATCCGAGTTCCCTTTTTCTTACTTGGGGCTCCCAATTGGTGCAAAGATGTCTCGATGCGTTAATTGGAATCCACTTATTGATAGATTTCAAAAACGGCTTTCCAAGTGGATCTCGATGCGTTAATTGGAATCCACTTATTGATAGATTTCAAAAACGGCTTTCCAAGTGGAAGTCTCAAGTTCTCTCTTTTGGGGGTCGACTCACTTTACTTAATTCCGTGCTTGGCAGCTTGGGTGTTTATTACTTCTCAAGTTTTAAAGTCCCTAAGAATATTATAAGCAAGCTTGAAGGTATTAGGAGGTCATTTTTCTGGGGAGGGAACTCAGATAACCGAAAAATCTCTTGGGTTGCTTGGGATAAGATCATGTATCCTCAAAACAAAGGAGGCCTTGGATCACTAGCCTAAAAACGTGTAACCAAGCTATGCTTGCAAAATGGTGGTGGAGATTTCTAAATGAGAAGCAATCTTTATGGGGAAAGATAATTCGATATATACATGGTCAAATGGGTGGACTTACTGATAACTTCTCTCTCAAACCGAATGCGGGGCCATGGTATTACATCATGAGAATCAAAACAGACCTTCTTGAACATGGGATCAGCTTACCTTCTATATTTAAAAGAAAACTAGGCAATGGACAAAGTACTAAATTTTGGCATTATTGTTGGTTGGGTAGGCCTCCCCTCTCTGATATGTTCCCTCATCTGTACCGCCTAGACTTGTATCCAAGTTGTCTTGTCTCTGAGAGGTGCCCTATTGTATCGAATGTTGCTTCTACCCCTGTTTCACGCCCTGCACCTGTTGCTCCTCATCATATCATTGATTCTTCACATTCGGGCTCAATTAATGTGGAGGGCCTTAACCAACCGAATGGGCTTACCTTCCCCTGGGCCTGGCGTAGACAACCTATTACTTCTCCTGAGATTGATGAACTCAATAATATGGTAAGTCTACTATCTCAATTACAACTGTCCGAGGAGGAAGACCACTGGGAATGCACGATTGACCCGAGTAGAGTTTTCTCGGTTAAGGGTATGAGAAATCTTATCACCTCCCACCTCCAACCTAATGAATTTCAGCCTACTAGGTGGAACAAAGTTCTCCCCCTAAAGGTTAATATCAACTCTTGGAGGGTTATGAATAGAAGAATGCCCACCAGAGAAAATCTTGATAAAAGGGGAATCGATTTGGACTCCGTGAGATGCCCGTTATGCGATGATGATGTTGAAACCGATGACCATTTGTTTTTCTCATGCAAGCTATCGGTTGACATTTGGATAGATGTCTTCAAATGGTGGGACTTAACCAACGTCTCTCCGACTAGCCTCAATGATATGATGTATTTTGCAGATCATGCCCCTATTGAAGACAAGTATCGAAGATATTTTGATGTCGTAATCCAAACCACCATTTGGGCCCTTTGGAAATACACGAACAATGTAACTTTCTCCATAAAGAGACCATGCAAAGATCTCATCTTCAACGAAGTCAAGCTCTTGTCGTTTAATTGGATTTCTAGTAGAGGCAGGAAGTCATCTTTAAATTGGATAGAGTGGTTTAACCAACCTTGTAACGCTCTTTCCTCAATTTTGTAACTTTTCTTTCCAGCTTCTTGCTAGTTTCTATTTAAATCGCCGTTCAAAAAAAAACAACAATCCCGGTTAACAACAAACTTCACTTTTCTTGAAAAATAATACAAAATTAAGCAATGACTTAAATCAGTATCTATTTTTTTGTTAGTACAACAAATGAATGAAATAAATTACGATTATGTTTGAGAAACAATATGAGATAATAAAGGGTGATTTTGTTTGGACAACGTGTTATTTATATCTTAATATAATTAATGTGAGAAGTTGGTTGTAAACCACATGCATGGGGCTATTGATAGCAAAACTAAGGGTTTGTTTGGACGTAACTGACTAACAAAATAATGTCATGTAATTGAATGAACATAGTAATTGAATAAGTCATTACTGTTCCATTGACCCATTTGGTTGTTATGTTTAAATGGAATAAAGAATTTATGTATGTTGTTTGGTAAGATGCAATGAACGTTGTAAAAGAATGAAATAATATCATAATGGAATGGAAAACGTATGGAATAAATTATGTAATGGAAGGACTCATTCCTATTATTAATCATTTTTGGTTTATACAACAGAATATAATGTAATCAATAGAAATTGAACTTTTTTAGTATATAATGGTATTTAAAAAATAGGCTTTTATGTAATTTTGATTTAATTACAAGATGGAATGAAAAAAAAGAGGGGGTCCCTAATGAATCAAAATGATGATATCCGCGTAGTGTTTGGTATGTTGTTATAAAAGAGTGAATGGAAAAGATCATTACAGTGTAATGAAGAAAAAATGTTTGTTTACTATTATGTAATGGAATGACTAATAACATGGAATGATTCATTACATCAAAAATCATCACTTTGATTCACTGGGAGGTCAAGGTATTGAATCCCATGATACTCAAGGAGCAGGGCGTCGTGGGCCCCTTTCATTTTTATTTTCATTACATCTTGTAATGGAATCAAAATTACATAAAACCTAACTTTTAAATACTCATTATACTAAAAAAGTTTTATCATAAATAGATGATTGTACAATAAATTGCACTACCAGGCTTCAATGGTGATCGAAGGTATAAGGGGTGTATGTTCCTACCAAGATTGTCTTTCACCTGAGAATAAGAAATACGAAGACACTACGTTAAGTGATTACGCAGGGGTTGGACCCTGCGAACCACCTCCGGCGTGAGAGTAAGTATGAGTTATGGTTGTATAAGTGTGTGTGAGTAAAGAGATGAGTGTTAAGTGAGCTTACCATAATCCTCTACCCGTCCAACCTATTTATAGTGGAAGAAATGGGGTTGATGGCACCTCTGCGCAAATTTCGGAGAACATGTGGGTGTCCCATGTTTGTGGGTAACCGCTAGGGCTTAGTGACCCACGTTCTCAAACTTGGCGGGAAAGCCAGGAAAGAGAGGGAGATCGTGTGTTTGACCAAGTCAGGGAGTTCTCCTATCCGTTACTCCTTCGTCAACCATACCTCGAAGGGCTTAAGGCTTGGAATGGCGAATTCCCCGTAGGTAACCTTCGTGTGTACGAATGGTTTGACACCACGAATATTCAGGAGACCTAACTTGGGCCTTCGTTCAGAAGGGCTTCGACACATCTCGAAGGGGTGTCCGTCGAGCTGTTCGGAGGGTACATCATCAAGCCCCCCAGTTGAAAGTGATGCATATGAACGAGGAGGCATTGCATTCGACTTCATCCTGCGAATAAAATCAGTCGCTCGTTGCAAAGCTTATCATAAACAAGATAATCATGCTTCAGCTCACGCATTTAATGCTACCTAAACCTTTTAACTACCCGCTACAGTGATTCCATATCCCAAGTTACTCGGTTGACCAAAACGACTATTTGAAATTTAAAACCCTTTTGAAATCTGGATAAGATTAACCCATAGGACACGTGTGCGGTTAAAAAAGGGATAGGAAAGGGGTATTTAAAGAGAGGCAGATGAAACCTTAAAACACTTTACCCTCTTCGTCTACCTTTTACACACAGTAACTTGCTACCCATCAAGAGCTTCGAACAAAAGGTAAAGTCTTCCCCCTATCTTCTCGTAGCATAAAATAGTTAAGGATTCAAAATTTATAATTAAACAACAAAAATGCACTTTGACCGCTAAGGAGTTACATGATCACCTTGCTGATTACCCAATCCCCCAGGAGTTTAAAGTCATGTTACCCAAATCAAATGAAGGTATCTTTGATGCCCCTGAAGGCTTCGTAGGGCTATATACCCACTCTTTTAGCCATTCAAATCTCGATTTAACCCCTTTGGTTTAGCTAAACTTACCACATTCATAGTTATGTGTAAAGCTTATGGCTATGAACAAACTCTTAAGGTATTGAGGGGATTTTTGAATCTTTACCTTGGTGGGAATTAGTTGACTTTGGCAAAAAGGCCTGAAGGAGATGTGCCTAATCTTGTTACGAGGCCATACACGAATATAATGGAATGGAAGGGTAGCTTCTTTTATGTTCAGAGCACCATTGTACCACCTGACTATCCAGCATTGCTGAATAAGGAGTTTAGGTTTGATGCAAAACGTTTTAATGATCCCCTACCTTATGAGGTTCGAAGGAATCCATGTTATCAACGTTTGACTAGGTATCCTGTAGATGTTCAAGCCTTCCCTGAGCCAATCCTGTATATGGTTGGGATTGCACACAGTTGGGAAGGGTCTCCCAAGAAGCCCATGATCATTTATCATGGAAAAAGTATGTGCTTCCGCTTTTATTTAAGTAGGACCAATGTAGCGCTAATATTTATCTTTTCTTGTTCCTTTTTTTTTTTTTTTTTTTTTTTTTTTTTTTTTTTTTTTTTTTCAGAAATGGCGTTTAAGAACTTCATGCATCAAGACTTTGATGAAGACTTGAGCTTTATGCCTACGGAGAAAGCTAAAGAGTCTTACGGTGTCTGTTTACCTTCCACTTCTGTCAATAACAACGACGTGGATACTCCCAGAATATAGCCTGTTGCCTCAGCACCCCCACAAGCATTACTGGAGGGTCCCTCCCAATTGGTTGAGAACGTGGCAGATTCGGACGATCCTGCGGAGGAGGAAGTTCGAATCACAGGTTCTACAGGCATAGCTGACAGGTTAAAGAGTAGGAAGGGAACAGCTGGTAAAGCCATCAAGTCTGCGACCAAGAGAAAGACTCTGCTCCCAGCATCCGGATCCAGGGTCGTGCGACAGAAGATTGTCGAAGGCAAGAAAGCTGTGAAATCTGCCTTTGAATTGCCGGATGATGCTGAGGAGATGCATGGAAAGCATTTTCCTTTTAAATTATATAAAATACTAATTGTAATGACTAACTTTGCCCTTATGTACTGTATTGGTCGCAGGCCTTCCTGATACGAAGGAGCTTCCGAATGCCTTGGCCTGCCACCGAATTGTGGATCATATCGCCCCTCCTCAGTGGAAAGGATTGTTGGACAATATGTCCATCGAAGGGGTTTGCGATCTGCACGATAAAAGTGTTGCAAGGCAGGCTGTGTTGGACAACCACTTGAATGGCCGGACCAGAGAGTTGCTTCGTGCAGTTACAAAGGCAAGGCAAGAGATGGATGTTATGCTGGAGAGGGAGAAGTACAGAGACCAAGAGTATGCCAAGCTGGAGGCAAAGTGTGATGAAATTGAGAAAGATATTGAGATGAATCCACTCATCCAAGACCTCCGAGATAAGATAGCAGAGTTGACATCAGAGTGTGGCAAACTCAGGTTGGAGGAGGCTAAGGTGGTGAGCCTCACTGGCCAAAATGATGTGTTAGAGGCTAAGTGTGCCAGCTTGGAAGGTGAAAGGGTTAGGCTTAGAGAGCTAGAGGTGAAATTGAGAGAGGAGATTGATGGCCTGTAGATGAGGTATAAAATGCTCCAAAAGGACCGTGCTGAGGTCGTATCAAAAGTGGTGCCGTACATAGCCATGGAACTGTATCATAGTGATGAGATGGGAGCTGCGATGTGGAAAGTGATCAAAGCAGCTATCTTCCATGGACGGTGCTTGGCTCTGGAGGAGGTTGCTAAAACATGTAAGCCCGTAGACCTCTCCACAATTGACTTCTACCGTCCCTCATCGAAGGAGGAATATGAAGATGCGGGAAATGCATTTGCAACCGCAGAGTACCCCTTCTTGGCTGAAGCTACCAAATACCCCATGGCACCTCTTGAAGACCTCCTCTCGAAGAAGCCGCGCAAGATCAAGCCTGCGACCCCAACAAAGAAGACAACCTCCACCAAGCCTGCCTCACCTCTTCCATCCCCAACTCTATCTCCTCAGAAGCAAGAATGAAGGTTGCCCTATTGGCAGTAATTTGGTTCCAAGGGTAGCATGTACCCTTTTAAAACAATTTAATGTTTCTTATGTTGTTGGTCTGTTACTTTAAACAATTGACTGTTTGTGATGCATGGCTTCGGCCAAAGACAATTTGAACGAGGCTTCGGCCTCGTATGGAGGGATAAGGGCAGATGCCCTTCTTTTGAATGCTATGGTGTGGGAGAATATTCCTACACACTTAATTATATTTGTCTTGTGAACTTCTCTTACGCCATTTTTCCAACGCTTAAACTTTACAACCTAATGTTGAACAACCTCATTGTGTGTAAATTACAACACCAAGAATATAATGACCAAATTTGATCATTGACAGAGGGTTGCGACCCACTCTATCTCAAATCCTTTAAGTAATATGGCTAGTTTTTATTTTCATAATTGCCATAAACTATTAGGAGAGTTAATGTGAATGTGTTGGTAGGCTTAAGTAGTGGTATGAGGTGTTTGTTACACCGTATGCCTTCCAATTCGACATTGAAACTCATAAACGACTTGGCTGAACAAACATTTGTGTTTAATAAACGAAGCAAGAGATTTGTGGGAAATGTATTATTCATCATTGAATTGGTTGAGAGGATTACATCATTCTTGAAATGAATACTAAGACAACTACCAATAATGCTTGCTTTCCTTTGAGAAGCTTTTAATTACAAGAATGAAAAGTAAAAATACTTCTTAAACATAGAACTTTCGGAGGTTCGTACCATTCCATGTTCTGTCGATGGGTTCTCTGAGAAGAGTAGCCAGCTTGTATGCTCCATTGCCGTAGGCCTCAGCTATAATGTAGGGTCCTTCCTAAGTAGGTACGAGCTTCCCCTGGTACTCTGCTTTGATTGCACTGTTGAGGCATAGGACATATTCCCCAGGCTTGAAGGTGGAAGGCCTGACCCTTTTGTTGTAGTAGCCTTTGATTTTATGCTTGTGCATGGCTTCTCGGATGGAAGCTATCTCTCTCCTTTCTTCTAACAGATCAAGGTTCTCCCTGATCTTTTCATCATTTTGAGAGGCTTCATATGTGGTCACACGCTTCTGTTCCGTATGTTAGGCTGAAGGGGGTTTCACCATTGCTTGACTTGGGGTGCGTCCTGTAAGCCCATAGCACTTGAGGAAGCTCATCCACCCACCCGTGATGAGTTCGTCCCAGCCTTTTTTCAATCCCTTTGACAATGTCTCTGTTAGTAACCTCCACTTGTCCGTTACCTTGTGGATGGTAGATGGACGTCCAAGACTGCTTTATATTAAGCCCTTTATAGAAATCATAGAAGACTCCTTCGGCAAACTGCTTTCCATTGTCGGATATGATAATGTGGGGCACTCTAAATCTGCACACAATGTGCTCCCACACAAACTTCTCAATCTTTCTTCCCGGAATGGAAGCTAGGGGTTTAGCTTCAACCCACATTGTGAAGTAATCAATCGCCACCAATAAGAATTTGACCCCACCAGGAGCCACATGCATAGGTCCTAGGATATCAATTCCTCACTGAGAGAAGGGCCATGAAGATGTGACACTAGTTATGTCTTGCTTCGGAAGTTTGGGAATCTTGGAGTGTATCTGACAAGCTTCACACTTGTGAATGATTTCCACAACATCCCTATGCATCGAAGGCCAGTAGTAGCCTAACTTCATAATCTTCGAGAAAATTGAACGGGGCCCTGCGTGGAGGCCGCAGGATCCTTCGTGGACCTCTGCGATGATGCTCGAAGCCTGCTTAGGTCCGACACATCTGAGCCAAGGTGAGAGAAACGACCTCCTGTACAAATTTTCTCCTATTAGCCGGTATTGTGGAGACTTAACCCGTATCTTCCTTGCTAGCTTGGGGTCCTCGGGCAGAAGACCACTTATCAAGTACTATCTGATGGGAGTCATCCATGTGTCTCCTTCTTCATGAACAACGTCAGTGACTTCTTTTATGATAATGGACCTTTCGGGCAAAACTTCAACGAGCACTTCTTTCGTGAGATGAGCATGAAGGCTAGCTTGCTTAGCGCATCCGCCTTTTTGTTCTGATTCTTGCGAACGTGTTAGATGGTGTAAGAATCAAAACTATCCAACATCTCCCTTGTTTTGTCCAAGTATTGCTTTATGACGGGTTGCCTTGCTTCATAGGAGCCTGTCACTTGGTTTGCCACCAACTGAGAATCTATGAAGATGGCAAGAGCTTTGACCTCTATATCTTTGGATAGTCGAAGGCCTGCTAATAGGGCTCCGTATTCCACTTCATTGTTGGTGGCTTCGAACTCAAACCGAAAGGCATATGTATGCTCCTTCCCTTTAGGACTGACCAGCATTAGACCTGCTCCGGAACCGTCGGAGTTTGATGCTCCGTCTGTATAAAGCTTCCAATCATCCTGTACTTCGATGAGTTTAGCCTGAGGTTCTTCCTTTTATGTGCTCGGTTCGGAAGGTGTTTCTGCCAAGAAGTCTGCGAGAATTTGCCCTTTAATAGAGTTTCGACCTTTGAACTCTATTTCATGCTCCCGAAGCTCGATAGCCCATTTTCCCACCCTTCCAGACTTTTCAGGCTTCGACAAGATCTGCTTGAGTGGTTTGTCGGTTAAGACTGTGATTGGGTGGGCCTGGAAATATCGTCGGAGCCTTCTTGCTGTGTAGATTAGAGCTAGTATTAGCTTCTCCAATGTTGGGTAGTTAACTTATGCTCCCTGCAAGACCCTGCTGACAAAGTAAATGGGGATTTTCCTCTTGTCCCGTTCTGCCATTAGGACAACGCTAATGCTCTCCATTGAGGATGCTAAGTACATGAACAACACTTCGCCTTTGATTGGGGCTGTAAGTGTTGGAAGGATTTCGATGAACTCCTTCATCTTTTGGAAAGCAGCTTCTGCATCCTGGCTCCATTGAAAGGTTTTCTTGTCGACGCAACCTTTAAGTGTTTTGAAGAACGGTAGGGACCTGTCATCCCCCCTTCGACACGAATCGACTTAGCACAGCTAGCTTCCCATTCAAGCTTTGTACATCCTTTAAACATTTCGGAGCTTAGAGATCTGTAATTTCCTTGACCTTAGAAGGGTTAGCTTTTATCCCTTGCTTTGTGATCAAATGCCCTAGGAATTGCCCTTCTTCCACACCAAAAGAGCATTTCTTAGGGTTTATCTTCATGCTGATCGCCCGAAGCTGGTCGAAGGTCTCTTGAACGTCAAGGAGTAGGTCCTCCTCCGTTTTGATCTTAATAACCATGTCATCAACGTATGCCTCTAGATTTCGGCCTATCTGCTTGTTGAAGGCTTTATCTACGAGCCGTTGGTATGTTTCCCCTGCGTTCTTCAATCCGAAGGGCATTTTTCTGTAACAGTAGACACCTTTGCTTGTATAGAAGGTTGTCTTTTCCTCGTCCTCCTTTACCATCTGGATTTAATGATACCCTTTGTAGGCATCTAAGAAACACTTCAGCCGGAAGCCTGCTAAGGATTCTACCTTCCAATCAATTTCTGGAAAGGGGTAGCAGTACTTCGGGCATGCCTTGTTGATGTCAGTAAATTCAACACACATGCGCCACCCTCCGTCGCTCTTCTTTACCATGACTGGGTTGGCCACCCAAGTTTGGTATTTGATTTCCCTTAGAAGGCCTCATTGTGTCAGTTCATCGACCTCCTTGCAGGCGGCGACGTTTCTTTCGGGGGGCTAGGCTCCTTCTTTTCTTCTTGATGGGTTCAATATGTTTGTATTCGTTGAGCCTGTGTTCTGTGCCGAAGGGCTTTCTCTCTATTAGCAATGTTCTTGGGACTCCTGTCATGTCAGAATATTTCCATGCAAAAATATCAAGGTTAGTCCGCAACAGCTCTGTGAGCTTCGCCATGAAATTCGCCGGGAGTTGCTTTCCTATCACCACTGCGTGCTTGGGGTAGCTAGGGTTTACTACGACCCGTTCTTCTGCATCCGTACAGCTTAGAATTGCCATCGGAGGCTCCTCCGACCCTTCTTTAACCTTCTTGACACCATATACTCCCTTATCTGCCCCATAATTAGAATGAACAGTTTCCACTCCGAGGGGATTTTGGAACTTAATGGCAGCGTGTATAGTGGAAACTACAATGCCCATCTTTTGCATAGCTGTTCTCCCAATAAGCAAATTGTAATGAGAATCTGATCTGACTATGAGGAAGGTGAGCATTTCTGTGCGGGATAAGGGGCCTTCGCCGATAATGATTTCCAAATGTACCTCTCCAAAGGGACATGAGTGTTCGTCGGAGAACCCTACCAAAGGTGCTTTTGAGTCTACCCTCTGCGAGCGTATAGATGGTTTGAGCTTTAGGAAGCAGTGCTCATAGATGATCTCGCAGGAGCTTCCACAATCCATGTATGCTCGGTTTACCTCCCTGTTGGAGACCCATACTTTGATGACCACGAGGTCAGTCGAAGGTGTCTGCCCCAGAATGGACGGGAATGTTATCTCTCCTACACTTCCCAACTCTTCATCTGCTTCTTTCCGTTTTAAGGTTGGATCGTGCTTGTGCACCATCAGTATCGCAGCTTCCTTAGGGGTATCTTCCTTTTTGTTCCCCTTTCATTCACCCAATTGAGTTTCGGAGAACTTGTCCTTCCCCTTCTAGATGCCTTTAGCCAGATGTGCCAATTGCCCAGAGCGTACTGCCTCTTCAATCTGCTTCTTCAGCTCTCTGCAGCTGTTAGTGTCGTGCCCATGGTCTTCGTGAAAGTGGCAGTAGTTAGACGTGTCCTTGGCTTTGCTTTGTGCTGACATCCGAGGTGGTGGGTCGAAGGACTTTGCGGCTTTCTCGGTAGCAAGGATCTCCCTAGAAGATTTGACCAAGTTTGCTAAGAGTCCATGATTCGAGCCTTTGTTATAGGGAGTGAAGCAGTCTCTGTTCTTCTTCCTATTCTTGGATCCTTCATAGGAGGACCCTCTGGAGAATTTGTCGGAGGCCTCTCTTTGCTCGATCGGAGCTCCATTAGCTGCTACCTCCTTGGACTCGATCTAGGTGTAAGTCTTTTCCATGAGTGCCTTGTAAGTGGTGGGAAGGTTGGTGGACAAGAATTCCACCAAGCTTCGAGTTCGTAAGCCATGCACGAAGCCAGAAATCCTTTGCTATTCGTGCAACCCAGAATTTGCAAAGTTTCGTCGGTGTACCTTGTGACGAAGGCCCTTGTGCTTTCGCTGTCCCTTTGCTTGATGGTATGGACGGCTAGATGAGTCTTGGTGTATTCTTCTGTTGGCTGAAGTGTGATCGGAACTTAGCCTTGAGATCATCCAGACTTACAATGCTTCCCACCTTTTGCCCATTCCACCATATTCGTGCAGAGTCCCAAAGAGTGTATGTGAACATGTGGCATGCTACATGCATAACCCATTTCTGCATCTTGATAGCGCCTTCAAACAAGTGTAAGAAGTTGTCGGGATCGCCTTTCCCGTCGTAGGTGCCTATGTGAGTAGGCATTTTCACACCATCAGGTAGAGGGTAGTCTTCAATCTACTTCACAAAAGGTGTGCAAGCTCCAGAAGCTTCCGCATATAAAGGGTTGTTTGGAGGTGGATAAACAGGTGTAGGGTTGTACGGGTTAGGAAGTGGTTGTGAGAATGCAACATAGGCTGTGGGAGGTTGGTACGAAGGGTTTCCCCCCATCGGTTGTGTAGGGTGTACAGGAAGGTGTCCGTATGGCACTTGCTGGTAACTCTGGTTGTAGAGAAACCCGTTCGGAGGATATGTATTATAGGACTGATCAGGTAGGTAGGGATTCATGCCTTGAGGGGGTAACTGGTTCATCCCAGAGTATGGAGAAGGTCCTTCGACACTCGAGACATATGATGGAGGTATCGGAGCCCCCATCCCTTCTCTTCCTAAGTGGGCTGCCAGGAGAGGTGGTAGATTTACCCCTCAATTTCCTACCGGGTTGCTTCCTCCGTTGGAGTTCTCACTCCTTCTTTTTCCCTGCATTCTTTCCATTCTTCCCCGATCTCCTCCGGAACCTTCTTCAAAACCAACAGTTCTTCCGTTGGGTCTCCTTATGGAAGCAGAACCATTTCGTAGGGCCGAACGCCCCCTGCTAATTGGTCGAGGCCTTTCATCTACCTCGATCTCTTCGTCATATTCCTCACTGGAATACTCCAATTCCCTTCGCATTTCAGTGTTGCGAACTTGCCTCTTGTGAGCCCTTAGCAAGGACTCTAACGCCTCGAAGTTTGCCTCAACGAAGGCAAGGCTAATTTCTGGAACAGGGTTGGCGGAAGTTGAGGCATGATGTATGGAAGTGGTTTCTAGGCGAGATCGTGTAGTGAAGGTGGAGGCAGTTATGGGGGCAAGATTATCGGTGTTAGTTGTGGTGAGGGGTACTAGGGTAGAGAAACCTGGTGGAGGTGTATCTTCTCTTCCTGGTTCCATGCCGGAAAAGTAGCGTAATCAGTTAGGGTATCAAGACTTGGTGATTACGGGACTAACAGTAGCGGGTCCCACATATGGCGCCACTGATTGTACAATAAATTGCACTACCAGGCTTCAATGGTGATCGAAGGTATAAGGGGTGTATGTTCCTGCCAAGATTGTCTTTCACCTGAGAATAAGAAATACGAAGACACTACGTTAAGTGATTAAGCAGGGGTTGGACCCTGCAAACCACCTCCGGCGTGAGAGTAAGTATGAGTTATGGTTTTATAAGTGTGTGTGAGTAAAGAGATGAGTGTTAAGTGAGCTTACCATAATCCTCTGCCCGTCCAACCTATTTATAGTGGAAGAAATAGGGTTGAGGGCACCTCTGCGAAAATGTCGGAGAACATGGGGGTGTCCCATGTTTGTGGGTAACGCTAGGGCTTAGTGACCCACGTTCTCAAACTTGGCGGGAAAGCCAGGAAAGAGAGGGAGCTCGTGGGTTTGACCAAGTCAAGGAGTTCTCCCATCCGTTACTCCTTCGTCAACCATACCCCGAAGGGTTTAAGGCTTCGAATAGCAAATTCCCCGTAGGTAACCTTCGTGTGTACGAATGGTTTGACGCCCACGAATATTCAGGAGACCTAACTTGGGCCTTCGTTCAGAAGGGCTTCGACACATCTCGAAGGGGTGTCCGTGAGGGTACATCATCAATAGAGTATTTTAGTCATTTTCTATTGATTACATTATATTTTATTGTACCAACCAAACATTATTAATAATGGTAATGAGTCATTCCATTACGTTATCCATTTCATTCAATTGTTATTTCATTCTGTCCTACCAAACGAACACTTGGGGTTAGTTTGGTAGGACGGAATGAAATGTTGACTGAATGTAATAAACGATGTAATGAAATGAAGAGTGTAATGTAATGATTTATTGTAGTTATTAATTATGTTTGGTTTGTATGATAAGACGTAATGAAATCGATAATAAAAAGACTAAAATATCCATTAATGATAGAAAGTTTATTTAATGTGGTTAATTAATGATAGAGTTTTATGTAATTTCGATTCCATTACAAAATGTAATGAAAAAAAAGCAGGGGACCCCTATGGATGGTTTTGGTGTAATGGGTCATTACTTGTAATGAATAATTGCATTCTATAAATGTAAACAAACAATATTTATTCATTACATTGTAATAATCTTTTCCATTGTTGCTTTGATTACAACATACCAAACTCTATGTTGATGTAGTGAGTCATTCCATGTAATTAGTCATTACATTCCATAATAGTAAACAAACATATTTTCTTCATTACACTATAATGGTCTTTTCCATTCTCCGTTTCATTATAACATAATGAAGAAAAACTAGGGGGTGGCTATGTAATAAAATTGGTGGTTGCAAACGTAATGGATTGAACCAATAACATAGTCTTTGGTATGTTGTAATCAAATTAGAAATGGAAAAGACATTACGATGGAGTGAAAATATTTTGTTTGTTTACAATTTTACAATACAATGACTCATTCCATCATTTTAATTCCTTAGGGGTCCTCTTTTTTTATTTCATTTCATTTTGTAATGAAATTAAAATTACATAAAAGTCCATAATTAACTAACTACATTAAATACACTTCTTATCATCAACTCGTTGAATCGATCTTTTCTAAACTCTATAATGACTCAAATGGGGTTTAGTGTCAAATGGATAAATTGGATTTCATCTTGTCTTAACTCGGGATATGATTCGGTCTTAGTCAATGGATCACCAACAAAAGAATTTAAAATAGAAAAAGGCTTAAGGCATGGTGACCCATTATCTCATTTTCTATTTATTCTTGCAATTGAAGCTCTCAATGTCGCTCTCGTTCATGCTAGGAATAATAACATCTTTCAAGGAATAAAAGTGGGAAAAGATAACATCAATGTCTCACACATTCAATTCGCGGATGATGCATTGATAATGGGGGAATGGTCGTTAATGAATGTAAGAAACCTTTCCAGAATATTGACTTGTTTTCATCTTGCATCCGGGTTAAAAGTTAATTTCAACAAGAGCAAATTGTTTGGTATTGGGGTCACTAACATGGAACTAAATTCACTAGCCTCCACTATCGGTTGTCTTCTTTCACACTTTCCTTGCACCTATCTAGGTCTTCCGATTGGAGCAAAAATGTCACGATGTGCAAATTGGAATAATCTCGTTGATAAATTCTATAGGAGGCTCTCTATATGGAAAGCGAAATCTTTGTCAATCGGGGGAAGACTCACTTTAATAAAGGCCGTTCTTGGTAGCCTTGGGGTATATTACTTCTCAACATTCAAGGCTCCTACAACAGTAATTGATAAACTTGAAGGAATTAGAAGAATTTTTTTTTTGGGAGGATCAATGGATGGTAAAAAAAATATCTTGGATTGCTTGGAACAAAGCTACCTCACCTATATCCAAAGGAGGTCTCAGCATTGGTGATTTACATTCGAGTAACCAAGCAATGCTTTGCAAGTGGTGGTGGAGATTTCACAATGAAGATCATGCTCTTTGGAGTCAAGTAATTCGATCTATACATGGTAGAGATGGTGGCCTCAGTGACATATCTATTATTAAGTCTAAATCAGGTCCATGGTACCGAATTTTCAAGGTCAAAGATGAGCTCATGAAAATCGATATTCACCTCCCCTCAATCTTCAAGAAAAAAAATAGGAAATGGACGTAATACTTGCTTTTGGCTTGATAACTGGTTAGGAGGCTCTTCTCTAAAAGAAAGTTTCCCAGGACTCTTTCGTCTAGAAGCCAATCCATCATGCCTCGTAAGTGAAAGAGCACCTTTATTTCATCATCCTATTTCTGTTCCTATAACTACTGTTGCTGCCCCTCAACAGAATACTGGTCCTGACAACTTAATAGGCCTCGTTTTCAATTGGTCATGGACCAGGCCAATAAGATCTCCTGCTGAATTTCAAGAGCTCTCAGATCTCTGCTCTTTGGTGGCCCAGCTTCGCCTATCCCTTTTGCCTGATACTTGGGAATGTTTGGCAGATGATACACAGGCTTTCACAGTTAAAGGCATGAGAGCATACATTAGTTACAAGGCATACAACCCTTATCCGTCCAATATCCCTACACGGTGGAATAAAATTCTTCCATTGAAAATCAACATTTTTACTTGGAGAACTTCCCATAAAAGGCTTCCCACAAGATCAAACCTAGACTTGAGAGGAATTGATCTTCACTCCATTCGCTGCCCAATATGTGATAAGGCGATTAAGACAGAAGAGCAACTATTCATGGAATGTGATGTAGCAAAAGATATTTGGAAAGGTATCATTGATTGGTGGCAAATTAATAGCATGTCAATCGCTACTCTTCAAGATGCGATCACTCTTTCTGATACAGCTCCTGTCCCAGGCAACCTAAAGAACTTCTTCAATGTAGTGGTGCAAACCACTCTTTGGTACTTATGGAGATTCCGCAACGACATGGTTTTCGCTACCAAACGGCCCAACAAATAGCTCATCTTAACTAATATTAAGCTCTCCTCGCACAGTTGGATCACGTTTAGGCAAAAGAAAATCAAACCAAACTGGATTGAATGGATTTGTAACCCTTGTATTGCTCTTTCTAAACCCATGTAATTCTTTAGCTTCTTGCTAGTTCTAATAAAATTGTCTTTGCCCTTCAAAAAAAATCATGAAGGGCAATCTGGCATTTTTCTTATCAATTCAATTCCGTCCTATCATACCAACCAAACATGATTGATAACGGTAATGAATAATTACATTACATCATTTATTCCATTCATTTGACATTTCATTACGTCCTACCAAACGAACAATCATTTCATTACAAAACTCAAAACAAGCAACATTTTTTATTCAATCGTAATTATGTATTCGATTCCAAGTTCCATTTATGCATACCAAACACTACGTTAAATACACCTTGCATTGCGTTTTATAAATACGGAGTATTTTGAAAAATAATTTTAACTTTTCATTGTGTAAATTTTTAGGTACTAGTATAGAAATAAAAGATGTGCGCACACAACAAACATCCCCTAATGTATACACAAAACAGGTAAATAACAAAGACAAATTGTACCCGAACAACGCCATTGTTAGGGTTTCGTCATGGCTCGCACGTGGAGAAGGTAACTTCTTCTTTTTCTATCAATTGTTTTGAGTGTTTTTATTTTGATCATTATTATTAATTGTATTTTTTTTTCTGGAGAACAGTAAGCATTATTGTCCACCACCCTTCGGGACTAACAAGATTATACCAATTAAGGATGCTGCTGACGTAAGATTTTTTAATTGTTTTTATAACTTTTGCATAAAATGAAATTTTGTTCTTATGTTGAAGGATCAGATTATTTAAGATATTGATATAATCATTTGTTGTATTCACCACTGTATATATTTATGTTTGTTTTGTTGACATAGATTAAGAAATCGATATCAAATCGTATGTTATTTAACCATGCATGGGCGGAGCCAAAAGTTTCTCGACCGAGCTCGAAACTTAAATTAGTCATATGTTATATAGATATTAAGTGAGTTGATTACAACAATAACAAAAATACCCAATTATCCCGCCAGACCGGGGTATGGGGGAGGTATGATGTAGACAGTCACACCCACACCCACACCCGGGGGTAAAAGGACTGCGTCCAGAATGACAACTCGAAACTTAAATTAGTCATATGTTATATAGATATTAAGTGAGTTGATTACAACAATAACAAAAATACCCAATTATCCCGCCAGACCGGGGTATGGAGGAGGTATGATGTAGACAGTCACACCCACACCTACACCCACACCCGGGGGTAAAAGGACTGCGTCCAGAATGACAACCGACAAAATTTATACTAAACTTACACTAAAATGAATGAGGTTTTCCTTGTTCATGTTCCTTCGGGAGGGCAAGTCTTTGATACTTGTCTCACTATCCTTTTTAGGCATACAACTATACAATCACGCACATAAATTAGTCATCCCAATCACTTTCCTATATCTAACTTGGAGTTTAACGTACTGTTATGTCATGATTTCATTCTGATTCTCATGAGATTTTGCTCAGGTGAGTTGCGTAACTGGAAGCACGACTGTGAGGGATCCGATTTCCAAAAATAGAAAGACTAAGGACGAAATTAGTATGCATTCTGCTTTGCTTTTGTACAATTTCCTATTGATGTTATCAGTGCAAAGAAATTTAGCAAGTTTAGCAGTTTGTTAACCTGTCTATTTTTTTTTTTTATAGGGATTGCATCTGATGATTCAAAGGATTATAATGAGCCTGTTTCCAAGAAAAGAAAGACTGTGCGCGATAATGGTATGCGTTTCTTTCTATGGTCTCGTTGACGTTATCTCTAGTTCTGTACTATAAGAAATAACAAGTCATAATGTTCTTTAATCTGTCCTTGATATTGTTAGAAAGAAGATTTTTGTTCTTCCTTTATGTAGAAACTATACTTTACAAGTTCTTAAATGTGGAAATGTTGGTTAACTACCCTAGAGATTATAAAGCGCAACATACATTATATGTATTGATCATTGTATAATTGTACTTTCAGTTGTATGTGAATGGTATGCCATATACTCTTGTTTCTTACCGGATATCTGCTAATTCAAGGAAATAAGATATTTTTATCTGTATTTGATATGAAAGACATAAGTAAATAGTATGCAAATACTTATATAGCGAGTAACTTTTTACTAGGTCAATATGGCTCATCATGTTTTACTGTGAGATTGATGCTTTCATCAACTGCATTTTTATTTAGCTTACTATGTGTATTAGTCGGCCAAAAGGTCTGAAACCATGGTTGCCCAAAAAATAAAAATCATAATAGGTTGTATTGGTGAATCCAATGTAACTAGTATCCTATGTCTGGATTTCAAGTTGTATCACAAGAAGACTCGTATGACTAAAGTAGAAGTTTAGTGTTTTTGTGGGGGCTATTTATTGTTAGATTGGTTATACGGTTTCAATAAAAGGCTGTCTCTTATAGTTGTTCCATTGTATCTTAGTACTTTTGTGATTGTTCATTTTAGAAATCTAAGTGCTGGGATTGTTATATCTAAGATCAAATTTTTTAGCGTATTCAAGTTTCTTGCAAATTGTGTTGTATGTCTAAAAGTGTGTGTGTTCCCATATGAATTATACATGGATGACAACTTGGTAATTAAATTTCCCTTTTCAGTGTGCGAGATTTCTGAGGATCTAAAGAGGGAACTTTCTAAACTCTATCGTGTTCCCTTGCAAGACGAGGATTGGACAAGTTGGTTGGAGTTTACAAACCATCCTAAAGGAGGTGTACGTATAAAATATATTAATACTATTTCTTTTTATCTTCATACATACACATTTATCAACACATCATGACATATTTCATGTTTGTGGCAGTCTGCACTTCGTGAAGTATCTAAAAATTTGGTTGAGAAAAATAAAATCTCAATTGGAGTTGATCATCCTTTTGTTCGTGTTATTGGTGAATTTGCTGTTGTTACCTTCAACAAGCTGAGTGAGATGGTATGGTTCCCTTCCACTTGCTGTCTACTGTCCTACTGTTGGGACTCATGTTTTCATCAACCACCTTTTTACTTGTAAACATATTTGTGTTGTTAGCTTGTCAAGAAAGGTGCCCACAACAACATTCGTGATTTTGAAATTATGGAGTGCCAATACTTGCATATGAGAGTTCCCAAGCATTATTTCATCTACATGACTATAGAGGCATTCGAAAATGGGAAGCTTGGTGTCTATGAGGCCAAAATTGTTTGCTATACAGACGATGGTCGGAGAACTTTGACCAAGTTTGTCCTTACTGATCGCAGACCAGTTGGTATGTCACTAATTCTGAGCATATCATTTCTTGATTTGGTTATTACACACTATGTATAATTTGGGGTGCTGCATATCATATGCACTTTTTTCTCTTATAAGTTGAAATAGTTTATAGAGCTGCCAATTTCAACTCTCTTCCTGACCACACAAGTATTTATAAGATTCAAAGTAAAGATCAATACAGTTTTTCAAGGTCAAACCATTACCCTATCACCCTACCTGCCCATTTTAGAAACTCTGTTGATTCCTATAATCTGATAGCATTTCGTTTGCTCGTGTTCATATATGCTGCACATATGGCTCCTTTCACCTTGTTTATGAATTACAACATAGATTTCAACTAGGTTATAGCTTCTTTTTTTCTCTCTTTCTGTGTTGTAATGACTTATCTTGCATGTAGGTAAGAAAGCAATGGCAATGTCTCCTTTGTCTCGCCTGATATCCATATACAAAAGTGTGGAAGGTTAGTCTTTCATATGTTTATTTACTACAGTAGGTCATAAGGTCAATTTAAGATTTTATATACATCCGTTGCCTTAAACTTGGTGGTGTTTGCACCTTATGGTTAGGTTCCCGTTGCATTGTGTATTAACAATGGGCCGCGTTTGTGTGCAGGTATGGAAAAAGACATAGAAACCTACTTGAAAACAGCACAGCAAGCTAAGAAAGGTTTTTATTCTCCCTTTGATGTGGTTTATGTTGTGAAATTGAAATCCCACTCGTTAAACATATTTTATTCTATGTTGTGATAAATAAACTTTCCCCTTTTTCAATATCGATTCAACTGGCTGGTTATTTGCATTCCTTCAATTTGCTTGTCTTCTTTACATTTTTCGAAGATTATGAATACGAACAATAATCGTTTTGTGAGCCCTCTGTTTTCTTTTAATATATATATCATTAGTACCTAAGTTTTAGGTATGTGACAGACTATATGATTGTATCCAACTAGTACCTGAGATTTACACAATGCTCCCCGTCACGAACCAGATAAATTTTTGGCCTTGCGGCTAACGGGCACAATATATATAGAACTTGATAGCACCTAGGGGCAATTGAACATGAGATTATATGCCACATTGGAAACAATGTATCAGGCTTGTGGTATGTATGCCTTCTTTTAAGCTACATACTTGATTTCTGTGGTGTTCTTTATATATATATGTATATACATGTATAAGTATTTAGATCTCTGGTATCAACACCTTGTGATTAATTAAAGCACCCCATACACTTAAAATTCACGTCCTTTTTATAGGGCACCTTTCTAAATATTGGGTTGTCATTATCTCTTTAAATCTCTTGTCTTTTTGGCTAAAGGTGAGGAGAACGGCAATGTAGCAGCTGAGATGTGTCGCCTGAAAAAACACTATAAGAGAGCTATGGAAGGTTAATTATTGAAATCTTAATATCCCTACCACCTTTATATATAATAACATCCGACTCTTTGACCATATTACTTATCCACCATCTTACAAAAGAATTGCACTGTCTTGCTAACACAACAGGTCTTGGCAAAGTGGTTTCTAGAGACACTCAAGCACCAGCTCGCAATCCTACTATTAATCGAGGTTAGCCTCTAAGCTTATCCTATATTAATAGTTTCCATATATCTTTATGGATAGTAGGTAGTGGTGGCAATCTTGTGAATGGGGTTTATTTGGGTTATGTATTATCTCAATAAATAAATTAGCTAAAAAGGGTAAAAATAAAATATTTATGTTTAATTTAATCTTCTTAATTATCTCCTAAATGAATAAAATAGTAGTTGTAGCCTTGTAGGTAAACCGAACACGACCCCTCTCAAACTATAATATTACAGTTCTCCTTCCGCTCTGTTTGCTAGCTTAGACAGTACTGCCCCTTTGACTTCTTCTGAGTTTTATGTCTTGATTTGTATGTTTTATATCAATCTACTTGTAGATACAAGCGGGATGGTGCGTAGAACAAAGGGCACTACTTGTAAGGGTTATGACTACTACAACCCTTTAAGAGGTTAGTTGTTTATGGTGGTAAATAGTAAATACATATGAAGTGGAAGATAATCATGAATCCTGATATAGTTTATAAATTTCATTTTCAGAATTTGGAATCTCCTTGCTTTGGTGATGCCTGTGGTTTGGGTTGGTGTTGAAGAAATTTGTAGGCTTAGGATGTGATTATAACAATACTTTTGGTCTTGCATATGCGTACCATTCATAGCAGAAGATATATGTCATGTGAACACATATCAGGTCACAGGAGTTGATAAAATGTCTGATCTTCTATGCAACACATATCAGGTTTGGAATTTGTTAGGCTCTTGAGAAGCCGATAAGATGTTGTGCTAATGACCATTTACTACTGATGATTCCTAGTACGGTCCAATGAGATCAAATTAAAGATCTAAATTTTGGTGTTTAAATTGCTATTTCATTTTGTTAACTGCGTAATTCAAAAATATTACTCAATAATATGAATTGTTAATACGAATTGTGTGCAACAAGTGTGCGGGTGTGAGTAATTCAAAAATATTACTCAATTATATGAACTATTCCTTTGGGACATCTCAACATAGAAATGAGGACTATAATTTAAGGTGAACTATTATTTTGGAACATCATAAAATAGACATGAGGACTATAATTTTAGGATGGAGGGAGTTTTGTTACACCAACCTAAAATGTCATCTTTTCTTTATATAAGACAATCTCAAAGATTGAGAATTTTTTTAAGTGAACCTTTACGCTATTACATTAACAAAATGAACAACACCTATGTATTTTACGAAAATGGACTTTTGACTATTGATTCGGTAGATATACAACAACCGGATCATCTAACTGTTTAGAAAGTAGGCGCGCATAAATTAACTACCTAAGTGCGCTTGAATTTGCTTACAAACTAGGTAAGCGCGCATCAAATTTACCGGTGCATATCAAACGTAGGCGTGCTTCAAATAACCCAAAACTTATGTGCACTATTAACTCCAAGCGCACTTGTGCTTAAGCGGGCCCTAATACGCCAAAAATAAAAAAATTAGACACAACTTCATAACAAGACAAACTCAAGCGCACTTTAAAAGCTTATGCACCTTCAAAACAATAAAACTCATGCGCGCTTCTAAAATTCGTAAAAAGACAAACACATAGGCGCATATTTATTCATGTGCACTTGTTTTTTCTTGTTTCTTAGTCAATGCCTGCAAAAGCTTTTAAAGTGGGTGAATTGAAGTCCGCAAAAAGTTCATTCAAAATTGAAGTTAATGCCTGCAAAAGCTTTTAAGAATGCGTAACTACACAGAAGTTATTACTCTCATCTATCAAAAAAGTTAATACTCTCTATCAAAAAGTGAATAAAAAAAAAGTTAATGTTTGGTGAATGAATTGAAGTATGCAAAAAAGTGAATAAAAAAAAACTGGAGTCTGCATAGAAAAATAGGAAAACGGCTTGGTTTATCTTTGTAAAACATTAAAAAAAAAATTCATTCCGTTAAATGAGGTATGCAAAAGGTTTATTTTGGTAATTTGTTTTATTTTTTAACATGATGATGGTCGATTGAAACCATAATTCATTCTTTAGGAGGTACATTTAAAGTCTCACAACTTACTACAATCTTCAATATTCAATTTTTTCATCATGTCTACACAGATTATACAGTTGTACAATTATTATTGTTACTAAACTAGGGGTCTGAAATGCTACCTATACGAATTGAATATTACTTAAATTGTAAAAGTTAATTTTTTTATTTCTTGTGATTTTGTGATGACAGTTGTTCTTTGACTATGGAATTGTACAACTTTATTTTATCTTTATAGATACGAAAATAATAATTACATTTCATTGTAGGTGCCCATCTTTTCATAGTTTTACACTTTTACGATGGATGGATTGGTTATAAAAATAAGTATTTTTCTTGGTCTTTGAATATTCAAAAATATATTTTTGATTACATTACTGAAGTTGGGACATAAGGCCATGTGTTATTGATGTCGTTTCTCAAACAGTTTGACTTTGTAATATGCATACTTCGTGAATTACGTTTTCCTCTTTCACGTTTGACCTTTGTTTATTATGATATTGTCGGTGCAATGTAACTCAGTATAACGTGAAAGAACCAAACATGCACATATATAAACTTATACTTGTGAGGAAACGGGTTACGTGTTTGCTTTTGTTCCCTCAAGCATGTCGGGTTTATAAATATTTTCACTAAGACTAGCCGTAATGGTCAATATACTACTACCGGTGGTAAGCCATCAACGCGCGCCCTCTTCCATTACAGCCCCACCCCCCGCATGAAAGGAAGAAATTAAAGAAGAGTCAATATGGTGGTGCACATCTTGTGTGAGTGGGGTGGGGGCATTGTCAGATATGTTTGTGTTAAAGTGTGATACTTTTATGTGTTTAATTTAGTGTACACCATTTTTTTTTTATGATGAATTTGACGGTGTGATAAATAATGATGTGATGCTGAGATCGTGATCGTGAGTTTGGAGACCATACGCCTTATGTAAATGATTACCCTCATTGTAAGTCTTTTCCTTTGATTTACTCTAAATTCAATACTCTTCAACTCGAAATGTGTTTATTAAATGTAATTTCGTGTAGGTTTTATTCTTCTTGTATATCAAGGTGTACTAATGTATAATCTATGTTTCTTATTGTAATCATATAGACATATGGTTCTTGAATTCTACTTATACATACTAGTAAAGTGGTAATGCATATATAGTAGCTTTAACCAGTATTCTTAACGACTTAACGTGTTAACTCGGACTTGACACATAAGATATCTTTTGAAAGAAAATTCTTTGAAATAGAGTCATAGTTTCACATACTAGCTTGTCGAACATATAAAATCTATTAGATCAAATATCAAGCTATTATAAATTTAAAAACTACTACTACCTACATTATAATTCTTTAAGGCTTTATTGAATCAATAAATAAATTTTGAACATAACTGACAAGGTAGATAATTCACCATCAATATCTATAGAATAAAAGGCGAAAATCATCCTTATAATTTGTCAAGTTTGTCATAAATTATCCTTGTCAAAAACCATTAGCAAGTATCACTCCTAAGAGATCAAATGTTTAGCAAATTTCATCCTTATTTGGATGACTCTCATGAAAAGTTTTGCAGAAATCATCCTCTAGGGATGTAAAGTGCCAAACATTTAACCTCTCAAGGATACTACAAGCCAACAGTTTCTGTCAAGGATTATTAGTGCCGAGTTTAGCAAACTACGAGTATGGTTTTTGCAGTTTTCTCATATATATAATGAAAATGAATGTAAATACTAGTTTATCCATTATCAAGTACTCCATATTTTTTTCTCTCTTGTCCAGTTGTCTCTATTCCCTCACCATCTTTCTTCCTAAATCCTAGCTCCCTTTGCAAGCCCCTTTTGTGATCTACTTACGTTAGGTAACTTATATACATTCATGTTTTATTTCATGTCATTTTTTAGCCTTGAGTTTAATACATAATTATATGTATACGTGTTTGTTTGAATACAAATATTTGTACACATTATTTTGAAGCTTGCACATTATTATCAATATTATTATTTTTCCACATATTGAAAGCATTTTGTTTTATACATTTAGAGAGTGCTTAGGATTGATTTTTTTTCTTCCGCAAATGCTTACAAAAATAGTGTTTTCATGCCGACTAAAAATAAGTGCTTTTGTAGCGTTTAGATTTGATTTTGATAAAAAAAAAAAAAAAAAAATATATATATGCATAAGCAGTTTAGTGTTTAACAAAATTTGCCTAATTGTTTAAATGATAGGTAAAGTGACAATTTTTTTTTTCATATGTTACATATTGTTAAGTTAGTTAAATGTAAAAATACTATATACAATTAATCTAAGAGAAACTATAACATATTATACAAATGTAGTGAGCCAAATTCTCGATAACATGTCAAAAACTTATTTAAAGTTAGTGAGAATATATTTCAAACTTTTTTCTTTTACATTAAATTTGAAAGTTAAAATGTTAAATATAATTTCGAAAAAAGCACTTTAAAAAAAAGGTAACAAAATGCTATCTTTTTATAAGTAGAATAACTTGGAATTTTTGGATTAAAAAAAACAATGAAAATAATTTTTTTTCTTCTTCTTCTTTTGCTTAAAAACACCCTTTTATATATGTTTTCATTTACAGGCTTAATTCAATGGACATGGATGACAACTTGGAACAAAATGTGGACGTCCTCGACGAAACCTACCCAGAGCAAATGGAGCATGTCATTTACTCCATAAGAATCCTAACACCAAATGTTGGAAATCAGAAGAGAGAGAACAATTGTAAGCTCTATACATATGTTGATATGTTAGGAACTGTGTTTACCATTTGGTTTTATAAAATAGTAGTGATATCACCACAAGTCATAATAGATAATGGAATAAACGATGTATATCATGCTCGTAACTTTATAATAAATAGAGGGTTTGAAAAAGTAAGATCATACTCAGCTCATAGGGTCCTAGATCTAGATCAAGATCCCACTCAATATATGTATGTAGTTCTCGTCAAAGATTGGATTCAAGAGCAACATTGGACAAAGCGGTATACACTAAAAAACATACTTGTATACCGCTTTTGCTAGTGTTGCTCTTGAATCCAATCTTCGACGAGAACTAGAATCATATATTGAGTGGGATCTTGATCCGGATCTATGAGGGTGGTGGCAACCATCCCTCACCATCCCTCACTATCCACCAATAACATTCTTCCAACTCATCTCATCCCCACACCACCCCTCACCATAGATTTTTAGTGGCAACCATGTATCCCTACCCCTCACCATTTTTTTTTTTTTTTTTTTTTTACCTTTTTATATTTAAAATTATATCAAACAATTTAATTAAAACACATAATATTATTATTATTACTTAAAAGAAAATTACAAAATACTTAAAAGAAAATTACATAAAAAAGGAAATAATACTTAAAAGAAAAAAGAAAACACTAGTCGTCAAGGTGTGGTAAGTTTAGAGCCGCTACATGCTCCGTAAGATCATATCGGAGACGGTTATGGATGTTTTCGTCGAGTAACTCCGGTAGTACATTCGGGTCATAAACTGGCACGACCGGCTGATCCATTATATGAACCGGTGATAATGCCACCTCGTCGTCTTTTAAAATCATATTGTGTAATATGACACAAGTATTTACTAGTTTGCGAATTTTTTGGACCGACATAGCCCGAAGCGGACGACTGAGAAGCATCCATTTTGACTTAAGACGACCAAAAGCTCGTTCGACATCCTTTCTTGCAGACTCTTGTAACTTCTTGAATCTCTTTTCCGTCGGGTCAGTGGGATACTTATATGCCTTAACAAACGTTGAATACGTAGGATAGATTCCATCGGTAAGATAATATCCACGATTGTAAACTCGTCCATTTACATAAAATGAACTGTTTGGCGCCGTTCTATTTCGCTCCGTAAGATACAATGGAGACTGATTCAAAACATTGATATCGTTGTTTGAACCGGGTGGACCGAAAAACGAATGCCAAATCCACAAATCATTTGAAGCGACGGCTTCAAGCATAATAGTCGGGTATGGGTGATCACCTCTCTTATATTGACCTTTCAAATGTCGAGGACAATTTCGCCAGATGAAATGTGTACAATCAAGGCTACCAAGCATTCCGGGAATGTGATGTCGTTGTTCATGTGCCTCGAATAGCCGTGCAACGTCGTGGGATGTAGGCTTACGTAAGAACTCTCGCCTATATAATTGGATTACCGCATCGCAAAATTTGTCAAGGCAATCAGCTACAAATATAAAAAAACGAAAACATTTTAAAAATATATCGACTTATAAAAAATACCAAGTTATTAGAAACACAAACATTTTAAAAAATAACCTGAAGTTCTTCGTGCCATGTTTAGGTAGTCATCATATCTATCCGGAGGTCCACCCGTTGCTAGTTGTCGAATGGCCGATGTGCATTTTTGTAACGCCGTGAAACTTAGTCTCCCCCTCGCGTCTATGCCTTCTTGAAACCATTCGACATTCGCTTCAATATCACCAACAATTTTTACGAACAAGCTTCTATTCATACGAAATCTTTCACGAAAAACATTGGCGGGAAACCTTGGGTTTTCAACGAAATAGTCATTCATTAGATTTTCTTGGGCTTGTTCACGAAAACGTTCGATATACCCCCGGGTATTGCTTGAGCTTGCCGTGTCTTCGAGGGCATCCATTGCGGCTAAAAAGGTTGACATGGTAGAACCCGTTGAAGACACGAGTTCGGATGAAGACTCGGAGGAAAACTCCGATGATGAAGATGAAGATGAAGATGAAGATGAATTCATTATTTTTGGTGATATGCTTGAGTAAAAGTTTTGATTTTTTTTTTTGTTGTAAAAAGTATGTGAAATGGTTGTGTTTAAATAGAGATGAAATTGAAAAAGGAAAAAAAAAATTTTTTTTTTAAAGAATGCAACGGCATGATTTTGAGCCGTTGAACGGCTAGTTTCTCTTCATCCCGCTTCGAGCTTCTTACCCGTTGCACCATGAGCCCGCTCGAGCCCGCATAGGTGGCGGCGGTGTAGCCGCTCGGGCTGGCCAAGCCCGCACCTCACCCCGAAGCCGTTGCCACCACCCTGAGCCTATGAGCCGGATATGATCTTACTTTTTCAAGCCCTCTATATATAATAAAGTTACGAGCATGACACACATCATTTATTCCATTATCTATCATGACTTGTGGTGATAACACTACTCTTTAATAAAACCAAATGGTAAACATCGTTCCCAACATATCATCATATGTATAGAGCTTACAATTGTTCTCTCTCTTCCGATTTACAACATATGGTGTTAGCAGTCTTATGGAGTAAATGACGTGCTCCATTTGCTCTGGGTAGGTTTCGTTGAGAACGTCCACAGAGGCATACCTATGTATAACAAGGTGGTTCCCAGGAACCACCTTAGAAATCGAGAGCCTTTAGAAGTTATGTAGAAAAAAATTAGGACCCACCTTAAAATTTGGTCAAGAACCACCTTAGATCCGAAAATAAGAAGAAAGAAAGAAAAAGAAGCGACTGAAGAAGGAAAATAGAAAGCAAATCTTAGCTAGGTTACTATAATGGAGGTCTAAGTTTCTGGTGAAGAAGAAGACTCCAAATTCAATGTTTATAATGTTATTTTAACATCTTACGTTATTTGGAGTTCCTTTTTAACCCTTTCATTTTATTCAAAGTATTATATAACACCCTTTTACAAAATAAAGGATTGCACATATATCCCCTAGTACTGTATATTAACAATGGAACAATAAAGAAGAAAAGAAAAAGTTTTTGTAGTTTTCATAACAATACATATTTAACTTTTCCAACTTTTCAATACTTTACTAAAATTCATTTGAAATATAATTTTTCATCTAGACTATTTGACTCCATGTATGTTAAATATATTTTGTAGGTAAAAATGTTCCTTGCCGAATGTGATTATGTTTAAAGCTATGTGTATATTTATATTTTGTTGTCATGTTATATATGTGGTGAGAGCAATATATTATAATGAGAGTTGAGAATAAATGGCTTACGTTTTATGACATTGCTTTTAATTTTTTATAAATCTTTTTTTTCTTGGCTGAAATTTTTGTTGAATCCCACATCACCAATATGCAAAAGCGATTTCAAGTATATAGTAAGAAAACATGAGCGTTGTTTGTGACTTGCGTCCAAAACCAACGACATTCTGTAAATGGACCCGACCCGACCGAACAAAAATTTCCTGGTTGGTTGACTAGTTAATGTTTCGCCTTGACCAAAATAAGTGTGGGAAACCGTGAACACTTTTATTAATAAAATCAGATTATAATGACAATATATAAATAACAGAATACCAAACAGTAAATTAAACAGACAGAATGGGTAGAAGCAGAAGACAGACACTATATAACTGTAATAAAAGAAAGCAGTAAAGACACTTGTACGAGGCTCGTATTGAATACGATTCCCTTAAAACAGATTCGCCGTCTGTTTCCCAGGGTACAACGTACGCAGCTGTTGCACAGCCGGACCTGACAAACTTGCCTGAAAGATCGCTAAAACCTTGCGTGTTTCTGATCGAAGAATTGCTGGAACTTTTCTGTATTGGAGCTACGTTTTTTCTGTGTGTCAAAACTGAATGAGACGTGTTCAATATATAGGCTAAACCTATCTTGGTCACCAAGAAAAGATATTTGCCTGAATATACACAGATACGCAAATCTGTTAAATATTAAACACGGTTTCAATATCTTCTATTTATTTAAAACTGATTCTGTCAACTTGTTTACAAAGTTTAAATCTGTTCCAAAAATAAATAGACACAAAATCTGGAAATATATGACAACGAAATCTGCAGCAAAAAGATACGCAGGTATGCGAGGTTTCGGAGCTGCATTCGTGTCCGCAGGCTCGCATGAGTTCAGAAGCTTCGAAGCCATTTTGGCCCAGAAATCCTGAAATCTGCACCCCCCCCTGCGCGCGCGTAGGTGTTGGAGTAAAACCAACAAATCATTTTGAAGGTTCATATCAAGATTTCTATATAAACACACTCCCACTTCCTTTTCTAGGCGATGTGGGATGTGTTTGTTTTCCCAAATTTGTGTTTCACGTGTCCCACTTTGAGACACGATATCTCATTCATATTAACTCCATTTTCGACACTCTTTAGCTCGTTGCGAAGCTCTCGTCGAGGAGAACGCAAAGCTACCAAGAAATATAAATATATATAACATATACATATATTAAATAGTGTCCAAAATTTGCAAAAACTCATTTTGCAAAACTTATTTTCCAACAATAAGAAACCACATTGGTTTCTCGGCTGGGTCCGCCACTGAAACGTCGACATTTTGTTCCAAGTTGTCGTCCATGTCCACTTAATTAAGCATGTAACTCACATATGTAATAAATACATATTAATGTACTGTATATAAACATTTACTTTTAGTATGTGCAAGCCTCAAATTAAACTAGTTCCAAAAAAGCAAAACTGAATTTTTCAAACAAACATGTATACATATTACGTATCACAATCAAGTTTAAAAAATGAAAATGAATGTAAAGAAGGTTTTTTGTTTTTAAAAGGCAATGTAATGAAAGTTACCTGGTGTAGATTAATTAATTAAGTATATAACTAAAGGGACTTGCGAAGGGAGCTCGGAACAAAATGATGAGAAAAAGGACAGGAGAGTGTATTTACTGATTCATAATAACAGGTAAATTGATATTCACATTTTCATTAAATATATATAGATGGTGACCTATCTACCTCTTCAACCATATTGAGAGTTTATTTATTGATTAATAATACTAGTCATTGTATGAAGTGACAACACTTAATAAATTAGCCAAAGAACTTTAGCAGTTTAAATGTATGGTTTTTGTTAACCACAACCCAATGAATCGTGGATAAGCATCATCTCGATTGAAGTAAAAGTATTGCTTAGTTATTTTTACTTTATCAATAATTGTCTTAGGATACTCCTCTTTGGAATGAATCAGTTTTTGTTACATATTTAGGGAAACGCTTGTTTCATAGGTATATGAATCATGGCATCACAATGATATAAATGCAATTGTAGGGTTACAGTCTAGGTATTAATGTATGAAAGCATATCCTTAGACTCAATAGTCAATAGCAAATAGCTAGGTGACCTTTGTTATCACAATATTTAATTTGTACAGTGTACCACTTCTTCCCCCTTGTCCCTTCACTTTATTTTTCTTCAACAATAATATGCACATTTCTCTTGTACTAATCGAGCTTGTATTTCTTGTCTTTTTAGTACTTTATTACGCCTTAACTGCTTTCCATTAGTGATAAAACTAAAAACGGGAAATTACAGTGACATGATAGATAATGATGGATATATGATGTGTTGATACTCCTTGTTTATGAATGATGGGGAAAAAGAGAAACCATGGTTACATTGTAGTTGAAGATAACATGCACTTTGAGTGAGGGTATTTTTGTTAGACTATTAGTATTAGGATTAGTATTTGGCCCATTGTATATTAGGCCCATTATGTATCCTATATAATCTTGATGTATCAAACATTATTATTCATTCAATATACACAAACTTACGCTCCAAAATCTCCATAGCATACTTACACTATGACAAAAACATCCCAGAAGAGTCACGCGTAACTGAAACACCCAAAAAATAATTAAGAGCACCCAAATCTGTCATAGAAAACTCCTTATGTAAAGAAGCAATAATCCGCTGTAATAAACTATCAGAGGAAACAGTAAGCACAATATCATCCACATATAGTAGCAGCAAAGCAGTATCATCACCCTGTCAGTAAATAAATAAAGAAGAATCACACCGACTAGAAGTAAACCCAACAGTAAGAATATAAGCAGCAAACCGCTGAAACTATGCCCGAGGCGCCTGCTTAAGACCATAAAGAGAACGCTGTAATAAACAAACATAATCCGGATGCTCAGGATCCCGAAAACCAGGTGGCTGATGCATATAAACAGTTTCAGCCAAATCACCATGCAAAAATGCATTCTTGACATCAAGCTGATGAACAGGCCAATGTCGAGAAATAGCTAAACTAAGAACAGTCCGAATGGTGCCCAGCTTAACAACCAAACTAAAAGTCTCATCAACATCTAATCACTCCACATGTGTGCTACTATTGGCAACAAGACGTGCCTTGTACCGACTAAGAGTGCCATCAGCCTAATACTTATGGCGAAATAACCACATATACCTAACAACATTGACACACGCAGGACAAGGTACAAAAGTCAAAGTTTTATTCTTAATAAGCGCATTATATTCATCAAACATAGCATTTCGCCAATTTGGATCATCAAAAGCATCCTTATACGACCTAGGTGACGGAGAAGCAGTGGACACATGACCAATATACTTAGGATTAGGACGAGTAGTCCCGACACGAGAACGTGTGACCATGGGATGAATAAATACAACAAGTGTTGGCGTTGGTGGGTCAGGGACAGGTGCAAGAGGGACAGGTGGCGTTGGTGTAGGTGGGGCAGGGGAGGTAGGTATGTTGACTGGTTCGTGAGGTGTAGGTATGTCAACTGGTGGTATAGGAATCGGGTTTAAAGTAGGACCAATTGGGGTGGTGCTTATAATGGTGGAAATAAGATTGGAAGAACCTTCCAAAAAAGCATACGATGGGGTGGGTTTGAAACGGAAAAACCGTTTCATCAAAGGTAACATGACGAGAGATAATAATTTTGTTGGTATTTAGATCAAGACAATGATAGCCAAAATGATTGGCAGCATGTCCAAAAAATATGGCAGGTGTAGCGCGAGGTCCTAATTTATGGTTGGTATCAATATGTGGGTAACAAAGGCATCCAAAAACACGAAGTACACTATAATCGGGTGTAGCACCAAAAAGACGGGTAAACGGTATGTCATTGTTAATGGCACGGGAAGGGAGGATATTCAATAAATAAACAGCCATATTAAAAGCTTCAGTCCAATAGTTTGGTGGTAAATGTGCTTGAAACAATAAAGTACGAATAAGGTTATTGATGGTACGAATCTTGCGTTCAGATTTTCCATTTTGTTGAGAGGTGCGGGGGCAAGAAAATCTAAATTGAATGTCATGGGTTAAAAATAATTTATGAAAGGCAGTATTATTAAACTCACCACCATGATCACACTGAAACGATTTAATTTCACACTTAATCTAGTGGCCCCACCATTGAATAAACCCATTTATCCAACACTAAATGAAAATAACTCATGTTTACAACCAACATTCGAAATGGAATGCAGGTGTTTTGTGATTCTTTGGGTTATGTGAGACTCAAGTGTTCTGCCTTTTGCAGCTTAACATATTGAGAATTTTAGTTTACACTTCAAAAGGAGATGAATTAATCTAGAGAAATAAAGAAAATCAACTCTTTCCTTTTTATTTTCCCTTCACTACCAAACAAGGAAATTTGTCCTATCACTCTTTATTCAAACCCATAGTGATTTCAAGCAACAAACCAAACGCACCCTAAATGTATTAATTATACTAGACGAATATTCGCGCAACGCGACGATGTATAACGGCAAATAATTATACTTGTGAAATCGTGATTCCGATTCGACCCTTGATGCAA
Source organism: Chrysanthemum seticuspe (assembly GCA_019973895.1). Lineage (NCBI taxonomy): Eukaryota > Viridiplantae > Streptophyta > Magnoliopsida > Asterales > Asteraceae > Chrysanthemum > Chrysanthemum seticuspe. Next base: position 51,224,222 of record BPTQ01000007.1, read on the forward strand.
AGCATGCGTTTTTTGAAATACAAAACATGTGTTTTTTTAAAAATTACTGATAGTGTGTGTATTTGAAATGTTGTCAAGTTTAATTAATCAAGAAAAGACATAATTTAAGTTGGCAAATTTTTAAAAAATTGTCAAATTTAAAGAGTACTTAAAAGTAATTTAAGCAAACTATATTAATTTGAATTTCAATATTTAAATTTCAAGATAAGTAGCAGAGATAATTGTCACTTTAATCGTTCAATGTATGATAAACTATATCTTGCAAGTAGTCCATAATCCATACAACTTTACTCTCTATGCTCAACAATCGTAACTCATATAACTATATTTGGTCACACCATCCATTCCATGGTCCTGTGTGGCTCCATGTATAAAAAACCACGTCATTTATATACAAGTATCGCGATTTCAACCTTGGAATCAAGTTTCTGTTTCCATTATGTTTACATTATCTGTATAGTTCAACACCCTTCAAAATTTAAGGCGAATTCAGTCGAATATATAAACTGGTTAACACTAAGTTTTATGTTGGTTGCAAATAACTAAGGTCATTCCGAGTATGCAAAAGAGCAGAGTTTGATCTAACAACTCAAGCTTCGACCGAGTCAAGCATTTACTAATAGACATCTGGGGACTAAACAATGGAGTAGAGTTTGATCAAACAACTTCACCTCAACCGAGTCAAGTATTGACTAGTATCACAAAATGCACATGTTAATAACTTTAGAACCCCAGTTTCACCAAAAATGTGTTTCTTTTATCTTCGCTGCTAATTTCTTCAGACATGACCCACACAATGACCTTCAATAAATCATGGAACTTCTATATGCTGAAACATGAAACAGAAACTAAATCAAAATTCATGAAAATTAAACCCTCCAGTCATATGTGCATTCACCATTACAGAAAAACTTACGTCCTCCAGCTGGGTTTTTGAAGTCATAACCCCAACCAACGAATAGCCTACGCACCAACCCGCTATAGAAGTATGTTGTAGGATTCTTCCAACAATCTGCAGATATATTTGTTTGAGATGTACAATATCAAGACGCAGAATTGAGAAGTAAAGTGAGTAGTGTTATTTTTTTAGCAAAAGTGGACTACATTCTCAGATGTGGTAAAGTCAAAGTGCCATCTGCTCAGTTTACCAACGGTTGTGTTGACCCGTTAAAACTTTGTTCTCCATATATTAAAGATAATTCAAATTTACTATTAGATTAGCAAATTAAAAAAATTTGTATGACACTTTGGGATGATACATTACCCAAATCGACTCATTTACAATTCCATATGTAAAATAAGAGACAATTATTACAGTTCAGGAAAATGTCAGGTACATAGGTTAACCTCGATTAGTTGGATTGCAAGATGATGGAACAAGCGTCTGAGTGTGCAAAGAAAGCTCTCTGCGAAGACCTATTGCGTGACGTAAATCAAGTTATTAACGTGGTAATATCCATAGATACGAGTTATTACGATGATGAATGTTAAGTTATTAACCTTTCATAGCCTTGTTGTTTTGTTTTTTCAGGCGAATCAAATCAGCTATCATTTTGCCTTTCTTCTTACCTGCACAGGCCAAATGACAAGACTGATGAAGATAAACTGGCAAACCCTATCAAGAAGGATGCCAAAGTCCAAAAAAAAAAGGATGCCAAAGTCCATAACAGGAGACAAGGTCTATGTCAATACCATAATAATTCCATATTAAAAAAAAAGCGTGTCATAAATCAAGTATGCATGTTAAAAGAAGACATACCATAAGCCTGAGATATTCTCCGCGACTTACACAGGTACATAGCTTTAAAACGGTGTTTCTTCAGACAAATCAAATCAGCTGCCTTGATGCCTTTCTTCTTAACTGGGCATACAAAATGAGTAAGTAGTAGTAGTTAACTGACCCACTTTGATTATAATCTTTCTGGATGGGGTTATTCTAACTACTGTTTGGGTAATTTGGTGCTATGGTAACAAAACAAATTTCGACGAAAGGCCACTACGGAAAGATACCCTCATGGCCTCATGGATGACAACAAAACTTTTTCCTTTCTTGGATTGTTAACAGGTCCAAAACCTTTTAGCCTTTATGGCTCGATTGGCTAAATGAACCTATGTCTGCTTGTAAAACAACTTTGTAATATGTTTCTTCTTCTAGCTTTATGCTAGTTACCAATAAAATCACCATGCCAAAAAAAAAGTAGATAAATAGTGACAAACCCTGTTTAGGAAGGGGGTGGGGCCTATAAGGATGACACAGGTTGTTTACATGGAAGCAGCGCTTTGCATAAACTCAAAGGTGTGGATATCATAGTTCTAGTCTTCTAAATATATACTTATCATAAAAGACAACAAGACAGAATCAAGCATGCCTCTCTAGAGAAGGCATACCACAAGCCTGAGACATTTTGTCCAATCTGGCATATCTCAAGTTTGATCCCCCTCAAGATTCTATCAATCTCTATAAAGATCAAGCCTGTTGGCATCAAATACTAGAATTTGCGTGGTTCATAGGGTGGAGAACCTCATGGACTGGTTGAAAACCATGTGTTAAATACCTAAAGCTTATGAAATAAATAAAAAAACACAAGACTAACAAAAAGACTATGTATCGTATTTATAATAGTATTGGCATGCCTAATTCATGTGACTAATATTATGCCCAATAAGGATCTTCAGATATATGGCAAGATCAACCGTGAGTATGAGGAGTGAGAGAGAGCATAATCCATGTGTCACTTATGGCCTAAGAGTTGGACACGTCAACCATTTCCAATTAGTAATGGTATAAAGAGAGAATGAGAAGATAACAAGAAAAATGTTGAGCGAATTCAAGTAACCTAAAACAGTCGATACTGTGAAAAGATTAAGGATGCATAATGTTGGATTAATCATTTATGTGAAGGTTGACGTATGCATGCATGGGTGCATTTGCATGAATACATTATGGTTTCATATCTAGTATATGTTTTAGTTAGTAAAGGTTGAACCAGAAAAAGGCTTTGACTGAGTTTTTTGTAACTGCATATGCACGTTTGTAACTGATTAGCATTTTCTTAATTGTTTTATGTTCCCATGTAAGGTTATATATAGGTGTTCTATTATATGAATGAAAGTAGTACTTGTAGTCCTTTTCTTTTCTGCAAGTTTACTCCATTTGACAACAGTAAGTTTGGGTGTGTATTTTATCCAAACATCTTTCACATCTAACACATAAACTATAAGAACGTGTTTAGCGAGTGGAATTTCGATTTCACAACGTAAGCACATCAAAGTGAGAATTAAAATACCTTTCAAAGATTTGTGTGCTGTTTTCAAGTAGATATTTATGTCCTTTCCCACACCTGCATAAAAACCCCAGTGTTAATATAAACGAAACTGGAATATTATCCTAAATACTCAAACAGCACTAAGTCTATCTCAGATAAGGCACATGATGAATGAAAAACTTTAATTAACTTTCCATAGCCATAAAATGTGGATGAGCACTGAATACAATTAGTAAATCTAACTTCTTGAGATAAAATACAACCACAAGAAAGTTGGTATACAAAGAAAAATAGGAATACATGGAATAATGACCTTTAGCAGTTTTGTATATCGATCTCAGTTGAGATAATGCCTTGCCCTTCATACCTCCTGCATGCATGTGACATAACGATTAATGAGTTGCTATCAGTTTGTGAGAATTATCAGGTTAAAGTGAAAGGAGCCACATCCAGCATTTACGACCACAAGCAAACCGATATGCTATTTGTTAATGGGTATTAGGACAGGTAGGGCGAACTGGGCAACTGGCACTGTATATTTTATTAAAAATGGGTTGAGTTGGCCCACAAACACTTTCTTATATGAATAGTTGATGTGTTCAATAAGATTGAAAAACCTATATATTTAAATAATAACACTTTTTAATAATAAATTTGTTTAGAAAGGTTGTATGCATTGCATTGGGTCACGTCTTTCAATCCCCTCTAGAATCATTCGAGCCATTTCAATTTTATCCAAGTTTCTATATCCAAAAACCCAACCCAATTTTACACGGATGGGTCAAAATTACAAGCACTAGGAATTCCGTAGGTTCTTGAAAGGACGTGATAAACAGATTGAGAAATTTGATACTTTAAATAATAACATACCAATTGGTGTCTGATTGGTAAGAATAAACTTGCTCAAGGTTAGCCTGCCGTCAAATATGCGGCAATTAACATGAGCCTCATACACGCCAAGATTTCCTTCTTCCATGGCCTCTATAGTCATCAAGAAGTAATAATACTTGCTTACTTTCACGTAATAGCACTCCATTAATTCAAAATCATGGATGTGGTTCTCATCGCCCTTCTTTACATGCTAAAAACACAAAATTTGTGTATTATCAAACCCTGAACAGCTAAAAGACAGAATCTTAATAAACTGAAAGCGGGTGGAATGGAACCATACTATCTCCCAATTCTCGTTGAAGGCAGCAACTGCAAAGTCACGAATAACAAGAACAAGTGGATGATCAAGTTCAATTGGAATTCTTCCTTGTTTTACACGTTGTTCACTTATTGCAAGAAGTTCAGGCTGCCACACACATTAACTATTTCATTAAATACGTGTGTGTGGACATGCGTGCACATATACATGAATGTGTAAAAAAACATAACATATATCATATACATACAGTGTTCTTATCAAACTTCATAAACTCCAGCCAGACTTTATGTTCCTTTTCATTCAAGGGAACGCTGTAGATGTTAGGGAGTTCCCTGGTTGGATCCCGCGCATAAATACTATAACCTAAAAAGAGAAAGAATACAAAGTGATATATATCCATGTGTGAACCTAAAACTTAGGCTTGCATTTAAAAAACACAAAAGTAGAAGACATGAAGGTAAAAACTGAAAAAAATAATAATAGTTTTATTTCACTGGAACTGTAAGACCAAATCACAGAAAATGTTCCTGCATGAACCGAGGACCTCTACTATCATCCTACAAGTCTTCTCCCAATCATAAATGTTACATGTGTTATACACTTATACCACTATAAACGATTACGACTGTGATTGTCAGTAAGCCTGATCATGCTATTTACATCATAATAACCAGGGCCGGATTTCAGGGTGTGCAGGGTGCACAACCGCACAGGGCCTCTGAAATTTTTGGGGCCCCCGATGTTGTAACTGTAAGACTGATTTATGTCGAGATTTAGCGAAAAATTGATATGAAAACGATAAACAATAGCCATTACTTATTAATTCATATAAGTTTTTAACTTTTTATGGAATAACAACTAGTAGTGGCACATAATAACAAATTCAAAAATAGTTCATCAAACTCACAATAATGAAAGAGTAACCTTACTGACCTAGGAACATGGTTTTTCTCTGTTTTTTTTTATTAATTTGCTTGATAAATAAAAGTTACGCAGTGCCATATTGAACTACTTAGCTTTTATAATATAAGTTCCAGCTAATCAGAGTGTTGTTAACAGTGACGGACCCAGAAAAATTGGATGTGGGGGGCAAATTTTTTTTTTTTTTACGATAGCAACAAAATGCGAAAGAAAAAACTAAAAACGTAATAATAAATCGAGTATTTTTACTTAGACATGAAACATTTATAAGGCTTTAAAGAGTTAAATGTTGGATTTTAGTATGTGAGTGGGGGGCAATTTGAGTTTCTAATGGGGGTCACTTTCGAAAAAAGGTCAAAATTAAATAAAAATTACACTAAAATATCAACTTTTTCGGCTAGGCATGGAGGGCACCTGCCCCCCATTCTTACATGCTAGTTCCGTCTCTGGTTGTTAACACATACATTTATGAAAAAACATAGATAAGACCAAACATTAAACTAAATCCCCATAGAGCATGATCTAACCATGATATATCATCTTTTACGTTTCTAAGAAGTAATACTAACAAATCACAAAAAGAAATGTGCAATCCATAACCTAATCATAAACCAAAATGTAGAAAATCTTTTGCAAGTAACTGAATCATAAAATCAAGTAAATATATTATATATGCGGGATATATTAAAACACATCAGGGCACAGAGTTGCTTGCAGAGCATTCCTGCTGATGACTAAAACTATGGATGGGATGCGGTACCAATAATAAAACCGACAAAGAATATAAAACACCCTGAAAAACATCATTACAAACTTCTTTGGCAAATGTATGAGATACCACTCAATTATATACTACTTTTTTTTTTCTCTAAAAACAAAAACTATTGGAGCTACTTCATAAGCCACCTGATTGTGTAAATGGTCTTATATACACCAGATCCGGTAAAGCCAGTCTAAATGACTACAGATACCCTTCAATTATTTGAAAAAGCACACAAATCCTGTTGTTCAATTTTCCATCATTCAACGTATTCACTGGATTTATTATAAACGAAGGTAAAGACTAACAAAAGAATGCATTTTTTTCCTTCAACCGTAAGACCATATTACAGATACCCTTCCTGCACAAACCTGGGACCTCTGTTTTTGTCCTATGACTCTTTTAACCTTCGTATATGTTACATAAGTTTCACAACTATAACCTATCACACATGTGATCTTTGTTCAACAGTTTATCAAACACACAATAATGCGAATAGAGTCATATTGACCTAGCAAATCGGTTATTATTATTATTTGCTTCATCCATATGTTCTATATCAAATACAGCATACAAATGCATATCCTTGCATTGGCTTATGACGCTCCCAAACATGAGCATCAAACCCTAACCAAATTTCTCATGTTGACATTTTGGAACATGTTATGAACCATAAAGATTAACTAAGAAGTTTATGAAGTCTAGTTATAATCAAGAAACAGCAAAATCTGAAACTCCAAGTTCATCAGAAAGAAAATATATTTTCAACTGTCCATTGAATGTTCAAACTTGCATCGAAGGTCACATGAAGCAACAACAGTTAAAATAGTAGTAGTAATAAATAAACTACTTTTATTGGTTGTTAACCCATACTTAGAGAGTGTTTGCGGTTGCTGAAAATCTGCTTTTTTTTTTTTTTTTTTTTTTAACAGATAAGCAGTTTGGATAAAACAAATTTCCTCCTGCCTATCTGCGTACTGGAGAAAATGTTTAGATAATTCTTGTTAGCCACACATTTAACCTAAAAAGTAAAACCCTTAAACATATGCAGGTGACTAAACGCGTTGTCTTGTTATTTATTTATCCACTAATAGATAATTTTAACATTCTGTACAACATAAGTATATCCAAACACTTCTTCTTGAGGTGTTTGTTTTTAAGCTGGTTTTCCGCTTCTATTCTACCAATAGACAGAAGTATAAAACTTAAGCAGTCCAGTTATTATCCCAAAGTAGCAGTCACTACTCCCCAACAACCTCCTACGAACAAGGTCACAAATGCAAATAACACCAGACCAAACAGAGTCACATGTATAGGGTAAGTTTAGTTGGGAGAAAACACCCGTGTTTTCCACAAAAAGAAAATAGAACAAAACAACGAAAACAAAAATCGCGTTTAATATAGGTTATTTTCCAATTTTTTTTTTGATGTTTTCCTTGTTTCCTTTGTAACCCAAAACACCCACTTCCGAGTAAACGGATGAGGTTTTCCGTTTCCTCTTGAGGTTACCCCGGGAAGGACGAGTCTTTGACTCAGAAGTAAGTAGCCTAACGAAGGTATCCTCATGACCGTTTCCGACCCTTCTCCTTGGCCACCCCCAAATTCGTACAAAACAACGAAATCAGAAATCGCATTTGAATTGGTTATTTTCCAAACCCATTTTTTATGTTTTCCTTGGTTCCTTTCAATCCTTTGTAACCCAAAACCCACACATCCGGGCAAACCGATAAGGTTTTTCCTATTTAGGTTACCCAGAGAAGGGAGTGTCTTTGTCTCAGATGTACGTAGCCTAACCAAGGCATCCTCATGACTTCCGACCCTTTCCCTTGCCACCCCAAATATATACCTACTGAGTTTTGAACCTTGACCTCTGGTGTGGAGGTTAGGTGCCCCACCACTACCCCCACTTCCCTTCTTAGAAATTAAGATTACAAAACAAATTAAACCCTTAATCTTTAGTCTTTATAAGATGCAATAAAGGTTAAACCAATAAGAAATAATAACAATAATAATAATAATAATAAATGAAATAAACAAGAATGCCAAAAAAACAATGTATCATAGATAAAAGTAAATCAAAAGTATGGAAAAATGAATCTTACACTCCATTGTGAATCAAACTACGGAAGCCAAGCAATCTCAAACAAACAAACCACCAAACCCTAATACCAATGTGGAGAAATATAACGGGGTGCATGAAACTCTGATAAATTACGTGATCATGTGTATTTGTAAATAAAAAAACAAGTTTGTTTTGGTTTATGGGCCTGTTTGGCAGGTATTTATTTCTAAGTTTTTTTTTTTTTTTAGCTGTACGTTTTTTGTTACAAAAATAATCTCTTCCAAAATAAGTAGCTCTGTATGGATACATCAACTTCAGGCTTTGATTTCAAACAAGTAGCTCCAAAATGAAAAGTTGATTTATGAATCTTTTTAAATTTTTAGGAGCTATTAAAACATAAAATTACTGTTAACATCTTATAATTACACTTAACAGCTAATTTACCAAACACTTTTATTAAAATAAGATACAGCTAGTCTCTCATGTTAACAGCTTTGCAGTTTACAGCTTAAAGCTTACAGTTTACAGCTTACAGCATACAACTTACAGCTAATTTTGCCAAACATACCCTAAATCTATACCCCGCTAAATGATAATTTTACCCTCTTATTTATTACTAGTACTTTTAATTTTTTGTTTGTGAAAGTGATAAATAATATTTTGGAAAATAGAAATAGTTGAGTTTATACTGATTATACTTCCAAATGTTTAAAATGGCAGAGAAATCGCAAGTCCATAAAACATCAGTGGGTATCAACTGACCGCTTACCAGATCCAAACAATGTTCTAACTGTTTCCCTCTAACTGAAAGTAGTTAGAATTAAAATAAAGGGATTATGTGTTGAGAGGCCGCCCAACTATTAAACTTTTTATTTTTAGGCTACTCATTTATCAAAGCTAACTTATAGGCCACCAATTTATGGATTTACTTTCGTTTATACCAATTTCAATTAATTTTATCTCGAAAATCTTTAAAACAACGAGAATAAAGTTATAAATAACATATTAAAACAACACAAACGCGTATTGAAATGTAAAATATCAGTTTTAACCATTATTTATATGCAATTTTCGTTAGTTGAAAGTGAATTAAGATAATTTAACTAATGTTTTACGTTTAAATTGTTAATTTTATTGTGTTGATATGTTAAAGTTAGATTTATTTTTGTAATTGTAAGAATATCCGGCAAGAATTTGAACGAAGTTGGTATAAAGGAAAACAAACACATACTTTGGTGGCCCATAAGTTAGATTTAAAAAATGAGTGGCTTAAAAGTAAAATGTTTAATAGTTGGGAGGCTTTCGGATAAATAATCCCTAAAATAAATATTAATATATGGATTCGACTTGATTAGTAGATAAAAGATATCTACCTATAATATAAATAAGAGTCCCTTTTTTACTGTGAAGGCCTTGGGAGATGACACATCAGCTTCTACAAAAGCCTTGGGAGATGACACATCAGAAGCCTCAATCACTCAAAGCTTGCCATGTAGGAATAAACAGTCTGATACTATTACACCATGTCTTCAATTCTTTTCTTATAACCCGTTTTTTACTCGACCATTGTTTTCAAACACCTTATTTCTACAATTTGTTTCTCTCTCTAACCTTTAAGTATCAAATCTTTCCAGGCACCTTCAAATTGCTTTCAGAGCTTGAACTTCTAAGTAAATTCAGTTTTTATTCATTTTCTTGCATAACAAGTGGTGGTTATTTTCAGTAAGTTTAACAATCCGGTTTTGTGATGTGCTTATATGCTTATGATTTTAATAAGTTTACCTTTTGTATTTTTATTTTCAAGTGTTGGAAGTGGGGGTTACCAGCTTGGTAGAGCTATGGTATGGAGGCTAGATAATGAAGAAATCAAATATTATATATGGTACCCTGTAACCATCCACTATCAACTTTTGAGGTATTTTGATAGATCTATGAGTTTTGAAGATTTATTTTATAATCTATACATTTTATTTGCATGATATATAGTTTTTTTTATAGATCTAAGTTTTCTTTTGTAGATCTAGAATTTTTATTTATAGTTCTATATATTTTTTTTATCTATTGATTATATTTGTAGATTTATATGTTTTATTTGTAGATCTAACATTTTTGGTATTTTTTTGATAGTGCCGCCTCTTGCAGCAACTTACCGCCGCTTTCCGCTGGTGTAGCCGCCACTCTCTCGCCGGAACAAGCTGCAACTGTCGCCGGAAAAAAGTTATGGTCGCCGGAAAAAGTCGTGCTACTGCCGGAAATAGGTATCTACTTTTTTTTTTTATTATAGATCTCTACTTTTTTTAATAATAGATATGTGCTTTTTTTTATAATAGATCTCTACTTTTTTTATAAATAGATATGTACTTTTTTTTATAATAGATCTCTACTTTTTTTTTGTTATCTTAGTTGCCGGATTCGCATCACCGGGCGGTTGATCTTGCTGCTATAGCCGCCTCTATATTTCTGGAAAAAGTCGCCACCACCCTGGTGGGTTTCATATAATTACGTATCTATCATATTTCCAAGGTTTAATAAAAAAAGATATCTAACATTTTTTTACAATTTTCTTTGTAGTATGTCGTCGTAGGGATGACCAGATCTTCGCTGCCGTCAAAAGGTGTATGATTTCTTGTGTAAAGATTATTGTGATTAATTTTGTAGACAAATAATTAATATTAATATAGTTTAATGTGTAAATATTGTAATAAAGTTTGTTAATAAATATTGTTACATTTATTGTGTAACTTTGTTGGTAAAATTTGTTATAAAGTTTTATGGGTAAATTTTGTTACTTAGATTTGTTTGTTTTTTTTGTTGTGTAAATATGTCAAAATTTTTGCTTTTGTTGTGTCGGAAACTACAGCTGCTGGCATCACGGTGCCGAAAACTGTGGCCTTTGCCGCTTAGCAGAATATGGTGGAAATATGTACAAGATTAATGTTTGGTTGTATGGATGTGGTTGTTGATGAATTGTGTGATATAAAGTATATATTTGCTTAACTAATTACTAATATGGATTGGGTGAGAAACAATGCATCTTAACTTTTTTATGCATTACAATAACAATAAGTAGTAAGATGTTTAAAAGTGTACTGAATATTTAGGGCATGCTTGGTTGAGGGGTTAAGGGGGGTGGGGAATGGGTAAGGTATTCAAAAGGGCCCACATTTTTCATTATATAGTGCTTGGTTAGGGAGGGGTAAGGGATTGATTACCCCGTAATGGGTAATGAACCATTATAGACTAAATTGAGGGGTAAGGGATTGATTACCCACCTCACTCATTCCTTTGCATTCCTTTCCCTTTCCCTTTACTCACTTTGAACCAAGCGGGCCCTTACTGTGTGGCAAGAGATAAGATTGAGGTGTGGCGTCCTTGTCTTGTAGTACTATTGTGCTAGACCCCTAGAGTGAGTAAGAGTGTGTAGCAATATAGGGCATACTTGTTAGAATGGCTATTGTGACAAGTGAAAGAGAACAGTAGAAAGTCTAGGAAAAGAGTGGGTGATAGGAGTATGGGGAAAATATATTTTGCTTGTGGAAGGATTGTCAAAGGTAACTAATAGGAGTGTTGAATTTTTTCAACTTACAAGTCAAAAATGAAGGAATCAAGTTTGAGCAACAAACTCAAGTTATAGTTAAGTGGATATTGGATAGTCGTAATATATTTTTTCACATGTTTTCGTATATCATCTTAATGAATATTATATAATATATATTTTTTAAATAGGAGTGTAAAGCTTGTTTAATAAATGAGCTCGAGCCCGAGCTTCGGATATCGAGCTAAAGTAGGTTCACGAGCGTAAACAAGCTTTTACATATATCACCTATATAAATATAACTATAAGCATATAGGTTTGAAATAAATAAGCAATTTCAATAAGTTTTTGAATCAAAGAATGTTATTCTCTATAAACACACATTAACTTATAAAGAATAAAATTTGAATCATGCTGCTAGACTATCAACGATGCTACATCGTGTAGAAATTGCTTATAAAGAAACATTTTTTTGAATCAAAGATGCTATACGAATATCAAATTGGAAACTAATATTAACAGCTATATCGATCTAATTCTTGAGCAACTCAATGTCGAATTGGAAACTAACAATTAAAGGCTATATAAATGATCATTTAACAATAAACGTTGACTTTCATGGGCCGTGCTTAGCACGGCCTAAAAAATTACCTAGTCTGTAATATATAAAGTACGAAATCGAAACAATAAATTAGTAACATTACGTCAAAAGAGATCAAACAATAAGGGGGATATGCATAACAAAACCCAAATAAGTTATGTATATAAAGTAACTCTTTTAAGTCGTTTTTCTTTCTTATTCTTTATTTTTTTTATAAAGTTAGAACTTGTATCCAGTGGTTGTGACGAATAGTTGGATTGCAAGTATTAGTGCAAATCGAGTAGTTTTTGGTGAGTACGCAAGAAGCTGGCGTGGTTGACTACTCGAACGAGAAAACAATTGTCACATAAGTTTTTTCCAGCAATTCCCTACCCGATCGATTAACTCTCTATGCAACACCTCAAATGCATTTGTGTGTTGTATGTGTGTTTGGCTTTCCCACAGCTTTCTCGTGACACCGAACAAAGAGAGTCGCCCAATCTGTCTCTTCAAGCTTTCCCGTCTAGCACATAAATGTCATGTTTTATAATTATGACGAATCAAGTTTTATACAGGTTCAATTTAAGCTCAAAGTTGTAAAAATATTCAAACAAACAAAAAAAGCGAAAAATATAATACTATAAACATAAAGGAAATAAAAAGTAAGCCATTCAGGACAATATGGTGAAACTATATTATAAATAAGTCATTTGTTCGTATAATTTAATTTAAATTTAAAGGTGAGAGAAGAGCGGATAACACGTTATTGGTATGACACATCAGCGTCACCTCATCACCTCTCCATTAACACACAAATAACTAAAACACCTTCCTTCATAACACATCACTAACATGTTATTGGGTCCCACAAAATACCCACTAACAATACCCACTCACTCACAATACACACACAACATCACCAATGGCTTGAGCCATTCAAGTGGCTTGGGAACCTTTGGCACACCAACGGCACATAACACGGTATGGCAATAACATGTTATTAGTTTATAGTTGGGATGAATGGCATGTTATCGGTATCCCATACCGAGTGCTCTTAGAGCAAATTCAAAAGAAAGGTCACTTTTTGCGAAGTGGGTTCAAGAAGTAGTAGAAAAGATCCATTTTTCAAAAATGGTCATTGCTAGATCCATATATTATGCGGCTCTATTAGTTTTTTTGACGTATGTTCAAAGTGAATATATGGTTGATGGGCTATTTTTGCTAAAACCATTTTTGGGAAATGAGGTTTTCTTTCACTAATTCTTGAACCCTCTTCGCAAAAAATTGACCAAACTGGTTTATCTTTTATTTGTCAAAACTTTGATATCGATGGCTAAAATTACACGGGTGTCTAAATACACTAAAATCATTCCTAATCATTGACTTTTTTTTTTTTGTTTCTCTTTCTCTTTTCACCACCTATTATCACTATTAATTTGTTTCTCTCTCATCAGCACCAATTAACAGTAACACCATTTTCTTTTCTTTTTCACCCACACTACTACCATCATATTCTATCACCATCTACAATCATCTTCATTTTCTGAAATACATAATTTCAATGAACATCAGAAGTAAACTCAAATAGAAACATATAAATTCCAAAAAGAAAGAAAAAAACATTCACATGATCCCAAGTAATAAAATTGGTCAGATTTAACATAAGTGATACTTAAATAGTTGCAGTGATGTCGGATTTAAAGATTCCGGAAGCGGCAGCCGATGACGACAGCATGAGGTGGGTCAATGGTGGTTTCCGGTGATATTTTCCGGCGACATGACGAACAATAGTGGTGGTTCTCGCCGGTGTTTTTCTGGGTATATGGCAAGAGACTAAGAAAGTAAACAAAATGTGAAAAACGCTTTTTCAGTTGGTATTTAGAAAGACAAAATGTGAAAAAGTTTGTATGTGCAAGAGACTAAGAAAGTAGACCGTAAAAATTTGAAGAAGATAGAAAGAGAGAATATAGCATCTGTATTGTTTCAATTGCTTTTTTTCATTCCCTATGAATTTGTCTTAGTTTTTCACCTTTTCAACATAAATGAGTTCACAATAAATAAATTGTTCAATTTTCAATGCATTGACTTGTCAATTTGGGAGTGTCACTATGATCTAAGTTTTTGGGACTTGCGTTTAGAAATGCATTATATAATAAAGTATAGATATATAGATCCAAGTATAGGCTAGCTACATATGTTCTAAAAAAGATGAGTGAGAGAGAAAGTAGAGAGAGAAAGGAAGAGTGGGAAGAGGTTCGAGGCAGGAGAAAATGAAAAGATGATAGGAAGAGAGGCAACGAGGGCAAGAAGGTAGGACAAATCATCAAATTCTTCGTGTCCAACATCCCCGAAGGCTGTCGTCCTTGGGATTTAGCGGATAGATTGAAGGAGTTCGGGAACATAGTTAGGGTTTACATCGCCAAAAAGAAAGGGGTGGATGGGACCAGCTTTGGCTTCGTTAGCTTCACTCGTCCCGGGGATTGGAATCAAATGGAAGCCAAGATGCTGAACGTAAAGATTTGGAAGGTAGTTTTACAGATCAATTTAGCCAGGTATGAAGCTGAAAATGAGCAAGTCGGTATGGGGGCAACTAGTAGGCCTCGACCAATCATTAAGACCAATGTTTTTCCTCTGAGGAAGGGAGTAAATCCCCATGGTACTAGTCCAGGTGCCACGTTTAGAGATGTTGTCAAAGGATGCGATGGGAAGGATACCAAAGAAAGGGTAATTGATATCGAAGTTTCAGTTGACGAGTCGGCTGAGTATCATTACAAGGCCCTCATTGCTCGAGGTCTTAACCTTAAAATCTTAGAATCTCTGGGTTCTCTGATTGGTAGCATGGGAGTAAAGGAAGTGGAGTTGAAGTACATGGGAGGCCTTTCTTCACTAATTATATTTCCAACAAATATTATGGCCAATGCGTTCATGGCCAATAAAGGGGTGTGGTGTAAATGGTTCTCTAGGGTGGATCCATGGTCTGGACAATCACTCCCGTTCGAAAGGATTGCTTGGATTGGCATCAATGGTGTCCCGTTACAATTGGCGTCTGTTGAACTATTCAACAGACTTGGTGGTCTGTTTGGTATCGTAGTCTCCCCGTCATCATTCTCGAAGAAAAACTACAACTTTTCAGTGGAAGGTGTGGGAATTCTAGTTGGGGATGGAAAGGAGATTAAGGAATGTGTGAACCTTACATGGGGAAACAAGAAATTCAAAGTTTGGATCAACTAAAGAACCAACATTTGGTGTCCGAGTTGTGCTGTTGAAGGCAAGGGTGATCTTGGAGGTAACAACTCGTCGACTTCAGGTAACCAGATGCCGTTCGGTATAAGAGCGGATGATCTAGAAGAGGGTGAGGTTGAACAGTCCGGCGAGGAAGGCAAAAGGTTTGGTCATGGGGAAGATAACACTAATGATCACAGTTTGCATGGGAAGGAGATGGAATTTAGTGCAAGGGTGCATGAGAAGCCACATGGGGAAAAGGAAACGGCTAAAAGGTTTAATAAAAGGAGAGTGGGACCATGCAAGAATTGTGCAAATGAAAGGTTATTTAATAATAACAATTTTATGTTGGTTGATGAATGGAGCAATATGGCATCCGGGCTTTCTCCTAGGCCCAGGAAAAGGCCCAGAGATTCAGACCCTTTCTCCCTCGATGGGCTGTTGGGGTTGGACAAAAATCAAGACAATTTGAACCCATACCCTATACTAACCCAGAGTATTGACCAATAAGTATCTAACACCCACCTGCTAAATAACAAAGGAGATGTCTCTAAAGGTCTTGACCTGAATAATAGACCTAGCAACAATGATGGGGCTTCTACCAATGGGGATTCCAGATTTAGTGATGGAGATACCCCCTGACCTTAAACAAGCTGAAGTCGAGAATGAGATTCAAGAAACAATTGTGATTGGGAACCTTGTGGGAGTCGATCTATCCTCGGCAGGAGATATGGTCAGAACAGTGGTTGAGGTGGAAGGTATGAACATAGTTTCCCAATGAATTGTCTTTCTATTAACATTAGAGGGCTTGGGGGTGTGGGGGAAAGAAAAGCTAATTGGATAAAAGGATTGAAATTTAAGGAGCAGGCTTCTTTTTTGATGATCCAAGAAACGCAATTTAGTAGTTGTTCGAGTGAGATTTTGAAGAGTTATTGGGGTAATTCGGAGATGGCTTTTGAAAAGGTCGACTCTTCTGGTAGATCGGGGGGTTTAGTGAGTATGTGGGATCCGGAGATTTTAAAAAAAATTGACTGTTTCAAAACGGATAATTTATTAGTGGTTAAAGGTACCACAAAAGGGTTTGACAATCATGTGTACGTTACGAATGTGTACGCTCCTCAGAAAAAAAGAGAGAAGAAAATGGTGTGGGATACGATTACCAACATGAAAAGAAACTCGGGTGGTTGGTGGATTTTGATGGGAGATTTTAACATAGTGAAGTCTAGTAGTGAAAGATTGGGATCCAAATTTAAACATCAATGTGCTAAGGATTTTAATGAGTTCATTGATATGGCGGAACTATTTGAGTACGAAATGAAAGGTAGCAAGTTTACATACTTGAAGGAAGATGAACGGGGAAAGAAACTGAGCAAAATCGATAGGTGTTTGGTGAGCAGGGAGGTGTTTAACGAGTGGCCTGAAGCCTGTTTCAGATCGTTGCCTAGGTTGCACTCGGATCACAACCCGATCCTTCTTTCTCTAGCGGATGTAAATTTCAGGCCCAAACCTTTCCGCTGTTTCAACTCTTAGCTCGACATCCCTGATTGCGAAAAGGTTGTCATCGAAGCTATCGATACGTTTGTCTTTAATGGGCCCCCGGATGTGAAATTATTGAGGAAGTTCAAATGGATTCGGAAACACCTGAAAGATTGGAGGGACGAATTGATGAGTAAAGAAGGAGAGGAAGTTGAAATTTGTAAAAAAGAGTTGCTTGATCTCAATAGAAACATGGAGGAAGCTGAGTTAACGGAGGAGGAAGAGTGGTCTAGAGTTGAATGTAAAAAGAAGTTAAACGACATTATAGATCGCAAGGCTAAAGATTTGAAACAAAGATCTTGAACTAAATGGGCTATGGAAGGTAACGATAACAACCGGTTCTTTCTTGGTCTGGTTAATCAGAGAAAGAGTCGTAACACCATTCGCGGGCTGGAAATAGGAGGTGCATGGATTTCCAGTCCCAAGGAGGTAAAAAACCAGGTTTTTAATTTTTTTAGGGACAAGTTCTATGAAGAGAGAAAGGTGAGACCGGCTGTGGACTGTTCCGGGGTGAATCTGGTCTCGGATTTAGATGCTGAAGAGCTGGTCGCTAGGTTCACGGCTAAGGAGATTAAGAGTGCAGTTTTTGATTGTGGTGACGATCGGGCACCGGGTCCTGATGGTCTAACTTTCAAGTTTATAAAGCGGTTTTGGGACATATTTGAGCCTGATTTTTT
The DNA here is from genome assembly GCA_019973895.1 of Chrysanthemum seticuspe. Lineage (NCBI taxonomy): Eukaryota > Viridiplantae > Streptophyta > Magnoliopsida > Asterales > Asteraceae > Chrysanthemum > Chrysanthemum seticuspe. The sequence continues at coordinate 51,241,931 of BPTQ01000007.1, forward strand.
AGAAGTTTTCCGTGTTTTCTATGAGAATGGTAAGATGAACAGGGGGTGCAACTCGGCGTTTATTACTTTGATCCCTAAAAGTAAAGACCCAGGAAGCTTGAATGACTATTGCCCAATTACATTGGTTGGTATCATAAGCAAGGTGGTGTTGAAAGTGTTGGCTTACCGTCTCAAAAAGGTTCTTGGCCCCCTCATTTCTGAATCTCAGACTGCTTTCCTTAGTGATAGGTCTATCATGGATGGGCCTTTGATTCTGAACGAGTTGATTTCATGGTGGAAAAAAACAAAAAGAAAAGGGTTTTTGTTCAAGGTGGATTTCAACAAATCGTATGACAATGTGAATTGGGAGTTCTTGATGGCTATTATGTCCCAAATGGGATTTCCGGACCGTTGGTGCAAGTGGATCTACGGTATGCTTGTCTCCGCTAGATCGGCGGTGCTAGTTAACGGTTCCCCTACTGAAGAATTCCAATGTCAAAAAGGAATGCGACAAGGAGATCCTATTTCCCCGTTTTTATTCTTAATTGTTATGGAGGCTTTGGCTAATATGATGAAAAAAGCGAATAGCAGCGGATTACTTAAAGGTATCTCTCTTCCTAACCATGGCTCGGTTTTGTCGCATTTACTTTACGCGGACGATGTTATGTTTGTTGGTGAATGGTCTTTGCTAAATGTCAAAAAAGTATCTTGAATTCTTAGGTGTTTCCATTTAGTTTCGGGGCTGAAAATCAACTTGAGCAAGTCCTGTTTACACGGGGTGGGAGTGGAGGAGTCTAAAATTGATAGAGTGGAAAGGGCGGTTTGTTGTAAGATGGGTTCGGTTCCTTTTGATCACCTTGGAATAAGAATAGGGGGAAATATGAACCGAGTTGCTAACTGGAATTTCTTGGTGGAAATTTTTAAGAAAAGGTTGTTGTTGGGAATTATACGTTTGAGTTGATAAGACAAAAAGAATGAAATAAGAGGGACTTAATACGACAAGAAGGAAACCTACAAAAAGATGGAAGGACTTGCTTGCAAAAGAAGTTTTATTTATTAGTCCTTTGTAGTATTTTGTAAACCTTAATCCTCTAGTATATAAAGAGGACATAGGTGTAGGTTTTATATACAAGTCTTCCAAGATGAAGTCGACTTAAAGGTGTGTGTGTGTAACCTAGGGCGTGTAGTTTATTGTAAACGCCTAGGTTATTAGTTTAGTTAGTATTTTAGTTATCTAGACGTGTTCCTATAAACGTCTAAGATTAGTTAGTGTTAGTGATGAAAACCTTGTTCAATAACAAAGAATTGATTAGTTTATTCCGCTGTGCATGTTATTAGTCTTTGTTATTGATCCCTAGCTGAGCTTATATGGGAGACCAACATTGCTTTGTTGTCTAAATGGATATGGAGGTATAGAACCGAACCGAAGAGTCTATAGAGGAGGGTGATCAAATCGATTCATGAAACAAATAGAAGTTGGACTCCTATCCCTGCTAGTAGTGCTTGTCATAGTGTTTGGAGCACTATTGTGAAGACCTGCTCGAAGGTTACAGTTGGGGGTACTTGTCTAAACCAAATGTTTAAAGGAATAATTGGAAATGGTAAAGGGATCAGATTTTGGCTTGATCCCTGGGCGTGTGATGAACCGCTAAAAGATGTCTTCCCTAGCCTTTTCAAGTTAGCTAAAGACAAGAGATGCCTGGTTGTTGACGGGCTAGTAGAGGGCGGCTCCCGATTCGGAGGGATTGGGGATATAACAAACGGGGCAAATGGGTGTTGGAGGGCTAGGTGACCTCACCAATTTGGAGCGAATGTTGGAGAGGACTGAGCTTAGGGACAACGGTGATAAATGGTTATGGCTTGGAAGAGATCAAAAGGAGTTCAGTGTCAAGGCGGTAAAAGCGTATTTATATAGTGACAGGGACTATAGCCAAAGACATGTTGTTAGTTGGTCGAAATGGGTTCCAAAAAATGCAACATTTTTATGTGGCGTGTGAGTTTGGACCGCATTCAGACGGCTATGGCCCTTAGGAGGAGGAACTGCAATATTGCCTCCATTTTGTGCGGTTTATGCGACGAAGAGGAGGAAGACGTGGATCATCTTTTCTGCCATTGTGGTGTGGCTTCCCAGGTTTGGCATCGAATATGTAGATGGTGTAATACTATTCCGCTTTTTATGTTCTCCGTGCAGGATCTTTTCATGCTCCATAAGACTATCGGTCTCGATAAGAAGAAAAGGAAGGTTTTTCAAGGTATCGTGTATATATCTTGTTGGTGTCTTTGGAAAGCTCGGAACGAAAAAAAGTTTGCTAATGGTGCAATCTCGGGGGAGAAGATCTTTCAAGATGTGAAGTCTCTCGGTTTTTTATGGTATAGAAATAGGTCGAAAGGTTGCTCGATTAGTTGGAAAGAGTGGTGTAATTTTGATTGGATGTCAGTATCGTTTTTGTTTATAGCCGGCCGCTATTTGGCGGTTAGTGCTCTGTTAATATAGCCAAATTTCAAAAAAAAAGTATAGGCTAGCTTTTTGTTTAGTAAAAATGTTTTTTTAACAAGATGAAGAGATTCAAAAAGGTTTATTCAAAGATAAAGATGTCTAAAAACTAATACTGTAAATCATAGTGATTTTTAAAGCTTGCGTGACATGAAAAGATATTGTTAGCTTTAAAAAAATTTATGGTCATTCTCGACTTAGAAACTGTGTAACATATTTTAGAATCATGTAATAGTTTAGTTAATCGGGCTATGAACTTGATAAATTTAATATACTACAGGTTATGTTGTAAGTCTTATGTAGTCCAATGTAAAACGAAGTCCATCACCAAGCTCATTCCAAGGCCCATAAGTGGCGCCCTCTTTAAGTATAAAAGCCACTCAAGACCTCATTTGTAAGATGTACTTGAAGGAGTGTAGTATGTGTTTTATGTGTTAAATAATATACTCTCTTTCCCTTTCTCTCTTCTACATACCTCATGTCACCCTCATCACCACCATAGTTAGTGTGTTTTAGTTGATCATTCGTGGTCCTACACAACAATTGGTTCTTGATGATACGAGAATACTCGTATCAGACACGATCTGCATGTCATAACGAAATACCCACGACACTACCCCTGCACAAATGAGGTAAATGCACGTGGTAGTAGTACCCTAACGGTCTAGAAGACAAATCGCAATGCCAGCTGTTGCCTGAGAGTTGATTCTCAAGGCAAGAGATGTTATACTTTCGGGCCGATATTTTCCTAGAGAGTTAGGTCCTCAGGCGAAATGTATTAGGACTTAAGCTTTGTGGGTCGGCTATGGTCGTATGGGCTTTAGCCATTTGTGCTATAACTACCATACACTATCACTATACCTCTTATGAGTTTAAGTAAGAATATCCAATTTTTTTTTTTTTTTTTTTTTTTTTTTTTTTTTTACTATCCATATTCAAGATTGACTCATGTTATTCTTTTTTATAAGTTTAACCCGTGTATACACGAGTTTAAAAATTAAATACGACTAAAACTTTTATTAACGAGGAAATAAATATTAAACTTACAACATATTATTAATCAATATTAATACATAATGAAATATTTGTGTATAAAAAGTAGTGCATAGATGGGTATTATAACTGTATGAGTATTAAATGTTTTATATAATTTTATGAAAAAGTATACATGATGTCAAACTCTAATACGACTAAAATTATTATTAACGTGAAAATAAATATCATGAAAGTACGGATTAATATGATATAAAAATAAATACATTTTGGAAACTACTTATTAACAAAAGTTTCGAAGGATGATAAATATTAATCAATATTATCATAATGAAAATTTTATGTAAAAATTGTGCTTGCACGAAGTATTTATCATTAGTGTGTTTTTATACATATTTTTTTGATGTATGAAATTAAGATAAGTTTGACCAAATTATTTTAATTATGACTTTCTATTGGCTAATGAGATAACTTCATTTCTCCTACGTGGTAAAAGTGAGCTCTCATATTTGTTTAATTTGATTTTGGCCATAAAACCTCATTTGCAATTTTGTGTCCTCTTATGTCTTAAAAAAAATTGCATAAAAAGCAAAGTTATAGATGCTTTATCCAAGCTTACTAAAATGTACGTCTGTGACCAATTTCGTAACAAGTTAATTTACAGGGGAGTAAGTTAAAAAGAAAATGTACAGGGAGAAAACTTTATAAATTGCTCAAAGATAATAAACACGATCCAGACCTTTGTTGATCACAAAATTGAATTATGGTTTCGAAGAGCCCATGCCGATGGATCACCAGGATGTAGTATGAATACTGTTTTTATACTTTTTGCTTTCTATTAAAGGATTTAGGGGTTTTTACAACTGATATTATTGTTATTAGCTCTAGGTAATTTTGTATTTTGTTTTGTTGCACTGTTAGTTAGGAGGTCGGAATGTTTCTAAAGCTATATGCTTTTCACATTTTGATTTTATATAGGACCATGCTTGTTGCGGTTGAATGAAACTTCCAATTTGTTAAAACGAAAGAAAATTAGAAGATTGCCTTAAGAATATATTGGTTTGTTCATTCATCACATGTTAAAATATCTAAAAGAAAAAGTTGTGCGAGTAAAAGGAGTAAATAAGAATCCCTTTTTGATGCTGTTTAGTGAAGACAAAAATTCCTTGCCATTGTCTTATAGACTGTTTTTTGGTTAAATCATTTTTAGCGGGTCAAAAAGAATGTGATTACCACAAATTGAACCTTGATATTTGGGTTCACAAAGAAAGAACATAACCAGTGGTACTAAGATTTTGATATGCATTGTTGTGAGGTAGAAAGATTTATTAGGTTTCGTCAAAATTTAAACTCTCATAACTTATTCGTTTTAAATCCGTTTTTGCCGGTTCAAGCGGCCACATTTCGGTTATAAAGTCTATTTTCTATTGTTCTTATCAAATCTTATAAAAATCCATCTCATATTTCTGTTTTGAACCTTTTAGAACAGCTCTATATATATATATGTTCCAAAATGAAACCTAGTTTTCTTAGTTTCCAACACTTAAATCAACACAATTACAACTACAAAAAACTACTCTAATCTCTTCCACCAATTCTTCAACAATATAAATAGTGACATAACAATGTACTAAAAATAATAAAAGTCCAAGGAACCATAAAATAAATAGATAGCACATTATTTTTATTCGATATGAAGTTAGAAAATGACAAAAAGTTAAAGTCTCTGTGAATACTCAATAGTAATCTAACCTCCATAAATGTATATATCAAGTATTAAGTATATGTTGTGCTATACATTTTAATATTATGATAGATTTATATGCGAGATTTTCCATTCTTTTAGATTTGTATATTGTGCTATACATTTTGAGATTCTTAAGTTGTTGCACAGGACAACATAACTGGAATTACTTACGTTATTCCCAGAAAAAGAAAAATGACTGAAAAGGGAGATGGTATGTATGCATTTCCACTCTTTTGGTCAATAGTTTTCTCATTGATGTTAATTAGCAAGACAGAAGCTAATTAACTTTATGCTTTTGTTGTTATTGGTTTGATAGAAGAACCAGCAGCAGAGGTTGCATCACTTGAAATGATTCCATGGGAGTTGCTTTTGGATATTCAGAAGGAACTTGAACTAAGAAATCGTTTGAAGACAAATGAGAATGACAGGGAGACCCAAGTGTGCTTGGAGGTTGCACAGTGCATGATTAAGGAAACAATTAGAAACTGCAAGAGGACAAAGGAACTGCCACGTGGCTGGAAATAGTATGTTATTTTCACCCTTTATTTACAATACAAGCTGCTTTAGTTACTCCTGGTATTTGTTTATGGATTAAATGCTTGTAAACAATGCATATATTTTGTTTCATAGTTGGAAATAAGTGGGCCAACTAAGAAAGTCAAAGCAAGAAAGTTTTACTTTAGGTACCTGTACACCCACTTACATTTTCTCTTTTTAATTCTTGCAGCAACCTGGCCAATTTGACTAATCTTGTGGCCATTGACCCGCGCATTGTCAAGAAGAATTATCCTACACCATCCCAAACTGGTCTTGAGTCTCATGATCATGTGGAGAGATATAGTATGCATTTCCATACTTTAATTTGGTCATTTATCTTATGCATGTTAAATGTACTTGCTAAGATAATTAAGTAACATTTGATATCTAACTTCTCTTTGTTATTGTATTGGTATGCTCATGTAATTATGTGACCGTAAATTCATAGACAAATAATACAAGGACCCAAATTCTTATATGTTTGTAGCCGGTATATTTTTCACGTATGAGTTTAATGCTCATGGATATTTACTTGGTAACTTTTTGTCCTATCAGGATGCTGTGCACCTTGGGATCCAAACCATAAATTCCCAAAAACGACAGATGTTTCCTTGAATGATGAGGAGAAAATAATTTGGAAGGAGTTTAATGAGTTTGATAAAGATAATGTATGTATAAGTTATATCTATATCGTTTTCGAAAAAAAAAAAAAAGTTATATCTATATTCATATAATTCATCCCTCTTTTAAAGAACTGTCTTGATGTATATATATTTAATTACATCTGTTACATACTTACATGCTTATGTTGCAGCCGGGACAATCTGCAATCAGTTTTCCAATTCTGGATGAAGTCAGAAAGCCAATTGATGTTGCTAATCCCATTATAAGTCTAATTAGTAACTATGCTGTTGCGGCCTTCAATGAGGCCATTGAGAAGGTATGGTTTAATCTTTGTGCTCCACCTCCTAATATTTTCTTCTTTTTTTTTTGCTTTTATTTGATGCTAATCATAAACAAATTTATTTTGACAGTATGTTAAGAAGGATGTACCCAACAACATTTATGATGTTGATGTTACGGAGTGCAAATATATAAAGGCGACGGATGCTTATTATTTCTTCACCATCACCATAGAGGCTTTCGAAGAAAGGAAACTTGGCGTCTATGAAGCAAAAGTTAGACTCAAAATGGATGACGGTAGTAAAACATTGGGCAAGTTTTTTCTTATGGACCGTAAACCACTTGGTATGTGATTAACTGGTGTGTATATTTCATTATGTCTTGATTTAGGAACCAATAACTCCCCTTTTTGTTATCCATGCTGTGCTAGCTACATAGAAGTTGCAGTACATAGTATACAACAAGCTTTCACGCAACAGTTCAATAATATCACGTGACCTTGCGTCTCAACTGCAGTAGTTTCCACACGCGTACAAACTGCGAAGTCTTTTTATTGTAATAGAGAGTTTGTTCCTTCTAGATGCCTAAAGCCTGATCTTGCATGCATGCAGGTGCGAGACAAATGACAAAGCCTTATCTAAAGACTCATCCAGGTTAACCTAAGCTTGTCCTGACTTTGATTTGTTTTCTCCTTGATAACTTTCTATATCTAGATACTACATTTTTATGACTCGTTTAATTACTTGTGAAAGGGTTGATTGTTATTATGTATCCTCCTGCTGGTCTATAAATTTGCTAAAGTAGGATCATAATAAATGGGGTGAACGGGTCAATAGTTGCCCTACTTGCCCATATTGTTGCAACAATAATATGGGCAACTAACATATATGAACAGTGCAGGAGTTTTAGTTATCTACAGTATTTATTAAATGAACAAAAAGATGTTGGCAAGTCAAAGTGTAAAACAATATGACCAAACTTAAACCAAGAAATCTAAGGATTAGCATTTTGCTTTATCTGATAGTAGCATAGTCCATATGGTTTATTTTCAATTATATTAATAACTGATATTGTTTATATAAATGTACGTATCGATGGTTGGTTACCTCATCCTGATCGAGATCGACATAGCGGGTTGAAGTGCAGGCGGAAGAATGTTGCTTGCAGGGGTTATGACTACCGTAACCCATCTGGTTAGTTTTCTATTTTATGATTATATAAATACCTATGAAGTGCGCCCGTTTTGCTATATCATGAATATTGATGTATGGTTTTTACTTTTCAGTATCGATGATTTTTTGATTTTGTGATGCCATATTCCGATGGTGGGTATATATGGTCTGAAGGAGCTGGTTGGTGTTTGAGTTGATCAATTGTCTATAATATTATTTCTCCTTTTTGGAACTTACGGCAAGGCTGTGGTGATGAATACTCTCAAGTAATGAATGATTCTCGACTTGGCGATTGAATGCTAGTTGAAAAAATAACATATGAATTACACTGAGCTCTGCACCTTATCTAATCTCTCTCTGTGTGTGTGTGTGTGTGAAAGGAGAATTTATATATATTCACAAAGGTTTACAATCAACTTATAATGCCATGGACAGACCCATGCATTACCATTAAGCTCAAATAAAAAGAAAACCTTCAAAGATCAAGGTATACACTCCTACATTCAATGATATCAATACAAAGACATGAAAACATATACTATTTACTCCTAATTACATCAAAAGAATATACTAAACTTCACTGGATCTCTCCAACTTCAGTTTCCACTTTGCCTCTACTTCCTTGACTGTTCTTGATTCTTTAATTGTAAGGCTCATCAATCTCATACCAACAACTTCCTTAATAGTGTTGAAAACTGTCTTACCATCTTTCTTTTCATTTCTAAACAACATGTTATTCCTTTCAAGCCATATAAAATACACAGTTGCACCACAGACTAGCTCTCTCAATATGCTCCAAATGTTCTTATTTGTAGGTAGCTTAGTGAACTCTTCAACAATCTGTTCCAGCTGTATGAAATGTTTACATTTATTAAGTTCTGAACTTCTTTCCATATTTCTATATATCTGTCCATTTTTCATAATTTTTAATACTAAATGAGAAAAACAAATGCGAAAGAAAAACAAATTCTAATACTAACTGAGAATACAGTAAAATCGATAAGATATACAAGGTCTCTTGTTTTAACAAGAAGATTCCTCCTTGCCCCTTCCACCTCATTCCCTGTAATCCTATTCACAATATTCTGATTCTCAATGACATCCTCCTCATTCTCCAATTCTTTAGCATTATCTAATACTCCATGACTTCTTCACATTATCCATTGGTTCAAGATGCTTGTCTAGAAATTGATTAGCTGTTTCCTTATCTTTTATAGCTGGAATTAACTCTTCCTTATTATTAAGGAATCTAGTAAGGTAACCCTATTAGAACAGATATTTCTTCAGTATTCCCAGCACTATCATCATTAGTCTTCTTCCCTATAAAGATATTTGAACTCTTATTATTCCCACTTCTTTTATTCATACCATCCTCATTCTCCTTCTCCATCATATGATTAGTGCTTATTTCCAAATCCTTCTTTTTCCTATACTCAAATCTGCCCTTGTTAATATGTCTTTGATTAACCACCCTAGTTTGATTATCTACATCTCCAACATTTTTATTCATACCATTCTGATCAACTCTCTTGCCATTATTGTAATAACTTTCACTCCTCATTTTTCTAATTTGTACTGGCCTAAACTCACCATCCTTCTTTTCCTGTATATTATCACTTTTAGTCTTTTACCCTCCACATTTTCCTTATGTATTAACCTGCAACTACCCTCCTCATGTCCAAAAACACAACAGTTACTACACTTAGCAGGCTTCCATGCATACTCAACTTCCACAAATTTGGTCATACCAGTTCCAACATCTTTTTTACTATAAACAACCTCAATCCTATCCTTTATAAACTTCTCAGCATTGAGCTCAACAAGGACTCTGGCATATCCTCAGAAAAGGATGGGAAAAATTGCAACTTCAATACGATTTGGTCATACCAGGTCCATACTTATATCACATCCTTTTCAGATGGTACCTAGCCTCATAAAAGCCCACATTACATCCTATAAATTGTCCACACACAGTTCTATCCCATTTAGCACTTCCAAGTTCAACAATCTCTTCATTAAAAATTGCAACTTCAATACGATTCTCATTAGTTTCAGTTGAAATCTCCAACAATTTATTATCAAGTTTAGCAGCCTTTACAATATCTACCAAAGTACTCTTGTTACTAGTATTATCATTCACATTCACTTTTCCATTCTTGTCTAAAGCTATGCTTGCATCATTCTTTTCATTCACAACAGATTTACCGGTTGTTCTATCGATTTCTGTATTCATTTTATCACACTTATCAGCTATATTTTGTGTAACCTTTTGAGCACAGACATTCTAACTATCAACAGTTGTATTCATATTGGATTTGCAACTATCAATGTTTTCCATTAACACATTATTAGAAGCATTCAAACTATCAACAATAGCAACATTCTTTTCAGTGGCATTACTAATATTCTTATCACTACTAGGATAGTTGTTTACCATCTTCTCCACTACTCTCTGCGCCCCCCCCCCCCCCTCCATAATTACTTCTAGGGGAAATTGCATATATATCCCTCCAAAGCCTCATAATTGCATATATATCCAACCAAAACTCATAATTGCATGTATATCCTTTCAAAGCTTTAAAATTGTCATATATATCCAACCAAAACTTATAATTGCATATATATCCTTCCAAAGCCTTAAAATTGTCATATATATCCAAATGATTATTTTAAATATATATTTAATAGAAAAAAATATCTAATAATTATAATTGATACATAAAATGACGATTATAACATTTTTTTTTTACAATTACAAAATATCTTTTTATTGGTTTGAATTTTATTATGTCATTTGATCTATATTATATATATAGGAGTTTACATTTAGATGTAACGATGAATGATGCAGTTGATATTCTTATTCAAGATTCGTCGATAACGAACATGGTTGCTCTTTCTTTTCTTAAAAAATGATAAGGATATTTTGTAATTGTTAAAAAAAATAATTTAATAAGTATAAGGGTATAATCTTTATTTTATATATCAATTATAATTGATATATAAAATAACGATTATGCCCTTAAACATGTCAAATAACTATAATTGATATATAAAATAATGATTATACCCTTATACTTATTAAATTATTATTTTTTTAACAATTACAAAATATCCTTAAACCATTTTTTAAGAAAAGAAATGGCAACCATGTGCGGCTACTCAAACGTGTTTGTTATCGACGAATCTTGAATAAGAATATCAATTGCACCATCCATCGTTCCATATAAACGTAAACTTTTATATATATATATATATATATATATATATAGGGTACCTTTATTTTGAGAACCCTGTTAAGTGCGAGAACTGCGAGAACCCCTTATGTACTCTTATTAATGCATATTGTGCAACATATCAATGCAACATAACATTTTTGAATTATTAAACTTTTTTATTTAATTCAAAAGGGTATAATAGTAAAAGTCAAATTTAAATTATTTTTCTTTTTTTATTTATTTATTTATTTTTACGTTTTTTTGGCTTTTTTTTTTTTTGCGTTTTTTTTTTTTTTTTTTTTTTTTTTTTTTTTTTTTTTCTTTTCTGAACATGCATGTTTTAAAACTGATTTAGTGCATATGTGTATTTATGAATAAATTTTATTATTTTGGTTTTCGGAATAGTTTTTTCAACATACATGTTTTTCAAATGAATAGGTGCATATGTGTTTTTAAATCATGTAAATTTATAACAACCAAGAACATAATGTTAAACACAAAACTCGATATAGATTGAAATACAATTAAAATACAAATTTAGAATAACAATAAATACATGAATATAATCTATCTTTACACTTGTGCACTAACAATAATTAATGTAAACGTACATATGTGCACAAAACATATGTGTTTGAAGTTTCTCATCATATTATTTTGAACATGTGCGCATGTCTTCCAAACATACATGCACGCCTTCCAAAAACATATATGTACCTCCAGCATGTGTGCACGCCTTCAATGAACGTCACGCCTAGAAAAAATAATAGCCAAGATTAAATAATTTTAAAATAAAACTCAAGATAACATAACACACATGGACAAGATTAAACTAAGAAACACAAATAAACATGAGACAAATTTTTTTATATATGCAAAACATATATAATCCAAAACACAAAACATATATGTTTTATAAATCAAACACAAAACATATATGTTTTATACGTAAACATATATGTTTTATACGTAACATCTATGTTTTATACGTAAACATCTATGTTTTATACGTAACATCTATGTTTTATACGTAAACATCTATGTTTTATACGTAATCAACCAACACTTTTTAGAATTCAATAATTACATCATGTCAAACTAAAGTAGCCCACAGAGATATATTACTGTTTAGCATTACTTTTTTCATATTTTCATATTAAACTACTTAAAATATATCTGCTTAAAGTAGCCCACAGAGATATAAGCCTATATATCTTTATCGAAATCCAGTAAGATGTTATTAAAACGGATATGTTTCGCAAATATGTTTAATCTGCATCACAAATATGTTTCGCATATTATGTCAGCTGCTATATCAATTTTTGTACTGCTGTTTTAATATGACAGTTTATATATACAAAGCAAGTCTAAAGTAGTCATGTGAATAAAACATACCTGAGTTACATGTGAATTAAAGCTTAATCCGAGAGAGTTTACGTGTGAATTAAAGCTTAATCCATGTAAATAATAGAATTCTTTTATCGGTAGATATTAGATTAACCTTTACAAGTATACAACTGGTTCATGAAATCAAATCAATACCTGCCAATTATGCACTTTTTCAGCAACCTGTTGCATATTTAACAGAAGCAAAATTCAAACCCACTTTGAGACCAACAATGAAATACGCTACTGAAATCCAACAAACACTCACCTTGTGATCTCACCACACGTTAACGGACTTAGACAAATGAGCCAAACCAGATATTACACATCTCATACTCGATCAAGGTTATACCACATCCGAATCAAAATACAACTATGGTTATACGGGTCTGACCCGACCCGTTCTAAGAACAAACATACCCTTAACGCCAATTAGAAATATTACCACACGGAAATCTGGTAACAAAATAAAATCTGAACACCATTTGAACCAAAGTTCACCACACGAAATCATTACTAAGTCATTCTCATCTGTTACACACCACACGAATTTAATCAAAAACGGTTTTAGTTCATATTTATACCACGAAAACTTGTACAGACCGATTTGTAATCAGTTAAAAAAAAAGTCAATAGATAATATAAATAAGCTTAGGTTCGACATACCCATAGAAAAGGAAAAGAGATGAGATGAAAGAGATGGCGATGGAGTTGAACACACGATCTTACACTAACCAAAAACACTAATCAACCACGATCTAGTTGTTCACAACAACCCTAAACCCGATCTATAGGAACCTCGTCTTCAATAGTGGCGGTGGTGGTGTGGCGACGTGGCCGGAGGGATGGCCAGAAAAAGGAGGTGGCGGCTGCAAATGGGAGAGATGGGAGGCTGCAATAAATTATGGTTTGAAACCCTAAGTGACTTGTAAAATGAAAAACTGTATCTTTGGCATGATTTTAGCAAAAATTGAATTTTTCAGTTGAAGATGTGTAAATGTAAATTACCCTTAATGCCCCTGCGAATTATGTATATTAATTTAAAAAAAAAAATACTTTGCTAAATTATGATTGGTCAATGGGAGTTCTTGTAGTTCTCGCACTTAATTGGGTTTTCAAAATAAAGATACACTATATATATATATATATATATATATATATATATATATATATATAGATCAAATGACATAATAAAATTCAAACCAATAAAAAGATATTTTGTAATTGTAAAAAAATTAAAAAAAAAGAAAAGAAAATTATAATCGTTGTTTTATATATCAATTATAATTTTTAGACATTTTTTTCTATTAAATGTACTTAAAATAATCATTTGGATATATATGACAATTTTAAAGCTTTCGAAGGATATATATGCAATTATGAGTTTTGGTTGGATATATATGACAATTTTAAGGCTTTGGAATGATATATATGCAATTATGAGTTTTGTTTTGATATATATGCAATTATGAGACTTTGCAAGGATATATATGTAATTCCCCCTTACTCGTATCTTTTCTATTGTTCTGTTTCTGACTATCCATGTATCATTATTCCTCTCACAATGCCTTCTTGGTAGCACAAGAATAGAATCCCCAAATTTTGCCGGAACCCTAATTTCTCTTTTAGATGACTTCTGTTTATTCGACATTTCTACTCTTATACTAAACTTCAATTCAAATGACAAGAATAGTAATTATTCAAAAAATAAAGAACACAAAAAAAAAGCCCTAATTGAACAAATTACGTCAAAACATAGCCAAAATTGAAAAATCAAACTGATAGATGTATGTATTTGTGATTTGGAATTGATTCATCGGTTTAGAATTACAAATCAGGGAAGAAAAGAACTTGAAATGAAGAAATTAGATTCGAAAATGGAGCGAAAGAGCGGGAAAGTTTGTTTGGGCAGTTAAAGGAGAGAGGTGGTAAACTTGGTTTTGGGTATTTGTTTTCAAGGTGTAAAAGTTGTTTGTTAGAAATATGTATGCCTAAATTAGCAAATATGATTGCCGGTTCTTAGGCTAGCGTTCAAAATCATTAAGGCTCAAATTTCAATTTTAATTTAGACAAAGAGAAAAGAAAAGAGAATTCATGATTTTTTTATTATTTTTTTATCGTACCCATATCCAAGTTTTTCACAATAACCAAACTTTTTTCGGGTGGTACTATTGGTACCCCTAGCCATATTTTTTACATGTTTTACCGCCGACCCATCATTTAATTCTTTTATTAACAGTACAACACATTTTTTGTTCCACATTTCTTTGTCTTTTATCGGTTTATGTTCCGTTTCCCGTTAAACTTTATATTTCCTGTTCCGTGTTTTCAGTTTTATAGTTTTACAATAGAAAAAATAAAAATTTAGAGGGGGGGGGGGTTATCAATTTAGGGGTACAATTAACCAAACCCTTTTCACAAACCAAACGAAACGAGGGACGCTAACCTATAATGCTTCAAGGAGCGTCACGAGTCTTTCAGATTCATACAACGGATGTATTTAGTTTCAAACAATGGATAGAAGAAAGATAAAAAGTAATCGCTGTCATACAACGTTAATTACAATTCTACGCGTTTTGTAAAGTTGCAATGATGGTTCTTATCGGTAGCGATCATGAGATTGGGTATAATAAGGAGTGCATCCGTCACTGCCACCTCAACGACAAATTAGTCTTTCACTCCTTCACTAAACAACCGTAAGATTGACTACCAAACCAACAACAGAAACATACTTCACAATAGCCCGCACACATGATAACCAGATTTTCATTCACCAGTGCAGACAACCAAACCACCCAAATTTGACCCTTCACCTAGTCAAAATGGTGGCCGTAATAGGCTTGACCCATCAATAGGGGTGTTGCACGCATGGTGCACCATTATTACGCTTAGTCTTAACTTTCTCCACTAAATAAAAAAAGACAAAAGGTGACTGTGAACGGATTTCCTCAAGAGTGAAAAAAATAAAACATCAGACCACGGGTTTTTGGGGGTGGTGGTTGTATAAATAAGATGGTGGGATTATTTTTAATATAATTGTAATTTTTGCTTAACAATTCATTAACTCAACATTATAATATATAGTCATTTGAGGATTATTCTAGAACCCAAATCATAAAGTAGGCTAAGCCTATAAATATCAAGAGCCTATAGGATTAAATAAATTATACGTCTAACACTCTCCTGCAGTTTGAGCGGGAGAGGGTCGAACGCTTAAACTGGTACGAAATTCCTCAAAAAGCGCAGATGGCAGTCCTTTGGTGAAAATGTCAGCATATTGGTAATTAGATGGTACATGAAGAACACGAACCTGACCACGAGCAACCATATCACGGAGAAAGTGTATATCAATCTCAACGTGTTTGGTCCGTTGATGCTGAACACGATTAGCACTCAAATATATAGCACTTACATTGTCACAACAGACAAGAGGGGCAAATAATAATAGTGTATGAAGCTCTCTGAGAAGATTACGAAGCTAAGTAGTTTCGGCAACAACATTAGCAACACCTCGGTACTCAGCCTCAACACTCGATCTGGAAATGTATGTTGCCGCTTGGAAGATCATGTGAGAAGATTATCCCCTAAGAAAATACAATAATCAGAAGTGGAACGCCTAGTAGTAGGGCAACCAGCCCAATCAACATCAGAATATGCAACAAAAAGCCCATGAGGAGGCATAAAGTTGGAGCCCAAAGTCCAACGTACCACGAACATATCTGAGAATGCGCTTGAGAGCTGCAAAGTGGGGCTCTCGGGGATCATGCATATGAAGACAGACATGTTGCACTGCATAAGATATATTTGGACATGTAAATGTTAGGTACTGCAAGCCACCTGCAAGACTACGAAAGAAAGTAGGATCATAAACAAGATCCCCATCAGGACCAAGCTTGGATTCCATGTCACCCGAAGTCCAAGTAGGATTACAAGTAGCCATATGTTCCCTGTTTAAAAGATCCAAAACATATTTATTCTGTGATAGAAACATGCCTGTAGAATCACATTGAACAGAAATCCCCAAGAAATAATTAAGAATAATTCAGTCATATTAAACTTTATATTAAGGGAGGAAATAATACGCTGAAGTAAATTTGTAGAGGAAGCCGTCAGTATAATATCATCAACATATATCAATAGATAAGCTACCTCAGCACCATGCCTATCTATAAATAGGGACGAGTCTTAGAGACTAGAGGAAAAACCAACCCGCGTAGCATATCCTTCAAAATGTTGAAACCAAGCACGAGGTGCCTATTTCAACCCATATAAAGACATCTGTAACCGACAAACATGATGAGGAAATCTAGCATCTGCAAATCCCCGTGGCTAATACATATACCATCTCAGAAAGGTCACCGTTAAGAAAAGCATTCTTAACGTCAAGCTGATGAATGGGCCAGTTCCGAGATAATGCAAGACTGAGCACAGTACGGCTAGTTGCAGGTTTAACTACTTGACTGATGACGTACCCTCCGATCAGGTCGAAGGACACCCCTTCGACCTCAGTCGAATTTGCATTACGAAGACCCAAGTCTTTCTTCATAAGTCATTGGTGGCGTAAAATCATTCATCATTGATATGGTTAATAGTTGGGAATTCGCCAGCCGAAGGCCTATGCCCTTCGGAGTCTTCTCTTGAAGGCACCAAGACAAAGGAGAACCTTGACTTGGTCTTCCGCCACGTTCCCACTATCTCCTTATCTTCCCCGCCAAGATAGAGAGAGTAGGGATGAAGCCCTGGCGGTTACCACAAATCATGGGATGCCCCCATGATCTCCGAAACGTGTGCTAACACTCTCCAAGCTTATTTCCTCATCTATAAATAGGTTGGACGAGTCATTTCAATGGTATGTTCACTCAACACAGTATTTCACATACTCCATATTACTTATAACACATATCACATACTTACTCTCATGCCGGAGGTGGTTCGCAGGGTCCAACCCCTGCGCAATCACTTAACGAAGTGTCTATTATTTCTTATTGCAGATTGGCTACAAGTTTGGCGCAAGCATATCACCCCTCATACCCTTCGATCACCATCAAAGGCCTGGTCGTACGAATTATTATACAATCAGTGGCGCCATCCGTGGGACCTGCTACAATTGGTCTCGTTATTCCAAACTTATAACCAGTCAATCACGCTCACTAGTTTTACGGCATGAATCAAGGAAGAGAGGATACGCCCCTCCGGGTTTCTCGACCTTGACACCAATCCCATTCAACGATCCTGACAACCTTCCCAACATAACCGCATCCACCTTTACCACACGATCTCACCCTGAAATAACTCCCAACAACCATGCTTTAACTTCGGCTAACCCTGAACCGGTAATCAGTCCAGCATTTGTCGAAGCTAACATCGAAGCACTAAAATCTTTACTAAGGGATCGAAGGAGGAAAGCTCGGAACGTGGAGATGCGAAGGGAGTTGGAATACTCTAGCGATGAGTATGACGAAGAGTTAGAAATGGAGGCTAGGCCCTTGGCTCCTGGGGCTACACGCTAAGTGCTGAGGATAGGGTCTCCGAGCAGTCGAAGGCCGAGTGGAAGGTCGATTGGTTTTGAAGATGTTCCGGAGAGGGCTCCGACGAGAAAGGAAGGAACAATGGAAGGCTCCAATGGAAGGAGTCACCGAAGGGAGAATACGGAGGTTAACTTGCCACCACTCTTGGCGGCCCATATGTGGAGAACCGAGGCAGGGGTTCCGTTGCAGCCTTCTCACGCATTCGGCGTACAAGGCAATCCATCTTAAATGAATGGTGGAGGAAATCTTCCTCCTCATGGTATGTACCCTCCTTTTCAGGCTTAATCTTACCCCCCAAGGGGTTTATCCCCCACCTAATGGGCAGGCTAGCAACCCGAGCTTCACTCAACCATACGGAAGCATGCCCTACGGGCAACCTATGGTATACCCTTCGTATCCTGTCATAAGTCACCCACCTTATATACCTACTGCTTACCCTCAATATGTTAACCAAAACCCTGTCGGAATACCTCCGAACCAGAACCCATACAATGCTATCCCCACTTACATGCCACCTTACAATTGCCTTTACTCGGAGCCCATGGGTTCCACAACACCCTTCGTAAGGTGGATAGAAGACTACCCTTTGCCCGACGGGTTGAAAATGCCCGCACATATTGGTACTTAGGATGGGAAGGGGGACCCGGATAATTTCCTACATCTGTTCGAAGGGGCTATCAGAATGCAGAAGTGGGTTATGCCCGTTGCTTGCCACATGTTCACATATACCCTGCGAGACTCTGCTCGTATATGGTGGAATGGGCAAAAAGCAGGTAGCATTGTAAATTTGGATGATCTTAAGGCCAAGTTTAGATCACACTTTAGTCAACATAAAAAGTTTACAAGGACGCATCTGACAGTACATAACATCAAGCAGAAGGAAAACGAGAGCACCAGGGCTTTCGTTACTAGATATACTGATGACACCTTGCAGATATTGGGCCTGCACGAAGACCAACGCATCTCAGCTTTCGTACATGGCCTACGAAACAGGATTCTGGTGGAATTTCTATCCACTGACCTTCCCGCAACCTATAAGGACTTAGTGGAGAAGACTTACACGTGGATCAAAGCCAAAGAAGTATCTACCAACGGGGCTCTGGTCGAAAATAAATAAGGTCACAGCAAAATCCTGAAGCATCCTTCATGGGAAGGGTCAAAGAACAAACACAAAGGTAGAGACAGGTTTACACCCTACCACAAAAACATCAATCACGGGCTCTTGGCTAATCTGTCCAAATCTCCAAGGGAGATACTTGCTACAGAAAGGGTTGCGAAGGCATTTGATCCTCCTCCTCGTTTGGCAAGTAGGGGAAGAAGCAGGGATACCTCCAAATACTGCTATTTCCATGACGATTACGGATACGACACCAACAATTGCAGAGAGCTCAAGAAACAGATAGAAGAGGCCGTGAAATCCGGCCAATTGGGACATTTGGTGAAGGGCATAAAGAAAGGTAAAGAAAAGGTCTCCGACACACAGTTGGGGAAGGACACCACACTTGTCGAAGCACCCATCATCATGGTGTACAGGGATGATTTTGGTTTAAAAAGGAAAGCAGCGGAGGAAGCATTGTACGGAGTAGGAGACGTTACTTTTCCTTCGATCACAGGCAAGGTTCTCTCAAATGACCCAGTGGTCATCAAAGTCTTGATCTCCAACAGAGAAGTAAACAGAGCTTACCTAGACTATGGTAGCTCTTGCGAAGTGATCTACGGACATTGTTTTCTAAAGCTCAAGCCTTCGATAAGGTCAAAAAGAGTAGATTCGAAGGTACCCTTGGTGGGATTCTCAGGGGAACACTCACGGCCCCTGGGAGAAGTCCCTCTAGAGGTTACGATTGGAGAAGGAAGGCTAAAAAGAACAAAAACCCTGGTTTTCGCGATCGTAAGGTCTGAATCTCCCTATAACCTATTAATAGGGAGAACCGCAATGCAGAAAATGGGCATCGTTGTCTCCACCATACATGCCGCAATCAAATTCCAAACATCATTCGGTATTGGAACGGTTTTCTCCAGTTACAACATGAAGAAGCCTAGGGAAGTAGGCAAAAGGGTCAAACAAATTCAGGAGGAGCCTCCGAAAGATGTTCTCAGCTGCACTGATGCTGAAGAGCGCATCGTAGTAAACGATCTCTACCATGATCAGACGGTGGTAATTGGAAAGCAGCTCCCTACCTCCTTTAAAGCTGAATTGGAAAAGTTACTACGGGCTAATGCAGATGTCTTCGCATGGACTTACTCTGACATGACGGGGGTCCCTAGAACTCTCACCATAGATGGAAAGCCAATCGGCACTGAACACAAGCTTAATGAGTTCAAGCACATTGAACCTATCAAGCAAAAGCGTCGAAGCCTTGCACCTGAAAGAAATGCCGCAGCATGCAAAGAAGTGGATGAGCACGTAGCAGCAGGCATACTCAGGGAGGTGAAGTATCAAACCTGGGTAGCCAATCCGGTGATGGTTAAGAAGTATGACGGAGGGTGGCGGATGTGTGTAGACTTCACAGATATCAACAAATCCTGTCCGAAGGACTGCTATCCTCTACCAGAAATCGATTGGAAAGTAAAATCCTTATCAGGGTTTCGACTGAAATGTTTTCTGGACGCTTACAAAGGTTACCATCTGATACAGATGGCAGAAGAGGACGAAGAAAAAACAGCTTTTTTTACAGGAAAGAGCGTTTATTGTTACAAGAAGATGCCTTTCGGTTTGAAAAATGCAGGTGCTACCTACCAACGTTTAGTGGACAAAGCCTTCCACAAACAGATAGGTAGGAATCTCGAAGCATACGTAGACGATATGGTTATCAAGAGTAGAACGGAGGAGGACATGCTCTCCGACATAAAGGAAACCTTCGACCAGCTTCGCGCCATCAACATGAAGTTAAATCCCAACAAATGCTCCTTAGGCGTGGAAGAAGGACAATTTTTGGGACATCTGATCACCAAGCGGGGTATTAAGGCCAACCCTTCGAAGGTTAAGGCCATCACAGACTTGCAGCCTCCTAAATCCCTAAAGGACGTGCAAAGTCTGAATGGAAAGCTAGTAGCCCTCAGCAGATTCTTATCAAAAGGTGCAGATAGATCTTTTCCGTTCTTCAATACACTCAAAGGATGCACGGATAAAAAAATGTTTCAGTGGAGTGCAGCTGCAGAAGCTGCCTTTCAAAAGCTCAAGGAGTTCATGGCTGTTCTACCTACACTTACCGCCCCAATCAAAGGCGAAATGTTGTTTATGTACATCGCAGCTTCCTTCGAAAGCATCAGTACTGTGTTATTGGCAGAAAGGGAGAAGAAGCAAATCCATATCTACTTCATTAACAGGGTTCTACAGGGAGCTGAGCTAAATTATCCAGAGTTGGAGAAGTTAATCTTGGCTTTGGTTCACGCTGCGAGGCACCTCCGAAGGTACTTCCAAGCTCATCCCATAACCATACTCACTGACAAGCCTATTAAGTAGATACTTTCGAAGCCGGAAAAATCTGGAAGGATAGCTAAGTGGGCTATCGAGCTAGGAGAACATGAAATTGAGTACAAGGGTAGAAACTTGGTCAAAGGGCAAATATTGGCAGACTTCTTAGCCGAAACACCCTTCGAACCGAAGCAGGACACAAAAGTTGCCAAGAAGAAGCCTGTTAAAATGGTCGAAGGGTGGAAACTTTACACCGATGGAGCCTCCAGCTCCGAAGGTTCTGGCGCAGGTCTAATGCTTGTTGATCCTGAAGGGAAGGAATATACTTATGCACTCCGTTTCGAATTCGATGCTACTAACAATGAAGCGGAGTACGAAGCCTTGCTAGCAGGCCTCCGATTAGCCAAGGACATGGAGGTAGAAGACTTGGCCATTTTTGTTGACTCACAACTGGTGGCTACTCAGATAAAGGGCTCCTACGAAGCGAGACAACCCGTGATCAAGCAATACTTGGATAAGGCCAAGGAAATGCTCGAAGGGTTTACATCCTACAACATAGAGCATGTTCGAAGAAACCAAAACAGAAAATCAGATGCACTTAGCAAACTGGCATCAATGGCATTTGCTCATTTAACTAAGGAGGTTCTGGTCGAAGTGTTGGCAGATAGGTCCATCGTCCGAAAGGAGGTGTCTGACGTAATACTGGAGGAAGATTCAAATTGGATGACTCCAATTAAAGAGTATCTAATAAGTGGTATACTGTCGGAGGATCAGAAAGTAGCTCGAAAGGTCCGCATCAAAGCACCGCAGTACAGAATCATAGGGAAATACATATACCGAAGGTCTTTCTTGTCTCCATGGCTTTGTTGTGTAGGACCTAGGCAAGCCGCCAAAATCATTCAAGAAGTGCACGAAGGATCATGCGAGCTACACGCAGAACCCCGCTCCGTTGTTTCTAAGATCATGAGGATTGGATATTATTGGCCTTCGATGCATAGGGACGCAGTAGAAATCATCCACAAGTGTGAAGCCTGTCAAGTTCACTCAAGAGTGCCAAGGCTAACAAAACAAGATATGACATATGTGACATCCGCATGGCCTTTCAGCCAATGGGGGATAGACATCGTAGGCCCTCTACCAATTGCTCCAGGAGGAGTAAAGTTCTTGGTCGTAGCCATCGATTACTTCACGAAATGGGTGGAAGCTAAGCCTTTGGCATCCATCACAGGAAGGCACATGGAAAAGTTTGTGTGGGAACACATTATCTGCCGGTTCGGAGTACCCCACATCATCATCTCAGATAATGGGAAGCAATTTGCCAAAGGGGTATTTCCAGTGTTTTGTAGAGGCCTGAACATAAAACAATCTTTCACATCCGTCTACCATCCTCAAGGTAACGGGCAAGTGGAAGTTACCAACAGGGACATCATCCAAGGCATAGAACGAAGGCTGGGATACAGTCACCAGGGTTGGGTAGATGAGCTACCTCAAGTACTCTGGGCTCACAGAACGCACACAAAGTCAAGTCATGGGGAGACACCTTTTTGCTTGACATATGGCACGGAAGCTGTCATCCCTTCGGAAGTAAGTGTCGAAACAGAAAGGGTCATGAACTTCGAAGTAGCAGACAATGAAGAAAGACTCCGTAGCAACCTAGACCTACTCGAAGAACGAAGGGAAATAGCCTCAATTAGGGAGAATATCCATAAACAAAAGATTGAAAAGTACTACAACAGCAGGGTTCGGCCTTCGACCTTCAAACCAGGAGAATACGTCCTCCGACTCAACAGTGCAAGTAAAGCTGAGTACCAGGGTAAACTAGGGCCTACATGGGAAGGACCCTACGTTGTTAAGGAAGCATATGGCAACGGAGCCTACAAGCTGGAAACCCTCGACGGAGACGCTATTGATAGAACTTGGAATGGCACTACCCTTCGTAAGTTCTACGTATGAAACTTACAATGTCCAAGGACATTTTTTAATTTGCTTTCAATCAATGTATTTGCATTCTTCTCACTTGGGGAAAGAAGAATTAATGGTAGGCGTCTAGTATTCATTTCTTAAATGATGTAATCCTCCCTACCCACTTAATGATATAACACATTTCCCTCAAGTCTCTTGTTTCGTTCAATACAACTAAGATTTATCCACCAAGTCGCTTTTATAAGTTTCAATGTCGAAGGGATGTACAAAGACTAGCAATACATCTTGCTCATATGCATAACATCCATCTCAACTTCACATTAACTTTCTTATATGGCCTTAAGGCATTTTAAGCCTTTCGCTGCCTAAAGGATTAAGATGGAGTGGGTCGCAACCCTCTTTCCGCAGTCAAATTATACGATTGCTATATTCTTGCTGAAGTAATTACACACAATGAGGCTATGCATCTACCATACGCCTTAGGTTGTAAAAAAATTTACGCGCAAGTAAAACGTAAAGAGAAGAATCACACATAGCAAAATACAGGCCCTAGTGGCCTTGATGTAGATATTCATGACTAGTTTAACTAGTCCAAACAGGCCGTAGCCTTAATGATCAACCAAACAAAACATTGTCTTAGGCCGAAGCCTTTACCACACACATCTAAATGTTAATTGTTTCATCAGGCATATAGCCTAGAAAGAGACACAGGCAAATTGTTCGAAAACAGGGTACATACCACCCTGAGGGATCAAATTACTACCACATGGTAGCCTTCATCAAACTTTAGAATGGGTCGGATCAGCAGAACCTGGGGATGGAACCTTGAGAGATGGTGTTTTCTTCAAAGAGGAGGCAGGCTGGACTTTCCTGGGCTTCTTGGCTAGCAGGTCCTCAATGGAGGCCTCTGGGTCCTTCGTCGCTTCGGCAAGGAAGGAGAACTCTGAAGTAGTTAAGGCATTTCCTGCATCATCATACTCCTACTCATGAGTTGCCCTGGAACATTTTCCAGCTTCACTGGTTTCCCTGTCTCAGCTATCTCTTCCAAAGTAGTATACTTGCCATGAAATGTGGCTGCATTCACCAGATTCCCAATCACAATCCCCACATCATCACTATGGTATAGTTCCATGGCGATGCAGGGGATGACCTTGGTTACCAAATCCACCCTATCCTTCTTGAGCATCTTCAACCGAAGGTTTAACCCATCTACCTTTTCCCTGAGCTTGATCTCCTGGTCAACCAGCTTAGCCCTCTCTTCTTCAAGGCCTCCACACTTGGATGTAAGAATGGGTATTTGATCTTTGTAGCCTATGACCTTCGCACCTTCGAGAGATAGCTTGCTGCATTCAGCTTGGCTTGCAGCTAGTTGATCTTTGAGCTTTTCCACATCAGCTCTGAGATCTTGCACCAAGGGGTTCTTGACGAAGTCCTCCATTGCTTCTTCAGACTTTCTCTGCAGGTATGCATACTTCTTGTCCCTGGCCTTCTCCCTGGCAAGCATGACATCCGTCTCTTCTCTAGCTTTGGTGACAGCACAGAGCAGCTCCCTTGTCCTGGTGTTGAGCTGATTATCCAGCATACGCTGTCTGACATAGCTCTTGTCATGAAGATCACATAGCCTTTCCATGGACATGTTGTCCATCACCCCCTTCCAACTTGATGGGGTCACACGCTCCACAAGCAAATGACAGGCTAGGGGGGACGGAAGCTCCTTCGTATTAGGGAGTCCTGCAGCATAAATAAACTTGTTAATATATTATTACTTGCATATAATCCTTTGTAACAGGAAAGAAACCTTACCATGGATATCATCTGTGATGGGCCCTTCGATGGCTGGAAACACCACAGCCTTACCCTGGGCACTCTTCTGCAGGGTAGTTCGAGAGGGAGGAGTGGGCAGGATAAGATTCCCCTTCTATGCAGATTTAGTAGCCTTAGAACTTGTACCTTTCCTGCTTCGGACTCTCTCACCAATGCTGGAGGGTCCTACGATGGCCAACTGTCCTTCTGAGACAGGTTCATCAAAGTCTGCAACATTCTCCACTAGTTGGTCTTCAACATCTATTGGCTCTTTTGAAGGAGGAGCAGAGGACACAGGTTCGATGGGCTGAGCACAAACATCATTGTTGTTCACAGACACTGAAGGAGAGCCCACACCATAGCTAACCTCTTGGGGATCTTTCGGGATGAAGCTTACTTCCTTTGCACCACCAGCAACAACAAAATTCCTGAACGACATCTCTGCAAAAAGGGAGAAAAAAGATGAATATCAGAAAGATAAGTTCCTATCTCTTATTTTAATTAAAAATTTACATACTTTCTCCATCACAAATCATCTCAAGAACCAATGGAGATCCCTCCCAGCTTTCAACAAGACCAGCCATGAAAAGAATTGGCTAAGGGAATGTTTGACAATCAGCTGGATGACGAGCCAAACGCTGATACAAAGGATTCCTCCTCACAGTATAGGGCAAGGGATCATTAAACCTCTTTTCATCATATTGAAATTCTAGGTTTAGCAACGCAGGGAAAGTTGGAGGAACAATAGTATTTTGGATACAAAAGAACTTTCCTTTCCAATTCCTGATGTTCGTAAAAGGCCTATCTATGAGAATGGGCACATCCCTTTCACCCCTTTTTGCCAATGTCAACCAATCTCCTCCAGGGTACAAGTTCAAAAACCCTCTAAGCACAGTCAATGACGGTTCATACCCATAAGCTTTACACATTACAATGTATGTCGTGAGCTTGGCTAGGCCAAAAGGGTTAAACCTAGATATGTGTACTTCATAATACTGAAGGAGTTCTAAAATCAAAGGGTGCAAGGGTATCCTAAAGTTAGAGGTGATGAATGCATGGGTGTATAAGCCTACATAGTTCTCTGGGGCATCAAAAATACCTTGATTTCTGCTAGGTAACATGATTTTGTATTCTTTGGGAATCGGATAATCAGTGAGGAACTCTTTAAGCTCCTCCCTAGTCAAGGTGCAACCTTGTTGTTTGATTACAAATTTTTTATTGGTAGACCTGATCATTCTAAATCGACTAAAAATTATTGAAAATGTAGCAGATACGAAGGAATACTTTACCTGTTTGCTCGAAAGCTTGCTCGGAAGGAGATTTAGTAGGTGAAAATTTGGGCGTGTGATAAAATTGTGTTAGGGTTTTACTGTTTTTGACTTTAAATACCCTCACACATGTTAAATCTCGGCCCTACGTGTGTCCTAAGTTATCCCCTAACCTCCGGATTTCAAATCCTTTTAAAATTTTGAAGAGACGTTTTGCTTTTACCGAGGAAAGGGTGGTTAGGATAAGTACATGCATTAATTACGGGTCAATAGTTGCTAGACTTTTCATCTTCATTCATTTTTTGTGACGGAGGGGAGGTTTCGTATCTGTTTTTGAGTCGTAAGCAATATTTCTTGTTCGTACATATCACTTTCGACTGGGGGGCTTGATGACGTACCCTCCGATCAGGTCGAAGGACACCCCTTCGACCTCAGTCGAATTTGCATTACAAAGACCCAAGTCTTTCTTCATAAGTCATTGGTGGCGTAAAATCATTCATCATTGATATGGTTACTAGTTGGGAATTCGCCAGCCGAAGGCCTATGCCCTTCGGAGTCTTCTCTTGAAGGCACCAAGAAAAAGGAGAACCTTGACTTGGTCTTCCCCCACGTTCCCACTATCTCCTTAGCTTCCCCGCCAAGACAGAGAGAGTGGGGATGAAGCTCTAGCGGTTACCACAAATCATGGGACGCCCCCATGATCTCCGAAACGTATGCTAACACTCTCCAAGCTTATTTCCTCATCTATAAATAGGTTGGACGAGTTATTTCAATGGTATGTTCACTCAACACAGTATTTCACATACTCCATGTTACAGTACTTACAATACATATCACATACTTACTCTCACGCCGGAGGTGGTTCGCAGGGTCCAACCCCTGCGCAATCACTTAACGAAGTGTCTATTATTTCTTATTGCAGATTGGCTACAAGTTTGGCGCAAGCATATCACCCCTCATACCCTTCGATCACCATAGAAGGCCTGGTCGTACGAATTATTGTACAATCATTGACTAAAAGTATCATCACAATCAATACCAATCTGCTGACTACGCCCGTTAACCACAAGACAGGCCTTGTACCTGCTTAATGAACCATCAGCATGATATTTATGCCAAAACAAACCACATAGACCGAACTACATTAATGTTTGGTGGTTTCGGAACTAGAACCCAAACACTATTTTTAATTAAAGCATGATATTCATCATACATAGCATCTCGATAGTTAGGATCTAATAATGCAACAGACGGAGACTTAGAAATAGGAAATATGAGAAGTATGACCATGAAAACGAGGATTGGGCTTAACGGTGCCAACTTGGGCATGTGTGACCATAGGATGAGTTCAGGTGGCAGGATTAGGTACCGTGGGTATAGTTGCTGAAGTAGGGGTCATATGTGCCAAATTAGGTTGGGTCGTATATTGTGTAGTGGACTGTGATGTGGTGTGGTGGGGTGAAGTGCTTGGTTGGGCTAAGGGTGTTGTGGGACTATACGTTGGGCTTAGTGTTGGGCTAGATTGGACCGTAGGGGTAATAGGTGTAGGTGATGTCGTAGGATGTTGGGATGTAGTATGAATGACATGTCGAAGTATTGAAGATGGATTAGGGTCGAGAAAAGTGTAACACGTAGATTGTAATGGAGTGATAGAACCATACGAAAATTGAAGTTCATCAAAGGTTACATAATGAGAAAGGATGATTTTGTTAGTGGAGAGGTCAAGGCATCGATACCAATGATAATAGGCAGGGTATTCGAGGAAAGTACAAGGGGTGGCGCGAGGTGCATGTTATGAGGGGAATTATAGTGTGGGTAACAAAGATAATCGAAGATACACAATCGTGAGTAATCCGGTTGTTTGTTAAATAGTTTAGTGCATGGTATTTCAATTTGAATGCCGGATGAGGGTAGGAGATTGAGTAGGTAAGCAGCCATATGTAATGCCTTGACCCGAAAGTTAGGTGGAAGGTGAGCTTGGATAAAAAGGGTGCGAATGACATTATTAATGGTGCGGATCATTCGCTTTGATTTTTCATTTTGTTGTGAGGTTTTTGGGCAAGAAAAACGAACTTGAATGCCTTTTTGAGCAAATAGGTTAAGGAGATTGATGTTGTCAAACTCACCAGCATGGTCACACTGAAAAGCCGCAATATCACACTTAAACTGATTATTAACATAAGGAACGAAAATGTATAAATTTTTGAAAAACTTCGAATTTAGTACGTAAAGGATAAATCCACAAATAATGAGAATAATGATCAAGAAATAACACATAGTATTTAAAACCACCAGAACAATGGGAGAAATCCAAATATCCGAGTGAACAATCTCAAAACGACAAGTAACAACGGAATCTGAACTAGAAAATAGAAGTCTCGCATATTTGCCAGGATGGCAAGCGTGACAAATATGAGGAGACTTCTCTTTGTTACAAGAAATAAAATTACGAGAAACAAGAGAACGTAACACTTCTTCCCCAGGATGCTCGAAGCGTTGATGCCATGTAGGAAGGACTAATAGAAAGCAAAGCATGAGGAATACGAGAAGGTGTGGTGACTGGGTAGAGATCTTCTGAATTATCACATCTGAGGAGGATATGACGGGTCAAGAAATCCTTCACAGAATAACCAAATGCATCAAATTCAACCGTACAATCATTATCTCTAGTAAATTGACGAACTGAAATGAGATTTTGATTATATTAGAGGTGACAAGGACATTATGTAAGTATAAATGGCGATTAAGCATAGGAAGGATGCTATGACCAGTATGAATTATAGGTATAGATTTATCATCACCAACACAAATAGATGGATATAAGCATTTATCAAAAAAATACTTAGATTACTCGAACGTGAATTGAGATGAGAAGATCCACCCGTGTCCATATTCCATGTTGGATCCTGTAATGTCATGGTGTTTAAGGCACTAAGAAGTAACGTCTTTTGAGCACGAAACAGTGCGGGAGCCGGAACGAGAATAATAGACTGATCAACCTGTGGGGCCTGTTGAAAAGCTACCCGTGGTGTAATAAACATCTGTTGGGCCTGTTGGTTCAGAAATTTGACTAAGCCACGGGGCTGGAGTATACTTTATTGGTTTGCAATCTGATGAGAGGACCAATAGGAAGTAAGGACATTATTTTTTATATATGATGAGTTTCTATTAGCACTTATTAAATGTGCTATAACCATTTTGGCTAATAATAATAGGGTTACAGAGGGAGTGGTAGACTGGTAGGGAAAAAAGAATTGTGTTTGTTTAGAGATTTTGTAGGAGAGAATCTTTTGCTCTGGTTACCATAATATAATTGTGATTTTTGTTTGACAATTCATTAACTCAACATTACAATACATAGTCATTTAAGAATTATTCTAAAACCCAAATCATAAAGTCAGATAAGCCTATAAATATCAAGAGCCCAAAGGCTTAAATAAATTATACGTCTAACAATTTTTAGTGATACATACGGAGATGAAAGATGATTTTCATGACATCATATTTTAAGCATGAGAGGTGATACGCACACCACCTAAGTTGATGTGCACACCACATTCGTTCTCATTTAATGATGTGCACACCACAACCACCACCATCTTCATCTATCAAAACAATCCACCAAAACCACCACCACCATCACACCCACCAACGGTTGCCGCTACCACCACATAACCACCACCATAGCCGGCTGTGGTTGGTCATAAATGAAGGTGGTGGTGGTGGTTTGTGATGGTGGCGATGATAGATGACGGTGGTGTGCTGAGTTGTGGTGGTGGTGGGTCATTGAAAAGCATGGTCGCTTGAAAAGGTCGCCGAAATATTATCTAACAGGATAAATGACTTAGAAACCCGTTGATGGTCTTACATTGCAATAAAAAAAAAGTTTGGCACACTAAATTAAGAAGAAAACATGGTCGTGTTTTTTTACCTTTTTTATACATTTTTTTCATTTCTTCGTTACTGAAATTTGCATTAAAAAAATCACATGTGATTAAACAGTATTTGAATATCACATGTGATATTAGTGTTCAATTACATATGATATGTATATCATACTAGACTATAGACCCGCGGGTTTCGCGGGTGGCTATATAAACACTAAAAGTAGAAATGATTGGAAAACACAACTCATGTATAATAAAAAGTCTCTTAAAATAAAAAGTCTAAGAATACGAATTTTGGTGCATCGCCGTAATAAAGTTACTGCATCACATTTTTAAGTCACTGCATTACAGTTATAAATTTTAGTGCATCACAGTTATAAAAAGTTACTGCATCCCAGTTAGTGCATCATCACATTTATTAAGTTACTGCATCACATTGTAAGTTATTGCATCACAGTTATAAATTTAATGCATAATTTATTTTTATTTTTTTTTTATTATTATTATTTTTTTAATGTTAAAATCATAGGGTTTTAGTTTCAGTCGATTTTTTCGGTTTGGTTTGTTTGGTTTTGATATTTTTTGCTCACCCCTATCTTTTTAATAACAACTTTGACACATTTAAAAGTGATGTTATGTTTTTCTTTTCTTTTTTGATCATGGATCCCAAAACCTGAAGGACCAAGAAAACTTCAAACATAGTACGAAGTAGTAAAAGATAATGAAATATAAATTACATTAAACACACTATATTAACGCATTAGTCAAAGTGGAAAAGATTGTAATCAAAATATGATGTTCAATGAATTACGATCCTTCTTATATGTCACTTCCGCATAAGTAGAAACGCAAAAAGTTGATGATGTCAGTAAATACTCAAAATTTGAATGGGCTCGTCGAGCCATTTTAACTTTTTTGTCAATAGCTATTTAGTGTGTTAAGATTTGATTAAAAATTATTATCTTGTTAATAATCCAAATTACATTAAACCATCTAACTAATTTCCTTTTAAACCATCTAATTTAGTTTATAGAGTCATGAAATTTGAGGTGACTTGATGCAATAATAGATAAGAAAATATTCCATTGATAGTATGTAGTCATATTACAAATATGTTTGAGAAACCCTGTCCAACTTCAGTTGGTTATATATTCTAGAACAAATCCAGTTTATAAACTCACAAAATTCACGAAAAACTCACGAGGTGACTTCATACATCAATAGATAAAGAAATATTTGGTACAAAAAATAACACATCATTAGAATTTTAACAATGACATGTAGTGAAATAAGATGTGTAATACCAGTTATCGAAAGAGTTTCAAAGATATTTATATTTTCATGATAATCACATTTGTAATTAATAGCAAAACATTCTATGCATGGAGCATGATACAAGACTTGCTACATGTTTATTATTATTGTTTACATACATCCCTTGATGTATTCCAACCAATATTTACATATTTTTTCAAACACAAGTTTTTAATGTATGATGTATAATGCTCTTAAAGAAATGTTTGAGAAAAATATGTAAATATTGATTGGGATATAAGGATATATGTAAATGCCCAAAAAATAAAAGACATGCGCACAAATATTGATTAGGCAGGAAAGATAGAATTTGCTCTGTTTTAAAAAGGATCGAAGTAAAGATTTGGTTTAACAAATCATTTACTCTGTAAAACGTCGACGCATGTAATTATTTTGTCATTAGGTCTCGTTTTAACAAGTTTAAAAGATTTTAGTAAAACAATGTATATTTATTAAACAATGCAATTAAGTTGGTTACGTAATAATTTTACAAATCATTAAACTATGAAAATAACTATTTGAAAGGATAATCTCATTTTCAAGTTGATAATCAAGTAATTTCAAGTTTTAAATTACTTTCTAAAATGTGGCTTACAGTATCCACTATGGGAGATTTATGTAAAAGCCTAAAATTTTTAAAAAAAGTTAATACTCTATCTCAAGTTTTCAACCATAGTGAAAACTCACGTCATATCTATGTGAGATGAAAAGGACTTTGTTCTTGAATTCTTCAATAGACAAAACACGTTAATACATGTATAATGTGAAATACTTATAAAGTTGTAACATATTTTGATAATAGCAAAATTAGGTTTATAAATTAATGATATGTAATTTCACAAGTTACTGATATGTAATGACATGAATCACTTATAAAAAAATTTGGTACTTAGTTATTATTTATATATGAGAGTAAGCATTTGAAAAAGAATTTTTGCTTCATAAATAGTGGCCTATTATGTTATGTTAAGATGTTATCAGCAAATTTATTTTGAAAGCGAAATCCAATATGCAAGTTCTAATATTGAGTGATTAGAGACTAAAAAATATCCACATGTTATAAATTTTATGTTGGATGTTAAGTTTTTAATAAATTATTTTAGTAATAAGTATATCATATAGATACGAGCTTAAGAAAAATATGTATTAAAACTTAGTGCAATATGTTAAAGGTTAACTATTGAATAAGGTGTATTTATGAAAGTGGATAAATAACAAAAGGATCAATTATGTAAATTTGAGATGGGAATTTAAATTGATTGACCAGATCGCGTGTAGATGCATACATGACGTGAGCAAAGGGCGTCTTGCTTTATAGAGAAAATGACACGTGTTATTATGACGTTAGAATATGATGTCAAAAAGGAAGGAAGTGCATTCAAAAAACTTTTTTTTTATTATATATAAAGATGTGATTTAACACCACATATCATATGTGAATTAACACTAATATCACATGTGTGATATTCCAATTATTCTTTAATCACATGTGATTATTTCATGCAAATCTCAAATTCGAAAAAAAAAAAGACGAAAAATGTGAAAAAAATGATTTTTTTCTTTTTTCGAAAGTTATCAAAGTGTCCGCCTATAAAAAGATAATTAAATGTTCGTCGCGATTGTGTAATTATTTTCGTTTAACAATTAACGGTTTAAGAGATATTTAAATTATAAAAAATATATGAAATAATAAATACTTTTAATCTCAACTATTTATTTCTTTTTAGATTGAGGGTGAAAATAATTTTCTTAATATGTGAAAAAAGTTTGATATGTAAAATAACTCTCATCTTCTTCTATATTCATATCAGCAACAACTTACATATTTAATTTTTGATTTTACATATTCAAATGTTGACGCATTCACATGGACTTCTCAAGTTTTACGACAGTTGGTCTGCATTGCTTTGCGTTACAAGTACACAACAAACGGACAACAAGAAACATGAATGTTCTTCAACGATTATCCAAGAAGTTGTTCTACACTTTTATTAACAAAGAGCTTATTTTCTCTTCATAACATAATGTAAGCTATTAGGGGATGTTTGGTATGAGAGAATCATAAATAGTGCAATTGAATTCAAGAATGGAAATGGAAAAAAAAAAAGGACTTGGAAACATTAAATTCATTCTTTTGTTTGTTACGAAAGAGAGAATATAATTGACAAAATATGCAAAAACTAATTCTTGTGTTTGGTTGTGTCAACCAGAATGGAGCTTCACAAAATAACATTTATTTTCTCTTGTTTTTCTATCATATAGTGATGATAAATATTTAATTGTTAAAATACGTCAAAAGAACATGTGTTTGATTTGATTAACGTGAAATGTTGTTGTATTGTTACTTCTTGAAAAGTACATATCTACAAAAAATAGCAACCAAGAGGAACTTGATTGTCAAATGAATTATCAATTTCACATTTGCTATTTTGTGAAACAAATTGTTGGTAGAAACTTTATTTACTATGATGATGATGAGTAGTTGAGAGAAAATTGGGCTAGGTTTTAAAAAGTTTTTATAATTTGTGATGTCGCTTTGGTTTATACCTCATGTCTTCCATGTTTCTCTTAATTGGAGTCTCTCATTCTCCTTTGGAATTAACCTCCGTGTAAAAGAGCCATTCTCTCCGTTCTTCACTTTTTATGGAGAATAAAAACGTGAGAAAGGGAATCACTTTTTAATTCCACGCTTCCATTCTCATGTGCCAACAAACAAAGGAAAGTGCTCCATTCCGTTTCTTTCATTCTCATTCCTTTCTACCAAACATTTTATTGTTTATTAATTTATTTTCGCAACAAGTGAACAAACTCTTAATATCTCTTTTCCTTTAACTGGTTATAATAACTGTGTACGCACGGAGTTTTGATAAAAAAAATTATTTTGTATTAATACGGTTTTGATAAATTTTTTAGTGATACATACGGAGGTCATATTTGGTGTTGTACACAGTTATTCCGTAT
This sequence comes from Chrysanthemum seticuspe, assembly GCA_019973895.1. Classification (NCBI taxonomy): domain Eukaryota; kingdom Viridiplantae; phylum Streptophyta; class Magnoliopsida; order Asterales; family Asteraceae; genus Chrysanthemum; species Chrysanthemum seticuspe. The sequence continues at coordinate 51,276,459 of BPTQ01000007.1, forward strand.
AAATAAATTATACGTCTAACAATTTTTAGTGATACATACGGAGGTCATATTTGGTGTTGTACTATGTGCATCACTAGTGTGATTATATGGTGTGTACATCACTTTTGATGATGTGCATATCACCTCCCTTTAAGCATAGTTAACATTCTCATTTAACATAACAATTATGACTCTTTATTTATGCATCGTACTGTTTTTTTTAAGACTGCGAGTTGTATAACCTCATAAAAACTAGTAATTTTCTATCATCAAAGCACACGTGGTGGGGTATTTATCATTTTTGGTAGTATGTAACTAACTTGTAGTATCCAAGAAGAAGAAGAAGAAGAAGAAACTTATATGGAATTATTGTTCGTCTAACTATTAAACTTTTTTTTTTCTGGTCGCTATTTATTTCATCTATAGCCACTTACATATTTGTTTATTTTTTGTTTATACCAATCTCGTTTAAAATCTTACCAGAAATCTGTACAATTTAAAGAATTAAGCTAATTTTAGCATATCAAAATAATAAAAGTAAAAAATTTAAAAGTAAAACATTAGTTAAATAATCATAAATCGCTTTCGATTAAATGTAGTCGCACTTAAATAATAGCTAAAACTGATTCAATATTTGAATGGTTATTTGTGGTGTTTTAACATCTTATATTTGGTTATTTTCTCGTTGTTTCAAAGCTTTTCAAAAAAAATTATCCGATATTATTATAAATTAGGCGAAACAAAGCTAGATAAATGTAACAATCATATCATTAAATAGATAGATTCATAACAAGCCAAGTACAGAGAGACTTAGTGATAACATCAAATAGTCCTGATATTTTATTGTCAATTTCTCCCTAATATGTTCATCATTTTTATTGTTTTATATGGATACTTGCTACAGGCCCGCCCGCTGGGCGGCTAGCTTCAAAAAATTATTCAAGATAATATTAATAACGTAGTTTTTAAAATATCGTTAAACTTAATATAATGTTCACAATAAAACCAAGTTTCTATCATAGAAGTGTAGTAAACAAACTTAGCATGCAGACCTCCATCAAAGGTCTTGGTGCAAAATGCATGATTGTTTTTAAAAGTTGGATAGGTAGTAATCTTCACGACACCACTTCCTCTGTTGATGAAGTTTGACAACATAAAATTTTAAATCGACTTAACCAAGTCACCATGAGAACTACAACATAACATAAGGAGACGTAGACTGAATAAAGAAATATATGTTTATTGACAAATTTATATTTTTTCAAAGTCTACCAAACTAATATCAAAGAAAACACTACTAAATATCTTCCTTGCATTGAGTTTTATTTCTTTATCTGCTTCATAAGATTTCTGCAAAATCATAGTATTAACTAAAGTCAACACCTCAAGATAAAGTATATAAAGCTCTTAAATTAAATTAAAGCTCAAGTTAATATCAAATTTTTTATTATGACAATAGATATAACCAAAATATAGTAGAAAATCAACACTTACCCATAGAACTTATTTTGAAAAATGGCCCACTTGGCTAAGATGGACGGTAGAAACTTTACAAAGTTGTACGCTACTAAAGTTAGCTCTACTAAATGCGTTTTTCAAATATGCTATTTAAGAAAGCAAATTTGAGCCTTATCAACTTATTAATTGCACACTTAAATGATCACATGCATTTTAGATAAGCAATCCCACACATCCAGAAACAACTTATTTGTTGTATCAAAAGGCAACGATCATATACATAGTTTTTGAGGATGCTTAGAACTGCTTATCTAATCAATGACATTCAAATACAATAAAATCTCAATCCTTATGATACGAACATATCATAAGTTGACCATGACAATGTTGACACTTCATCAGGTCAATTTGTTAAGGGGTCCAATTGATACAGTTCTAAACACTTTAAAAATTCAATTCTAAAATCGAATAATACCTGATCAAAAGCATGTTGAATAGTTAGCCCCAACAGAAGATGGTCTAATTCAGACGATGACAATGGTGGTAGTGATAGCGGAGCAGCGACAGCGGTGGTGGCAGCATCTGTTAAATCATCAAAAAATCTTAATATTGATCAAATGCATTTTTATAAACTAAGCCAAGTTTCTGTTGAAAATCTACATTCATTCAAGGGGGTCAATCAATTGTAGGGCCTTTTGAAGAATGTTTAGTTGTTCAATTGTAGGGCCTTTATGAGGGTGTTTTTTTCTGCTTATATGATTACTTCTAAGCATCTTGAAGTGCTTATATAATCTATATTGTTTCTGATGTGTGCTTAGTTCGGGAAAAAAATAAGCACATTCAATAAGCAGATACAACTTGGGAGATGCTTACTCTTAGTATGTCATATCCATAAATCAGTGAATAGAAATCATACATTATAACCAAGCAACTTTCTACTCTTGTTTTACCATCTCAAAAAGCATAAGTTTGCATATGTTTGTGGCTTTACATAATTGCATACACATTTTATCATCTCAAAACATGACATTATAAAATTGACAAAATCGCTAACAGAAAATGACACACATACATGAGTAAGAGACAATTCTAATCTTACAATCTTGCTATATTCGTTCATATGTAAACGTCTGTGTTGTGCATATTGAGTTTCTTTTAACTAAAGACATCGTATAATGCAAAAAGGTTTAATTTCTAATTGTGTAGAACCAATTTATACCTGGTGGCCATGTAGCAAGCACGTAATGTTGTTTATCATCTCGGTCTCTTTTGTTCAACTGCAACACAGACAACCGCGTCATTACAATTACCGTTACTTCCAAGTTCGCCCAAGTTCAGTGAATGTGAAAAAAGCAACCACAATTAAGATCCAAACCACTACATCTTGTATACAAAAAGAAATTTAAAATGCCTATCATTTATATGGGAAGCGAAGATAAATATGATTATATAAGATAACACTAAAATCATTATTCACAACTTTCCTTTATAAGTTTCTCGAAGGGATGATAAGCCAATTTTCATCTAGCTACAAAAGCTCAAAAATCTTGTTATTGCATTTATCATTGCATATAAAGGTCGAAATGGAAGTCACAAAGCATGATCCTATGAATTGAAAATGCCTTAATGATTCAAATGAGAGCTTGGACACACTACAATGTACATCCATGATAAGCTTCATAAGCCACTCCAATAAACAAAAATAGCAACAACAACAAAAAAAATACTTGCAATTGTTAACGAAAAATGACTATATATAACATCATAAGAGTTGGTATGAAAATTCGGACCTCACTGCGAATTTATAAATTGTTATCATGTATTAAATAGAATAGAAATTATTATTATTAAGTAACTAATCACAAGTATTAAAGTATCCATTTGTTCTGCCTAATAACGGACAAGGAGAAATAATCAGTAGTTGAACTTCTTTCAAAGTTATAATAACGTTATTTCCAAAGACCAAACATTTCTCATAATACCAAAATCACATTGACAGTTGACAAATTACGTTGGTTATAGTTATGCTACAAAGGATTATGGACCAATAAAGTAATCGGTTGCTTGCTGTAGAATATATGGTTCGATGATTTTCTTAAAGGCATGGACATTTTATGTTATAAATTAGCACCACTTCATAAGATTTTATTGTTACCTGCTTTCCCCAGGCAGTGATACTCTTTCTTGTTCAATAAGCTCCTCCCTAATTCTTCGCACAACTGCTTTGGCACTCTCAATTTCTGCACAAGAAAACGATCTCTCTTGATTTACCCGCTTTTTACCATCTTCAGAAGCCTGCAAATTGATAATAGGATCATTTCCTTTCAAAAAAGAAAATGGTTTATAGCAATGAAAATACATAACAGGTCATACTATTAAGCAAGGATCTAGCTATCTGTAATATACTTTGAGTAAGTAAATGCACTTAAATGTCATTTATATCAGGTACCAACATATCTGATCACTAAAATGTTTAGGTTGATAATCACTATAGAAAAAAGGAGAATAAGGCCACCTTTATGATTTGGGAAATTAGACCAGATAGGCTGCAAGAAATAACAAATATCAAAATTAAAAAACTACAATCATTAACATTCATGCCACTTCGATAACTATACACCAAACAGCTTACTTATTTTTGTTTTCTTGAAAGTGAACATGATAAATACCGGAATCGAAGTTGTTCTGAACAAACAAAGCATCATTATAAACAAAACACTTTGCATATAAGGATAACACTAACAAACTACTACCAAAAAATTCATATTCAAAGATAACACAGGAAAACGATTCATACAACATGATCCTCAGTCGAACAAACTGATACAATATTGACATAACTGGAAGTGAGAGGTATGGTTAGTTTGTTCCCTACAGCTACCAAGCTGGTTCATATAGATGAGCACCACCATACATTTATGTTAACCATCAACAAAATCATATCAAAACATATCCAGAGATATTCTTACCTATAGATCTACCAAGCAAACAACCAAACATCCATGTTTTGACATAAAAAAAACAACCACCAAACTCCCATTGTAACAGTAAAATGGAAACCAAACACACTTTTGACAGCTAAAATAGCAACCAAACACCCCATGTTTTGACAGTAAAAATAGCAACGAAACACCCTGTTTTGACATAAAAAACAAAAACCAAACAACAATTGTTTTGAAAGAAAAACAACACCTAAACACTCCATTTTTAAAGCAAAAATAATAGCCAAACAACCCTTATTTGGATAGCAAAGTCTGCAACCAAACGAACCTTGTTTTGACAGCAAAATCAACAACTAAATACCTCATTTTGACAACAAAAGTAACAGCCACAACTGCATGTATTCAAAATCCCTCCTAAACATTTCGATAATAATTCCATCTACATCAATCCTTCATAAAAGTTCTTCAATTTAATCCAGCATAGAGCACCAATACACACATAAATCACTTAAATTCCGCGTTACTTTGCAAGTCTAATAGCATATAATGAAGAACATATTTATCTTGGCTTTGCACATCGGTCATTATACAATTTACCGTAACAAACTCTTAAAGTCACTACTTGGGGTCAAATTGGATAGTTTTCGGTATGGGTAGTGTTCGACTGAGTGCCGACCCGCAAACATTTTGGTCTTTTTGTTTAAGTTATACAAATACTTAATGTGGTCAATATGACCAAAAACTATTAAATGGCAATAAGAGTAAATTGCATAAAAATGGTTACAAAGATTGGCATGACCTTTGTTACGGGTAACCAATTGGTTCAAGCTGTCGAATCTCATTATTTTTGGAAAATATTCTAAGCCAACTAATTTCCAGCCACTGTCAGAAAAAAAGGCCAACTGGTCAATGTTACGACATGTCATATACATGGTCATCATTATTATCATTTAATTAATTCATGGCGCATTGGAAAATGTTGATGTAGACAAGTAAGTATATAGTTGAAAAAAGCAAATTAATTACCTTTAGTTGCTTTTCTTCTTTAAAACCAACATAGCTTTTAGCAATATCGACAACATATAAGTCTAAGTCTGTAACCTGAAGTATCATAAATTTTCAAGCGAGCGATATTGAGTCATGTATATACTCATGTCCCACCATGTCTTGGACAGCTAAATTTGGCATAAAGGATAAAATTACCTGAAGTTGTAGGAACTGAAAGAATTGATTGAGAAACATAGAAAATAGCCAAGCACGAAGACCAATTGCAGTTTCTTTTTACACATTTGACCTGCATAAAGAATTACATGTGTTGATCGGTTCATAAGTTACCGGGTCATTCACATGCGAATATACTCTAACTAGACTTAATTCCAATACTAAACTTAAAATTCCATTAGTTATTGATATTATTAACTAGGAAACATAAATTTTCCAAACCTCAAGAGTCAAGATGATTCTTTAAAGGCTGCAGTTGAAGAAAAGGAGAATGAAGGGGTGCAGGCAACCACTTCCAGTATTGCTGCATCCACCGCTAGTATTGGAGTAACCACTGCTGCTATTATTATACCCACTGCCAGTTCAGACGTTTCCACTGCATAGGCAACCATTGCTACAATTATAACCACATCAATAACACCAACACCAAAACCAAAAAAGGCTGACAATGAGATTGCCATACAATTGGTTAACCAAAAGCAATCTCACCCTATCCCTGCACCTAGAGCTATTGCTAAGACTCTAAACATTGGTGAACTTGTGAAGAAAGATGTAGTTACTCAAACTGATATTGGAAAGCGTAAAGGGATTGCAGATCCAACTTTGGTGTTTCAAAGTACAGAGGATCAGATAGCTTATTGTTAGCCTTTATAGTTTTTATTAGAAGTGATGGTCATTCACGTTTAGGAACTTTGTAACGTGTGTTAGATATCGTGATAGAATAGTCAACGGGCTCGTGGATTGGGCTAAGCTAATTGGTTAGAAGTTATGTTAAGCTAGCCTTATATCAATCCATGTCCAATCCAATCCAAACAAGCCCATGCCAAGCCCATTAGGGCATCTTCTACTTGTACTATAAATACCCCTCAAGTATGTCATTTGAGGGGTGTGCTTGAAAGTGTGTGTGTGTGTGTGTGTATTTTCTCTCTCAAGGAATATACAACTTATTGTGTTTATCTTTATCCTCTCACATACATGAATATAACATCAAGTCACCATCTTTCTCATCTTATTTCTAAGCTTTGTTCGTGTTTGGGTTTCATGTTTTATACGCGTAACTTGGGGTTACGTGTGTTGGGTTTGCTTGGTAAAGTGATAAGGTTGATATCGTAGTGGTCCTACAATTGGTATCAATCGCCTAACAATGGTTTAGGAGTGTTTGTGTTTGTTTTGAAGGTTGGTACTTACGCGTAGCTTCGTTATAAAAGTTGTCACGCTTAAAGCTTTAAGTTTTGCACTTAAAAATTCAAGATTCTTGTGGTTTAAGGTTTATTTGGTGCTAAAGTTTCAGTTTTTTGCAAAAAGTTCGAAGCTTTACGCGTTTTGGTTAAGTTTTAAACTCGTTTTTGGTTCGTTGGTCATTTCTACTCGTAACTTTTCTAAGCACTTTGGGTGAAAAAGGTCAACATTTTTGGGTTATTCGAGTGTTTTTAAGGCTATCTGTGCAAAAGAAATCATTTGAATCGTTGGAAATTTCTTACGAGTAGAAGTCAAAAAGTCAAAACCCTAGTTTTCTACTCATAACTTTTTGGTGAAGAATCTTCGAGCTATAACGGTTACTCAGTGCTTCCCTCACTTGGATAAGTGTGTGGAACACTTCGACTTGTGGATATCCCTTACGCTGTGACAGTGTAAAGGATTTTTGGTTCTTAACCATAGTTTACGCATAAGCTAAAAGCTTACGAGTAACTCTACGCATAACTTCACAATTACGCGTAAGGTTTACGAGTAACTTTCTGTCTACGCATAAGCTTAAGGTTACGCGTAAGATACTTTCTACGCATAAGATCCTACACCTAAGGAATCCTACGCCTAAGCTTCCTACGCATAAGATCCTACGCCTAAGCATCGTCTACTCGTAACTTCCTGTTTCTACGCCTAAGCTCTTTCTACGCATAAAGGTTAAAAAAAAAAAAAAAAAAAAAAAAATCAAATTTTTGAGGAGACTAAACGTTCAATTTTTACGCGAAATTCAAATTTTGGTTTAACTGTGAAAATTTTGGTCAAAAATTCAAATTTTTGGGCCTAAATTCAAATTTTTCGGGTCAAATTTGGCGTCAAAATTGTCATAACTCAAATTTTTCATACGACCTTAGAATTGATTTTTATAGTGAATTTCAAATTTTGGGCGAAATTTTTTTAAGAACCAAGGTTACAAGTACGACTTTCAGAAACACCTCAACCAAGCTTAATCTTCATCAACCACAACTCCTTTATCGTTGAATCGATCCTACATCAACTTTATCATAACATACCTTCATCAATGGCAACTGACGAAGATCGTCTCAAAACTGTTTTCACAAATGCTATTGCCTTATTCTCCAATGTATGGATTTCAGAGTTCAAAACGCAGTTTTCTCAACCAAGTATTCATATGAGTCAAGAAGGACACATGGTTGATGTTATTGGGAATCAGAATGGATTTGCTACGGGTATACAAATGGGGAATCAGATGCAATATGCAGGGCAGTTTGTTGGATATCACAGGGGTCAGATTGTGAATCAGAATATGGGATATCAAAATGGGAATAACTGTTTTATGACTTCGGCTCAGAATGCTACCTCCGAACCTCAAAGCCAAGATTCAGGTTATTTTGATTCAGAATCTAGTGTCAAACCAATGACGAAGCTTGAAAGGCTCAAGTACATGTTGCTGTTAGCACAGAAAGAAGAGTCGGGAATTGAGTTGACTAATGAGGAATACGAATTCATGAATCCAGGATGGACAGATAAAGCAAACTCCTGTCATACAGTCAACCAGCAGGACACAACATCAAGTGGTACTTTTGATACACCTCCCGTCTATGACACATATCCAATCAATGAGGTACCAAATTATAGTAATGTTGCTAATCAGTTTACTCATGAGAAGCCACATTCTGTGTCTCCCGAACCTTATTATGACACATATGTGGGGGAGCAAGTTAATAGCAATGTTAACTCTGAAACTCCATATATGGATCCTAATGGAGGTCAAGGTGAACAGAATGGAGCTAATGATGAGGAAACTCGTGCTTATTTTGAAACATTAATTAATAATTGTGGTATTCAGATTGAGAAAGTTAGAAAGGTCAGTCGCGACGTTAAGGCCGTGAATGTGAAATTGACCGCTGAGCTTGAGAGTTACAAGGAGAACGCAAAAGCCTTTGAATTTCATAAAAACAAAGTGTTGAAAACTCTCAGACCTTGACAAATCTTAAGCACTCGAGGATCGTTAGTGTTGCCTATGTAATCATAAGCAAACTAATAGACAATCTCTACAACTAGTATTCTATAGCGGAAAGTAAATACAAGTTGTTATAACTAAGAACACTTAGATCCTCTATGGATCTTTTTATTAACTGAAACTCTATGTTTCAGATGAGTTATCTATTACAAACTATGAGGTTCCTTTTATAGACAAGGAACCCTAATACTATTACAACCCAATCGTCTAAACATGCAAGCATGCATTTAATGACTAATACACTAAACTATATTGAGCAGTACAATTATACCCATGCAACCTTGGGCAGTACAAGAATATGGAGAGTTAGCATTTAATTCATATAGCGCATGCTGATCCTAGTCAGCTTTCACCCTTCAGCAGTAACACGGCAACGCTTGTACTCTTCAGTAGAATCACTTCTTCAGCAGATTCGGCTTCTACTTCAGCAGAATCCTTCGGCAGTAATGACAGCAGAAATCCTACTTCACATAATTCCCAACAATCCTCCCCTAAACTGGAATTTGACTAGGTTAAGTTCCAGTTTCCTGACCTTGAAAGATCTTTTGAGACTTTAGTACTAGAGGATTGTTTCCACACATCAGTAGCAAAGAACCACTAATAATCTCATCTCTATGATGATCAGACTTTGAAGCGCCAGGTCTTTGCAGCAACAAATGACATAATGTACATCAAAACTTATTAGTTGCATACTATTCTCATAACTTCCAGGTGTGTGAACTCCTGAGAGAGGTGAATCATTGAAAATAATGGATTTGAAGTCTCTTTACCAATAGCCATTTCTACTGGAGTAGTCAAATGTTTAAGTTCGAAAACTATGGTACACTGATAACCATCTGATTTATGAGCAAACCAGCAACTATATAAACGGATTTGACTTGTCTTTACCTGTAGCCGTTTGCTCAGGACTAGTCAATTCTTAGAATTGGTGAATTGATAACCAAATATGGATACAGTTGCCTTTACCACAAGCCATATACTTGTGAGCTAGCCAATTCTTAGATTCCAACAAGGAATAGACCATGGTGAATTGATGACCATACAACTTCTCAGCAATTAAGCATGGGTGGTTGCAGACCCTATGATTTTGAGCAAATCATTACAGCTTTCAACAGATTTGACATGTCTTTACCAAAGCTGTACCCTTTGGACTAGCCAACTCTTTGTCATACACAAGGTATATCTGGTGAGTTAAAAACCATCAAAAGTGCAACAAAACCGCAAAAGAAAGTTAGTTTTTTTTTTTTTTTTTTTTTTTTTTTTTTTTTTTTAACTAAGAACAACAAACAAACAAGACAAAGAAAAATCCTCCCCTGAGGCATATGCTCCCCTGAGGCCTATGCCTGCCCTTAAACTATGCAGTTAAGGGTTAAGCATTCCAATATTGACCACAAGGTGTTGAAACCTTGGTCCATCAAAAGCTTTTGTTAACAGATCTGCCACATTATCATCAGTATGAATTTTCGCCACATTTATCAAATGTTTTTCATATGCATCTCTTATAAAGTGGTGCCTGATTTCAATATGTTTGGTTCTACTATGAAAAACTTGATTTTTGACAATGCATATGGTACTCTGATTATCAATAAAAAGAGTTGTGTTCATGAAGTTATACCCATAGTCCAGCAATTGGTTTTGAATCCAAAGCACCTGTCCACAGCAGTTTGCAGCAGCAACATACTCTGCTTCAGTAGTAGAGGTAGCTACAATGGTTTGTTTCTTGCACTGCCAAGAAATCAGTCTCTTTCCAAGGAATTGACAACCTCCAGTTGTGGATCTCCTATCCAGATTTGCACCAGCATAATCACTGTCACTAAATGCTTCCAACTTAAAAGGAGACTCTTTTGGGTACCAAAGGCCCAAGTGAGGTTGGCCTTTGAGGTACTTAAAGATCTTCTTGACTGCATTGAGATGGGAAGTAAGTGGAGTGACTTGATGTCGAGAGCACACACTTACAGCAAAGGTAATATCAGGCCTTGAAGCTGTTAGATACATTAATGAACCAATCATAGATCTGTATAAATGAACATTCACATGTAGATCTGGATCATTGTTGGCTTTTGTTTTTGGAGCTTCATAAGGTGTTGTGGCAGTCCTGACACCGTCCATGCCGAATTTCTTCAACATGTCTCTCACATATTTATCCTGACTGATAAATATCCCATCCTTTTTCTGCTGAACTTGGAGACCCAAAAAGAAAGTAAGCTCCCCCATAGCACTCATCTGAAATTCTCCCTTCATCAGATCCTCGAATTCCCTACACCAAGCTTCTTTAGTGGATCCGAAAATGATGTCATCCACATACACTTGCACAAGTATGATGTCTGTCGAGTTCTTCTTCAGAAAAAGAGTCTTATCAATGGCACCTCTTCTGTAGCCATGCTTCAGCAGAAATGATGAAAGCCTAGCATACCATGCCCTTGGTTCCTGATGAAGTCCATAGAGAGCTTTAACGACTCTGTAGACATGATTAGGATGATCTGGGTCTTCAAATCCTTTGGGTTGTGTGACATAGACTTCCTCTTCAATCTCACCATATAGAAAAGCACCTTTAACATCCATCTGATACAGCATGAAGCCCATGTATGATGCATAGGCCAAGAAAATTCGAATGGCCTCTACTCTAGCAACAGGTGCAAACACTTCATCATAATCAATCCCTTCTTCTTGCCTGTAACCTTGAGCTACTAATCTTGCTTTGTTCTTAATCACCACACCCCGTGCATCTCTTTTGTTCTTCAGAATCCATTTAGTTCCAATAGCATATTTCCCATCTGGTAAAGGTACCAAGATCCAAACTTGTTGGTTTTGAAACTGTTGCATTTCATCTTGCGTTGCCTCAATCCAACTTGAGTCTTCAAGAGACTGAGAGACACTGGTTGGTTCTACTTGGGAGAGAAAACACGCAAACAGACAATGCTTGTAGTCTGTGTGATTGTCTCTTTGCTGATTTGAGACATAGGAGAGAAAAGCAACCTGTCCAAATTTAGGACTAGAGATAGCCTTTCGAGTTCTAACAGGAGCTAGAATGTCTCCAATAATATTGGATTGAGGGTGAGTTATGTTGATTCTTTTAGTAGTAGTGGGGTTGACTTCAATGGTAGGTTCAAGATTAGTTACAGTTGGTACAAACGTTGTGTCATAGGAAGGTGAGGTGAAAATGCCAGATTTGGGTTGATGATTTCCAAGATCTGAAGGACTTGGAAAGCGGGTATACGGTTCCCCAAAGTCTGTGGACACTCGAGTAGGAATAGGAGTAGTAACAGACGAGCTTTCAGCAGATTTGATGACGATGGGAGAGACTGCATCAGTGTCAGCAGGAATATGGTTTCCACTGACAACCTCATTTGCAAGCTCCCCATTCACCTTCTCAGCTTCAAGCTTAGCTGCAAACTCTTGAGTCTGAAGTCTAGCAAGGTCCTCAGCATAGTGTGATTCGTCTTCACACTCAGCAGAAGTATCTCTAGAAGAGTTACCTGCAACAATGTTAAGGGAGAAAGAAGGCACAAGTATAGGTTGTTCATCATCTTCAAATGCACTTCCGGAGTCAGCATCCAAGGTACCTGCATTGTTAGTGGGAGATTCTTGAGAGCCTGCATTATTGTTAGCCATATTTCTAGTATAACCCAGATAATCAGTTAGGTAATCGAGGTCAAAAGACCACACATGACCCTGTCCTTGAACATTGGGCTTATCTTCCAGGTATCTCAGGTTCAAGGTCTCCTCTATCTTCTTGGCAGATAAGTTATACACTCTGTAAGCCTTGCTGTTAGCTGAATAACCCACAATATAACCATCATCAGCCTTCTCATCAAACTTCCCCAAAGGATCACTGGTGTTCAGAATGGTCACTTGACAACCAAAAGGTTTGAGGTAATGAATGACTGGAACCTTCCCAAAGAGAAGTTCATATGGTGTTTTGAGGTGAGGTCTAGTAATGGAGACTCTGTTAAGCACATAGCAAGCTGTGCCAACAGCTTCAGTCTAGAACATAGTGGGCAATTTAGAGTTTGCAAGCATTGATCTCGCAGACTCTATCAAGGTCCTATTCTTTCTTTCAGCTACCCCATTTTGTTGTGGGGTTCTTGGATTGCTATAGTCCCTCTTAATCCCTTTAGACCTACAGAGTTCTATAATAATAGCATTCTTGAACTCTGTCCCATTATCACACCGAATTCCCTTAACCTTCTTGTTCAACTGATTTTCAATGAGGGTGATGAAGTCTTTCAGCACTGGAGTTGTTTCATATTTAGTCCTTAGAAAGAACACCCAGCAAAATCTGCTATATCCATCAGTGATAACCAAACAATAGAACTTTTGATCAATGCTTCTGACTTGAGTTGGACCAAAAAGATCCATATGTAACAGTTGGAGAGGCTCAGAAATAATGCTCACTGCAGTGACAGCCTTGTAGGATGCTCTGTGTTGCTTCCCTTTGTTGCATGCAACACAATTATGATCATTGGAGAAAACTTTGGTGGGTAGTCCTTCGACAAGACCCCTTTTTGAGAGAGTGTTTATTGTTTTGAAATTCACATGAGCCATTCTCCTATGCCATTTGTTAGACTCATCCAATGACGCTTTAGCCAGCAAACAAGTGAGGTCACCTTCAGGGTGAACTTCATTGAGGTTGAAAGTGTATAGATTGTGAGTTCGAGGGACCCTCAGCAGAATTGAAGTATCTTCTGGAAGCTTGAACTCTTTAGAAAGCACAAGACATTCATCTTCAGAGAAGAGTACCTTGTTCTTGGTGTCACAAATTTGTGAGACTGAGAACAAGTTGAAGTTCTGAAGTTCCCTAACATAGTACACATTCTCAAAGTTCAGTAGAGGTGTCTTGATGGTGCCTTTCCCAGTAATTCTACCATCACTTCCACCAAAGGTCACATTCCCTACTTCTTCAATAGGAACAAAATTGTGCATCATATCTCTATTGCCAGACATACTTTTTGAACAGCCACTATCAACAATACCAATATCTTTATGCTTAAGGGGATGATCCTACAGAAACAAACATATATACAAAAGAATGTTAGTATACCGAGGAGGCTCAAGTCATTGCTGACTTGAACCTGCCTTGTGGATCATTAGATTTAGGTTTAGCAAAAGAGTAAGATCCACCATTGTTCTTGGGTTTCCATTGATATTTAGGTTTCTTATTATTCCAAGAATAACCTGCTGAGGACTTGACAGCAGTGCCCCAACATCCTTTCCCATTTTTCATAGAGTCAACATAAGTAGGCCAATAACCATGTTTAAAATATGGGCTAGTAGGTTGCACATAAGGTCTTTCAGTTGACCTCCTCCAAGAAGAGTCAGTATAAGTAGCTTGTGGGACATAAGGTGGAATATTGTTAACATTGGTCCACACTGGTCTAGGTTTCTGCTGAGGAGCACATGCACCCAATCTTTGCTCATAAAAATCACAATCCTTAATTAAATGAAGTTTACTTCCACAAACAAAACAAGTCTTCCTTTTGGAAGATGTATTCAATAAAGAAGATGTTCGATTACATGTAGAAGAACTTAAACCAGAAACATTAAAGGAATTGTTTTTAACAGACAAATTATGCAAAGATTTAAAAGACAAGTCTTCAGGGGAAACATGCTTGGAAGTAGATTCCTCAGCAACTATCCTAGAAGGCTTGTAGATAGTCTTGGGTGCAGGCTTGGGTGTAGGCTCAGGTGAGGGCATGGGAAGGTTTGACTTATCACTTGAATCACAGCTGGAAGTAGACCCTTGATCCGATGAATTGTCACTGTCAGAGAAAGAGACAAAGTCATAAGATGAAGCATCTGAGTCTGGCAAGTCATTAGACTTTCTGCCATACAAATGGTGTGATCCATCAAAGTCAGTAGTAACAGACAGGTCAGTGGGCATGAATTCACCTCTAATAGGTCCAGGGACAACATGTAAATCACCTTCCTTTTTAAAGTGTTCTAAGCCTGCAGGTGTAGATTTACGCCCATCTTGCCTAGCTTCCAATCCTACATACTTCTGAAAGCCTAAACCTATTCCGGAGTTTACTGACTGACTACTATAAAGAGCTCTAGCTAGATTGTCACCTGATATTAACCATTGTTTATGTCTAGCTATTTCCTCAGCAAGTTTCTCTTTAAGCTCTAGATTTTCAGCAATAGTATCATCTTTCTCTTTTTCAGTGCGTTTAAAGTTAATATTAGCAATATCTAGATCAAATTGAAGCACCTTAATCTTTTCTTCATAAGCTATCTGATTCTTTTGAAACCAAACCTTTTGTCTTTCTAATGTTTTTAACGAAAGTTTATAAGCTTCATTATCAACATAGCATTCATTGTATCTAGGTTTCATAGTATCAAAAGCTTCTTTAAGTTCATTGAATCTTTCACTACAACCAAATATACAGTTGTGTACCTGAGAAAGTCCCATCAAGGCAAACTGATCATGCCTATCTGCTGAAGTGCACCTTGCCAGCAAACCAAGCTTCTCTGCATCAGTAGCTTCCTCATTCACAGGTTCATGTGCAGCCCAGTTGACCTGTTCATCCATGGTAATAAGAGCTGCTGAAGTGCTAGGTCCCTTCTGATTCTGCTGATATGAATGGTAGCTAGCTCCCTCTCCACTCTTCCTGTCCTTGCATTCCCTTGAGAAATGACCCATCTGGTGACAAGAGAAACACTTGACCTTTCTCCTGTCAAATCGAGCTGGATCTTTTCCCTTGAACCCAAACTTCCTTCCTGCCTTCTCTTCAAACCTCTTGATATCCACTGAAAGCATGGCCACCTGCCATTTCAGCTTCATCTCCTCCATCTCAAGTGGGTCCACTTGGTCAAAGTCTTCATATACCAGATGCTGCTGAGTATCATAATCAGCAACAAATGAGTGAAGAACATCCTCTAATATACTACCAGCCTTAGCTTGAGGATGTGATGGAGTGGGACGATAGGATGATGATGGTAAGTAAGATGGACTTGAAGCATGCATCATCATATTCGAGTGGGATGTCCCAACAAAAGCTGAATGACCAGAAGAGGATGCACGGTAGGGAGATCTGACATCAGGTTCAAGAGATCTGAGTTTGTTGTATAGCTCATCAAAAGTGAGCATGTACAGCCCACCTTTAGCTTTCAGGGCTATACTCACATGTAGCCATGATGGAGGCAAAGATCGTAGGAACTTTGAATTGCTATCATCATTGTCAGGCTTTGCATTCAGCTGGTTTAGCTGACTCAGAATCTTGTGAAACCTGTCGTATCCCTTGTGGATACCTTCTTCTTCAGAGATATTGAACTCTTGGAAGTTTTGTCTCAGCATGGACTTCCTCATCCTCCTGGACTCTTCATTCCCACCAAACCTTGCTTTAAGAGCCATCCAGATGTCCTTTGCATCATCCATGTGGTGAAAATCACCCAAGTGATCTTCAGGAATAGATTGAAGGAGGATGGTTCTTACCTTGTGCTCTCTTTGCACAGCTAAAACCTCTTCAGCAGTTTTGGGAGGAGCAATGGTAAACTTACCATCAAGATCTGGGATGGTCTTCTTCAGACTGTTACCATTCTTCACAATCTCCCATAGATTCCAATCAATATTGGAGATCCAGTTCTGCATCTTCATGGTCCATAAATCATACTCTTCCTTTTTCAAATAAGGAAACTTGCCATTACTGTTGGCGAGACTAAGTTGCTGCATAGAGGTGGTGTTTTTGATGTTGTTGTTGGTGGTGACTTCTGATTCATCATCAGTGCCAGGCATGGTGATTATGTTTTTGGTTGTATGGGGGTGAGGTAAATAAGGTTCTTAGTATCGTAGAGACTCTCCCGAGGCTCTGATACCACTTGTTGAAAACTCTCAGACCTTGACAGATCTTAAGCACTCGAGGATCGTTAGTGTTGCCTATGTAATCATAAGCAAACTAATAGACAATCTCTACAACTAGTATTCTATAGCGGAAAGTAAATACAAGTTGTTATAACTAAGAACACTTAGATCCTCTATGGATCTTTTTATTAACTGAAACTCTATGTTTCAGATGAGTTATCTATTACAAACTATGAGGTTCCTTTTATAGACAAGGAACCCTAATACTATTACAACCCAATCGTCTAAACATGCAAGCATGCATTTAATGACTAATACACTAAACTATATTGAGCAGTACAATTATACCCATGCAACCTTGGGCAGTACAAGAATATGGAGAGTTAGCATTTAATTCATATAGCGCATGCTGATCCTAGTTAGCTTTCACCCTTCAGCAGTAACACGGCAACGCTTGTACTCTTCAGTAGAATCACTTCTTCAGCAGATTCGGATTCTACTTCAGCAGAATCCTTCGGCAGTAATGACAGCAGAAATCCTACTTCACATAATTCCCAACACAAAGAATCAGAATTAGAAATTGGTTATCGAAATTTGGTTTCTAAAGAACAACTATTGCAAATCAAGTATAACACACTTGATGTGAATATGAACTTGAAAATAAAATCTTTAAACAAGGAAATTTCTGATCTTAAAAACCAACTTTCCAAACAACAAGCAACTTATTCTGATCTTGAAAAAGAGAAGAAGCAGTTGATTGCTGACTTTTCAAAACGAGAAGATTCTCTTCTTGATGAAATTCTTGATAAAAATGAAAAAAATCCAAACCTTGGAAAATTTGCTTCTTAAAACGGGTCATTCTGCTCAAACAATCAAGATGCTTTCTAATCAAGTAAATCCGCGTTTTCATACTAATAATAGAATGGCACTTGGTAACGACCCTTCTTCGTTCCTCAAGAAAGCTCAGAAATCTCAGAATGTGTTAAACAATGGAAATGTTTTACATGAACCCATTATTGTTCGTGATTCTCTTGAAACGTTAGAACTATCTGAGGAGAGTAGATCAAAAATGAAACAAAAGAATCCGGAAATCAAACCAATTGATTATAACAAATGGAACAAAATTAACGGAATTACTTTTGTTAATCAAAAAGAAAAGTCAAAGTTCTCCATCACACCAAGTGTTTCAAACAAAGAGTCAACACCTGTTTCAAAATCTGTTTCAAAACCAGTTGTTGTCTCAAATTCTCTTTCGAACATTGAACAAATGTCTTCAAACAATCCTTTTAACACAAGTGATGCGAGAAGTATTTTAGAAAATGTGAAAACTAGAATTGTGGATCTTCAAGACACTGTTAAAACTAAAACCACTATTACACCTAACAACTGGTTCTCTAGTTTTGACATCGAACAAAGAAAGTTTTTTGAAACTCAAATTGCCCCTCAGCTGAATGCCATCAGTGCAAGGGTAATTCATTTTGAACAAGCATTTTTGAAAGAAACCGTTGACTTTGTCAAGGATCATAAATCCCTGGTAAAGCAAGCTAGTGAAAGTGTTGAACACAACAAAGTTTTGGAAAATTTAAATGATTCACTCTTCGAAGATGTTCTGACTACTGATATTATGTCCATCATTTTGCAAACATATTCTGTTGAAGATCATGAAAGACTCCAGGATGAGACCTCTGAAATTGTTTCAAAATATGAAAATGCTCTTGAAAAACTTGAAAAAGAAAATGTGTCCTATTTTAAACAGCTTGATCGAAAAACCGAGGAATGCAAGTATGACAAACTGTCGTATGAGCGTGCCTACAAGGACAAGCAAGAGCAAAATGATCTTTTGAGAGCTCAGCTGGGATGTCTAAAAGGAAAGGCTGTGGATACTAATTTTGCAAAACCATTGACTGAGGAGAAAGCAAATGTTTCAAAACCGGTTTTCAAACCAAAAATGTCTATTTCTCAGTTTCCTCCAAAAGTCAATGAGAAAAATGATTTTTCAAAAACAGTCACTCCACAGTCTTTGCCAATTAAAAAGAGAATTATCAAAGGTTTTGAAAAACCTGTTTTTGATAAAGAAAAAGTGATTACACCTAGCATTTCTAAGACTAGTACACGGAATGTGACCAAAAATCCAATTAAAGAATCTGTCGGTTCTAACGACATGGTCAACAATCACTATCTAGAAGAAGCTAGGAAAAGGGCACAGACTCGAAAAGACGGAATTTTAGGTGAAACATCTAGGGTGATGAATTCTACAAGATTTCAAGGCATTGCTAGTAGTAGTAAACCATTACCTAGGAACACTCTACAAAAGACTAGGGATTGGCTTGCATCTAAGAGTAGTTGCGTAAAAGAAAATGCTATGCCCTTAGAAAACAACACTAGGAATTCTAAGTCTTTTTCGAACAAGAATCAATTTCCAAAAGACTGTAGTGACAAAGTTAAAGCTGCTGTTTTAAACAAGAATATTGAATTTGTCTGTACTACATGTAAAAAATGTGTCTTTTCAGCTAATCATGAAGCATGTATCTCACAATATCTCAAGAAAGATAATTCTCGTGCCAAGGCACAATCCACTAAGACACCAAATAGAAACAAACCCGTTGACAAGATGAACATCAAAAGGAAACCTAATAGGTGGATCTCTTCAGGACGTAGTTTTTCCAAAAATGAGTCTTCCGCTGCATCTGAAAAGAAAACAACTCCTAGATCTTACCTTAGGTGGATTCCCACGGGAAAAATTTTCAACACAATAGGTCTTAGATGGATTCCCACTGGAAAGATTTTTGATACTTGCACCAACACAGATAATAGTGAAACTCATCAGGATAAGGAAGTAGAAACCACTACAACCATTGATAGTGATCACCCTGACCGTGAGGAATCTTGTACTTCTAACACTGTTATTTGTGAAAATTCTTCGTCTTTGGTTGCAGGTGAATCAAATATCTCAGAACCCAGCTCATCAGAGGGTTCTAATTCTGTAAAATCTTCTTCTTCATTTTCTCTATCTTCTATCTTTTATTTTCCATTTCTTTTATAAAACCAACAAAAGCAAAATATAAAAATATAAAACTTTCAAAAATACAAAAACAGAAAATTAAAAATACAAAAATATTCTTCTCACGACATGTCTCTCGTATAATCGATATTCTGTACGTCTCTAGAAATGTCATTCAACAATGATACGGGCATGTACAGATGCTTGAGCGAGAGTTCTTTAAATGTTTTCTAAAACATGTCGTTTCTCAAAAATTTCTTCAATAATGGCTTTCGTATACTTCAGTACGAAACCCGGACTTCAAAATAATGGCTTCTGAACACATCAGTTCAGGACCCGCGCTTCATAGAAAGGAAAGTGCTTATCCAAATCAAAGGTTTTAAATTTTTTTTTCAAGCACTTTTCCTAAAAACAATGGCTTGCAGTTACTTCAGACTGTAACCCGAACTTTAAAGAAAGGAAAGTGCTACACAAAATTGATTTTCATAAATATCGAGCACTTATCCTAAAACAAATGAAGATAATTCTTCTTCAATATCTTCAAAAGATTTTTTAAAATCATCATCTTGCGTACCATTGATTCGAAATTTTTCAAAAAGATTTTTCAAAATCTCTCACATTTGGTACCAAGATAACTCCCTCTAAACCCTTAATTGATTCTAAATTTTATGTATGAAAAATATGCTTTCGTTAAGGGGGAGTATTAAACCAAAATTGTTCCAAAATTCATGCTAAATCAGTTTCTCTCCAAATGCTTTTCGAAAAACATATCTTTTAATCATTTTGTTTCAAAAACATCATCGATATTCTATTTTTGAGGGGAGAAACGTGATTAAAATGTGATCAAAAAGGTTTAATGATCGTTGTTTGATTCTCAAAAAGAGCTTGACTCAGTTGAAACCAATGAATTGACGAGCAATCATGTACCATCTCGAGAAACTTTCTATGACTTGACCAGGACGGGTAATAATTTCAAGCTAGTTCTCTAGTGATGTAAACGTGTCTCGAATCGGTCTTGTTCATTTAAAGTCGATCAATTCAAAAAGTGCGAACTCTACTCTCACTGTGCAGATTTCTGTCAAAACTTATAAGCACATGTGAAGGGGGAGTGTTTATGAAAATACAAAACTCTCAGAGTGTTCCAAACATGTTTTCTATCATAAACACTCTAAGAGATTTTCAAAAAAAATGGTTTTATGGCAACAATAGGACAGTCATGGTGTTATAAGGTGACTAAGGATAGAAAATTCGTCCTATGATCCGCCAGAGCCGGAGGGATCTACCAAAGGACATCACCAATAGTTTAGAACTAGAAGTCCTTAGGTATGATTGAAAAAAGGAGTAATGTGAGATAAGGAGAAAGAAGGGGTTGAAGAATTAAAAAGAAATGTAATGAAAAGGGTGAAAAGAAATAGCCCTCCATATTCAACCTTAGGGCAGAAACCGGGTTCAATTCATATGCTACTGGTTGTCACTAAGATGACACTGGTATTGAAGACCAAGACGTCATGGACCCAGTGACGCATTGCACTAAACCTTCTAGCCACTCAATTCCTCTTAAAAGGATTTGTTTCATTCTCACTGGGAACCCTACATAATCTATCGACTTTCTCTTAGAGATTGTTGATATTGAAGAAGGAGACCCTCTCCCTAGTCTCCGCTCAGGAAAACCAAAATGCACTTATTGAGTCTAGAGCCACGAGATTCATCAAAAGATCTCACAGGAACACATGACATCGCTTGTTGTTCATCAATAAGGATACAAGTGATATATTCTAGAGTCCTACGCAGATCTTAGCAATCTGCCAGAACATTTATGAGAGGTTTCACAATTGTGATCCTCAGTGATTGAATGGAAACTCCTGCCAGGGTCAACATCAAGCAGCCCTGACAGCAGGTCACTTCGGTAACTCCCCGTGGATTACGTTTAGTGTGTCTCAAACGGTCTACAGTCGTGGAGTGATGCTTCGGTGTACTTCAGCGACTCATCTGAACTGTAGATGTACTTTGGTATATCGCGTTATCTCACTTGTGGGACTCCAGTTCAGGAACGGCCTCTGTGAGAATTAGAGACGTGTTTTCACACTATGCTGTTAACACCCTCGAAATTCAAACTTGTAAGTGCCGGAATCCGCTTATTACTAACCTGTTTTTATGTTTTCTTCTTATGGAAGCTCCGGAGCGGATGGATCGTGCAGACTCTCCACATGCTCATACCAACAACACATGAAAGTTCTCATCAAAATCAAAGGCTACTCAAAGTTAAAGATGATTCTTCGTCAATGTCAAAGAATCTCAAAGTTTAAAGACTCGAGAACTACATCATTGGTAACCAAAAGACAAATAGAAGTGTGAGCATGGTGGAGAAAAGCATGGAGACACCTAACCAACGAAGTTGACAACGGTAGACAACCACATTATCTGATCACAAAGCATGAAGGAACAAAGAATCAAAACTATTCTATATCTACACGCAAAGTTCAAGCTCAAGGAAAGTAAAGACCTAATCAAGTGGAGCATCTTTTGAATGACCACCCCTTAGGGGGAGATTGTTAGCCTTAATAGTTTTTATTAGAAGTGATGGTCATTCACGTTTAGGAACTTTGTAACGTGTGTTAGATATCGTGATAGAATAGTCAACGGGCTCGTGGATTGGGCTAAGCTAATTGGTAAGAAGTTATGTTAAGCTAGCCTTATATCAATCCATGTCCAATCCAATCCAAACAAGCCCATGCCAAGCCCATTAGGGCATCTTCTACTTGTACTATAAATACCCCTCAAGTATGTCATTTGAGGGGTGTGCTTGAATGTGTGTGTGTGTGTGTGTGTGTGTATTTTCTCTCTCAAGGAATATACAACTTATTGTGTTTATCTTGATCCTCTCACATACACGAATATAACATCAAGTCACCATCTTTCTCATCTTATTTCTAAGCTTTGTTCGTGTTTGGGTTTCACGTTTTATACGCGTAACTTGGGGTTACGTGTGTTGGGTTTGCTTGGTAAAGTGATAAGGTTGATATCGTAGTGGTCCTACACTTATGATGAAAAAACCACTCCTTATTAGTCTACAAACTGCCACTAAATTTTTTAATGAACCAAGTAATGTTACATACTTAACTAACGATATCTAAGGTATCATACCCTACATAATTACGAATCAGATACACATAAAAAAGAGCAACGGATTATAAAATGGAATTAACACCTATCTAACATAGCTATTCATCGAATAACAAAAACGATTTATTATAACACAGAACCAATTGGAAATAATCATATGTAATAAACAACGAGAACAATATTTACGTACCATATTTGGGAACATTTTTTTAAAACTTGATCAATCGAATGTGGTTTGCAATCAACACTGTAACTTTAAAGATGGTGACATAACTGACGTTACAAGGAAGACAGGGGGCTGACGAAGAAGACGGTTTGATTTGTGAAAATAGTACTGCGAGAAGAAAGAGAAAACCGATAACTATGGATGCTTTATTGGTCAGTGACTTTTAGATTTTGAACTCTCTTAATTAATGGATACTGTACTTTTACTATTCAAATGTGTACTTTTTTGTCTAACGTAAAATGACGATAAAACCCTTTTTAAAATTATACGGTTGCCCACCGCTTTTTAGTTGCCCAAAAAACAATACCTTACTGTTAGGAATTAGAAATTCCAGGTATTAAAGAGTCGGTCACCTCAAGTATATGTAATCGTTAGAATGCTCGTAGTCGTAGTTCTTTTCTGTTAAGTAGTATTTAGTTAAGTAACACCGTGGAGGACGGACGGGTCTTTACCCACTGTATGCCTGATCCACAGCCCGTTGTGTGGCGATTTATGTAAGACTATAAATACTCTCTACCTCCCAAGGTAGAGAGTTGGAGCTCATAATAATATCTTTCACTTTCTCTCACTAAGTTCCCTAAACCTCTAACTTTCTCTCTCTCTAGAATTCCATTTATACACCACTTTGTGTTATGGTTTGATGTGTATGTGAAAACTAATATCTAACAATTGGTATCAAGAGCCATGGTTAGATCATATCTTGCACATCTTTGGATTTCTAGTGGTTTTTAGGTGGTTTTTGAGTTTGAAAAAGTTTAGTGGTTTTTGCATCATTTGGGTGATTTCTAGTGTTAAAGTTTGGATTTTGATAGTACTTTTATGTTTAGAATCATCACAAGTGTTTAGGTTTTGATTTGGTAAGCTTGAATCATCGTGGTTGGGTAGTTTTTGGATTGAAAAGTGATGTTTTTGTGGTTTTCTTGCTAGCGACTTGACATTCGGACTTCATTCTTCGTAGCGACTTGCTTTGCAATTTCGTGGCGAGTTACAGTTTTGGAGCTAGCGACTTAGATCTAGCGATTAACAGTACAAGTAGTGGACTCTCCACTACGGGTAGCGACTTGGTGGTAGCGACTTGGTTTGTAGCGAGTTGCTCTTTAGCGACTTGTATCTTTAGCGACTTGTGTAGCGAATTGCTGCCAAAATTTTGCTAGCGACTTGAGGCTTAGCGAGTTACTACTTAGCGACTTGCACTTGTCTAGTGACTTGAGACTCTAGCGACTTAGTGGTGTAGCGAATTAGGTGTTAGCGACTTGGTGCATTATCTTCTAGCGACTTGGGTGATTGTTTATGGTTTTCTCTTGATTTAGTAAAATCCCGTGAAAGAATCTATTTCTCGGTTTAATCATAGAGCTATAAAATCCCGTATTATCTGTTAACATGTCTACCACCGTTCCTACTATCATCTCCACTGTTGCCGAGGATGTTCAAGCAGTTGGGTCAGATACTCGTCCACCCATGCTTGACAGAACTGACTACGATTCTTGGGCTCAACGAATCAGATTGTACTGCCTCGGAAAGGAAAATGGTGTCAACATTCTCAAATCCATTGATGAAGGACCATATCGAGTTGAGACGACTAGAGACATACTTGACACTAATGAAGATGGAACTCCTATTTACGGAATGGACAGACCTAAAATGTATGATGAGCTTGATGATAAGGAGAAAAAGAGATTCGATGCAGATATCAGGGCATCTAACATTGTTCTTCAAGGTCTTCCTAAAGACATCTACAAGCTGATCAATCACAACACCGATGCAAAGGCAGTTTGGGATAATGTCAAGATGCTTCTCTCAGGTTCAGAATTAACTATGGAAGACAGAGAATCACAACTCTTTGACGAATTTGAACACTTCAAGATGAAGCCAGATGAGAGTGTCTATGAGTACTATGTGAGATTTCATAAGTTGGTGAATGACATGAGAAACATCAGAATGACTATGCCTAACATTCAGCTGAACTCAAAATTTATGAACAACATGAATCCCGAATGGCACAAGTTTGTCACCGCTGTGAAGCTCACTAAAGGATTGAAGAATACAAACTATGAGCAACTCTATGCCTTCCTCCTTCAGAATGAGAGACATGCTATGTTTGAAAATTTGATTCTCAATCAGTTCAAAACCAACCAGGGAGAGACAAGCTCGTCTAATGACTCAACTGCCTTCTACTCAAACATCGGAATCACAACCAAAGCATCACAAGTCATACCCTTGGGTAATGGTAATCACAAACTCATTCCTGATCCTATGTTCAAACAAGCTGATGCTGATGCACACGTGGGTAACTTCATTAATCAACTAGCTCTTCTGATTAGTCAAAACATGAATTCTCTCCCACAAACCAACAACAACCTCAGAACAGCATCTAACCCACACAATCAAGCTACTCTTAAAGATGGAAGGATCGTGGTGCAACCAGTTCAGGAAAGACAGTATGATTAGGGAAGAGGTGGAGCTGGTAGAGGTTATGTTGGCAACCAGAATCGAGGAAGGAATGGTAACCAAGGTCAAGCTAAGCCGATCAAATGTTATAACTGTGGTGGTGAGGGACACATTGCAAGAAACTGCACATCTCCAAAGCGTCCACAGAATGCTGATTACTTCAGAGATAAGATGCTGCTTGTACAAGCTCAGGACAATGGTGCTGCTTTGGATGAAGAGGAATTGCTGTTTCTAGCTGAGGGCAATGCCAAGACCTATGATGCAGATGTGGATGAGCAGCCTATTCAGGAGATAGGTCACAATCATCAGAATGCCTTTCAAGTCGCTGATTGTGATGCATACGACTCAGATGTGGATGATGGACCTACGGCACACACCATTTTTATGGCTAGCATTTCTCCAATGGTTTCTCCCAAGGTCTCTTCTTCACCACAAGCTGGCCCATCCAAAGACAAACTCATCTCAGAGGTATTAAAACTATACGATGATGCTGATGTGCAAAAGATGCATGACAAAGTACTATCAACTGAAACTATTGAATCAAATATTGAGAATATGGGTAATACCGACATTGTCCCATATGATCAATATGTGAAACAAAGTGAATGTGAAGTTGTACCAAGTGATGCATCTTCTGCAGTCAACAATGACTATGTCTTTGATGAATACACTGCATGTGCCCCTGATGATTCTGTAATTTCTGAACTAAATGCCTATAAAGAACGTGTTGCTATTTATGAACAACGTGCAAAATTTGAGTTGACCACTCGTGAGCAGGAAATGGATGACCAAGTGCGTACAGTCATTAGAAAAAGTAATTTTAGAGAAGAAGTATTGAAACAAGAATTAAATTCCTTGCAAGAAAAACTTTCTAAAACAGCTAAGCAAAAACAAGAACTTCAAGAAAATGTGAAAATGCTTAAGCAAGAATTTAATGCAAAGGAATCAAAACTCTTGAGAGACTTTTCTAATCTGAAAACTTTGAAAAACAAACTTGAAAACAAGTTGTACATACAAGGAAACACCATTCAGACTGCTCACATGGTCACTAAACATAGAGTTCTAAGCGATAAGCATAGTGTTCCCATTATAGGTAAACCCAACCCTGAGTACGGAAAGATAGCAAAAGCAGCTCAAAGTGTGATCTATGATAGCAATGAGATTCTTAAACCTAGACAAAAACCTAGTTGCGTTGAGTGCACAGAGGATGATAAGAAACTAGATGAAATCACTAGGGAAAAGATAAATAAGAAACTAAATGATCCTAAATGCAAAGAGAAAAAAGTAATTATCACTCCTCATGACTACAAGAAGGAAAACTGGATTTCCTTGAACAAGTTTATGCCTCAGACATTGTTGACTCCCGAACAAGTCTTCTGGAAAATGGATTTAGATAAGCAGAAAGCTGTAAATATTGTTGAAACAAACCCTCCCCTTTGGAAAATGCCTAGAGCGACTGTGTATCCTCCTAATACACCAATGCATCTTGTTCCTAGAACAATTGCCACTAAAAGCAAGACCTTAATTAGCCAATATGTTATATTTCAACTATTTGTTGATTTTGAGAAAACTTGCAAGAAAAGGATCACACCCACTGGTATAACTGAAGGAGAAAGGGGTTTTGAGCAAATGAAAGAATGTTATTTAACTGAGGTCATGCCTTTCTTTAAACTTCTAAAAGATCACTTTGAGAGTCTTAAAAAGGGGATAGAAACTGATATCAAGGGAATGGAAAAGGAATTTGATGCAATGATAGTTGAAGTTAGTGACTATGAGCGTGCACTAAAATATAATGAGATTGAGAGGAAGAACTTGCATACATTGAATGAGACTCTTATTACTGAATGTGTTGCTCAAGATATGTTTTTTACTGCTTCAAATTGCTCTATTAATGCTTCCAAATTTCATGAACTATCTGTTGCCCTGAAAGTCTCCCATGATCGTGTCATTGAGCTTGAAAAAACTGATTCTAAACTAAACGAGAAAATTGAACTGGATGATCACGACAATTTGGTTAAACATTTTTCTAAACTAGATGTTGAGCATTTTAATTTACAACTAAAATATCAACATCTTAAAGAAAATGTCAAAACTTCAAATATCAAGACATCATCAGATGCTCCAGAGTTTGATGCAGTTTTTCAAATTAACAAACGTGATGAACAGATTCAAGCTCAGTGCAACACGATCAGAAAGTTGAAAGCCCAAATCTCTCAATTAAAGGGTCATACGAACAATATGACAGGCTACCAAATGCCTCCTCCTTTAGATTCTCAGAATTCTCAAACGTTTCATCTTCAAAACCTAGTAAATGCTTTACAAAAGGAAAACGAAAGTTTTCTAGAAGAAAATGAAAAGGTTAAACGTCATTTCAATGAGTTATTTGAATCAATTAAGGTTACTCGTAACAAAAATAACGAACAAATAGCTTCATTGCAAAAGGAAATTGAGAATCTGAAGAGTCAGGTAAAAGGGAAAATGCCAATGACCAATGGGGAGAATGGTGTATCAAAGGTTCACTCTTGTAATAAATATGCTTTGTCTGTGACATATGTCCCTCCTCATCTAAGGAACAACAAACTTACTATTCAAACATACTTCTCATCTCTTAAGGATTGCTTAGAATGTCTGCGTGAGATTGTTGAAGAGGATAAGCTAGAGAAACCTCATGATAATGCAATTGGACATGCATGCTTATATGCCAAACGATCTCAAGAAATATTAGAATGCTTGATCACAATATGCCCAAAGTCATTAGGTGAGAGAGTTAATCCTTTGATTCCATGCTCGATGCCTAATGCCAAGTAAGATATGCAGTCGATTCCCAATGTTTTGAAGGTGAACCGTAGTGTGCCTTTAAGTAGTTCAGATTCCAGATCTGTCAATGCTAAGAAAGAGAACTCAAGTGTGCCTTCTAGGAGTACAATTCTCAGTACCTCTAGTTTTAAGAAAGTGAACCTTAGTGCACCTGCATGTAGTTCAGATCCCAGCACATCTAAACAGGTGATGCGAAGAGTAGTTAAACCAACTAATGTTCCCATTCCCTCTACAGGAGTAATCAGTGACATTAAACGGAGCAGGTCAAAGTCTCAAGACAATACAAGGAATGATAGGACCTCTCAAGCTAAGAATGTGCACTGGAAGAGAGTAGAAGAACAATCTAGGAACTTTAAGCTTGAATTGAATAAAACGAATCGTGTTGATTCTAGTATTAGCCATAGGCGTACTGTAATTAATTCGAATTCCGATACTATTTGCAAACCTTGTACTGATGTCTGCTTGAATTCTGTTTCTAATCATGAATGTGGTGTTAATGTTCTGCCTAATGATGTTAATTGTCCAGTTAATATTGTTAATGCTAAAATTCATGCTAAGAAGGCTAAAAGGCAAAAACGAAAGAAAGTTAGAAAATAATGGAAACCCACAGGAAGAACATTCAGTAAAATAGGCTTTTATTGGATACCTGTTGGTCATAAGACTAATCAGATAATGCCCACTAGAAAATGGATGCCTACTGGTAGAACTATTCCCTTAAGAAGTGATCACACTGTGAACAGGGCCAATACAGACACTAGTACTGCATCTATTCACAATGACTCCATTGCCTCACTTTCTGATAAGAATGCTTCTATTTCTGATGTGGGTGTTCCAACCATTGTAACTAACCAAATGGAACCCATTCTTGCATGGGGATCCCAATTATCCAGTTATCCATTCTTGTCTGTGTTCAACTGCAGATCGTTCAAATCGTTCTGTGGTACCTGGACTCAGGCTGTTCCAAGCATATGACTGGAGACCGGTCGCGGCTCATGAACTTCGTGAGCAAATTCATCGGGACTGTTAGATTCGGTAATGATCATTTCGGTGCTATTATGGGTTATGGAGATTACGTTGTTGGTGATAGTGTCATCTCTAGAGTTTACTATGTGGAAGGTTTGGGTCATAATCTGTTCTCTGTTGGTCAATTCTGTGATTCTGATCTAGAAGTAGCCTTCAGAAAACATACCTGCTTTGTTAGAGATCTTAATGGAAAGGAACTGTTAAAAGGAACTCGTGGCTCAAATCTTTACACCATCTCTATCGATGACATGATGAGGGCTTCTCCAATCTGCTTGTTATCAAAGGCTTCAAAAACAAAGTCATGGTTATGGCATCGTCGTCTCAATCACTTGAACTTCGGCACCATCAACGATCTTTCCAGAAAGGACTTAGTTGTAGGTTTACCTAGACTAAAGTATGAAAAGGATCATCTTTGTTCAGCATGCCAATTGGGTAAAAGCAAAAAGTTTGCCCACAAACACAAACCTACAATCTCAATTACAGAAGTTCTTCATACCCTTCATATGGATTTGTGTGGACCAATGAGAGTGCAGAACATCTTTGGTAAGAAATATGTGTTGGTTGTGGTTGATGATTACTCTAGATTCACCTGGGTCAAGTTCTTAAGGACAAAGGATGAAACTCCTGATATCATCATCAAGCTCATCAAACAGCTGCAGGTTCGACTCAACAAAACAGTCAGAATTATCCGAACAGAAAATGGAACTGAGTTTGTTAACAAACAACTTAGTGACTTCTATGAAAGCATTGGAATCAGCCATCAAAGAAGTGTTCCTCGAACTCCTCAACAGAACGGTGTAGTTGAAAGACGAAATCGAACTCTTGTAGAAGCCGCTAGAACAATGCTGATCTACTCAAAGGTTCCAATGTTTCTCTGGGCTGAAGCTATTGCCACTGCATGCTACACACAAAATCGTTCTCTGATTCACACTGTTCATGGAAAAACTCCATATGAACTTGTCCACAATAGAAAACCTAATCTCTCTTTCCTTCGTGTGTTTGGTGCATTGTGTTATCCAACTAATGAGGGACAAGACTTAGGCAAACTTAGAGCTAAAGCAGACATTGGAGTATTTGTAGGGTATGCTTCAAACAAAAAGGGATACCGAATCTACAATAAAATAACCCGAAATATCATGGAAACAATTCACGTTACGTTTGATGAGCTGACCGGTCAAATGGCTCCTGGACACTCCAGCTCAGGACCCGCACTTCAAAACAGTCCCATTGGTTCATCCCTTGTTCCAAACTCTTCTCAAGAAACTCCATATGTACCTCCATCTGAAGATGATTTAAAGAAATTGTTTGATCCTATGTTTGATGAACTGTATGATTCAATTACTAATGAGGTGTTGATCCCTACAATAGAGGATGCTCATATTCCTGTGAATGAAGTCAATCCCTTAGTCTCAATATCTTTAAGTCAAGAAGCACCTGCTGCTGATCCTTCAGTCTCATCAACAAATCATCATTCTTCAAATGTACATCATGGAAATGTTTCTGGCATCAATGATGAAGTTAATCCCTTTGCTACTCCTGAAGATGCTCCATTTGAAAACATCTTTGCTCCTGAATCATCATCAGAACCATCTTCTTCAGGAGACATCGACTCAGCTACCTCAGTCCCTCAACAACTGCCACATGAACACCTCAGAAAATGGACTCACGATCATCCATTAGACAACATCATTGGAAATCCCTCTCGTCCTGTATCAACCCGGAAACAACTTGCAACCGATGCCTTATGGTGCTTCTTCAACTCCGTACTATCTAAGATCGAACCAAAAGATGTTAAAACCGCCATGAATGAAGATAGCTGGTTCAATGCCATGCAAGATGAAATTCATGAGTTTGATCGACTTGATGTATGGGAGTTAGTACCTGCTCCAGACTGTGCTATGATTATTGCTCTTAAATGGATCTTCAAAGTGAAACTTGATGAGCATGGTGATGTGTTGAAGAACAAGGCTCGATTAGTTGCTAAAGGATACCGTCAAGAGGAGGGTATTGACTTTGAAGAATCTTTTGCTCCTGTTGCTCGAATCGAGGCAATCAGAATCTTTCTGGCTAATGCTGCTAGTAAGAATATGGTAGTCTATCAGATGGATGTGAAGATGGCATTTCTGAACGGAGATCTTAAAGAAATTCTCTACGTCAGCCAACCTGAAGGATTTGTGAATCAAGAGCATCCTACTCACGTTTATCGTTTGAAGAAGGCTCTTTACGGTTTAAAGCAAGCTCCAAGGGCATGGTATGATACACTGTCAAAGTTTCTTCTATCAACCGGATTCAGCAAAGGAGCAGTTGATCCTACATTGTTCACCAGGAAGTCAGGCAAACATTTAATTCATGTTCAAATTTATGTTGATGATATTATTTTTGCCTCGACTGACCCAATGGAATGTGATCGTTTTTCGAATGAAATGAGTTCAAAATTTCAAATGTCAATGATGGGACAAATGTCATTTTTCTTGGGATTACAAATTTCACAAAGTCCCGGAGGCATTTTCATAAATCAATCTAAATATGCAACAGAGATTTTAAAGAAATTTGGATTTGATTCAAGTGACCCTGTTGACACCCCCATGATTGACCGAACCAAACTAGATGAGGACCACTCAGGGATCATGATTGACCAAACGAAATATCGTAGTATGATTAGATCCCTGATGTACCTCACTGCTAGTAGACCAGACATCTTGTTCGCTGTTTGCATGTGTGCTAGATACCAGGCTAAGCCTACTAAAAAGCACCTTGAAGCAGTTAAACGGGTCTTTCGGTATCTACAAGGAACCATAAATATGGGTCTTTGGTACCCGAAGGACACCGGTATGTCACTAACGGCCTATGCAGATGCTGATCATGCAGGTTGTCAAGATACACGTCGAAGTACGTCTGGAGGTGCTCAGTTTTTGGGTGATAAGCTTGTGAGCTGGTCTTCAAAGAAGCAAATGAGTACTTCTATTTCCTCTACAGAGGCTGAATACATAGCCATGTCATCCTGTTGTGCTCAAATCTTATGGATGAGATCTCAATTATCTGACTATGGCTTTGTATTCAACAAAATCCCTCTGTACTGTGATAATAAAAGTGCTATTGCTCTCTCATGCAACAATGTTCAACACTCAAGAGCAAAGCATATCGACATTCGACATCATTTCATCAAGGAACAAGTTGAAAAAGGTGTGGTGGAACTCTATTTTGTGAGGTCTGAATACCAGTTAGCTGACATCTTCACCAAAGCTCTTCCAAGAGAACGTTTTGAGTTTATTCTTCCACGTCTTGGCTTGAAAAGCCTTCAACAAAAAACACTCAAACGTCTTCAGGAGGAAGACGATGAGTAAAGGTCTATCTTCATCTATCTCTTGTATATATTCGAAAAATCAAAATACAAAAATTATAAAACCCTCAAAAATCAAATAGAAAAATATAAAACTTTCAAAATCCATAAAAATTTGAAAAATTCGAAAAATCTTCAAAAATTATTGTCATGTTGTCATGTTTCTCTCGATCCGATAATATCTACGGTCTTGATGTTGTCATTCAAAGAATGACACGGGACTTTAGATGTTGTTCGAATTTTTATAAAATATATATATATATATATATATATATATATATATATATATATATATATATATATATATATAGGTTTGGGTTATTATGAAAAGTTTCTTAGAATGAAAAGAATGAGAAGGCATGTGGAGGTGACATGTGTCACCTTTGCCACATCATCATGCCACATCACCATACCCCACCCCCACCCACCCACCCCCCCACCCCCCCCCCCCCCCGAAAAAAAAAATTTTCCCGCCAAAAAAAATTTTTTTTTTGGGGCAAAAATTTTTTTTTTCCCGCCAAAAAATTTCCCGCCAAAATTTTTTACTGCATCACAGTTATAAAGTTACTGCATCACAAATCATAATTTTAGTGCATTAAGGTTATAAATTACTGCATCACAGTTATAAAGTTACTGCATCACAGTTATAAAGTTACTGCATCACAATCATGATTTTAGTGCATTAATGTTATAACATTGATTTTAGTGCATCATAGTTGATGCACTTAACTATTAACTATGATGCAGTAACTTATAATAAAGATGCATCAAGACTTATTAGTGCATTAAGGTTATAAGTTACTGCGTCACAATTATGATTTTAGTGCATTAAGGGGGTGGCAACACCCTCGGTATGGCTTGCGGTTTGGCTAGGCATCATGCGGCATCCCATTGCCACCCTAGCGGCATCATGAATTCGGTATGGTTTGCGGCATCTTTTGCCGTAGCGGCATGGAGGAATTCAAGAGGAGCGTGTGTTTCATTTTCAAAATTAAGGAAAATACAAATATTGGAATCGATAGCGGAGCAAAGGTCTACAAAGGATGGCTTGGCCGAAAAATTGTTGTCGGCCCAAATCCGTAATATTGAAGAAAAGGCTTATCATCGGGCACTGAGGTTCTATAACCAACCTCACGATCACATAATTGATCCGAGAATGCGAGAGATCACGATTACCAAAAAACGTGAGTATGCGGAGCAATATGGATGGCCGACGGATATTTAGATGCGTATTTTTTTTAGTATTATGCAATTTTTTTAAGTATTATGTAATTTGTTTTTTATTATTAATGAAATATTATGTTTTTATTTAATTGTTTGATTTAATTATGAATTTAAAAAAGAAAAAAAAGTGAGGTATGGAATGACCATTGCCACTAAAAAACTATGGTGAGGTATGTGATTAGGTGGAATGAAATTATTGGTGGGTTGTGAGGTATGGTGAGGTATGGAATCAAAGTGTTGTCACCCCCCTAAGGTTATAAATTACTGCATCACAGTTATAAAGTTATTGCATCACAATCATGATTTTAGTGCATTTAAGGTTATAACCTTGATTTTAGTGCATCATAGTTGATGCACTGAACTATTAACTTATAATAAAGATGCACCAAAACTTATTAGTGCATTAAGGTTATAAGTTACTACATCACGGTTATAAATTTACTGCATCATAATCATGATTTTAGTGCATTAAGGTTATAAATTACTGCATCACAATTATAATTGTGATGCAGTATTTTTATAACTGTGATGCAGTAATAAATTTTGGCGGGAAATTTTTTTTTTTTTTGCCAAAAAAAAAATTTTTTTGGCGGGAAAAAAAAAAATTTTTTGCGGGGGGGGGGGGGGGGGGGTAGGTGGGCGGGGTGGGGGTGGGGGTGACACATGTCACATGACATGGCATGGTGATGTGGCAAAGGTGACACATGTCAGTTCCACATGCCTTCTCATTCTTTTCATTATAAGAAACTTTTCATTTTAACCCTACCCTATATATATATATATATATATTTTTGGGAGAAAGAGAAACCATGGTTTATTGTCATTTTCAGGCAATAACCCGGTTTTAAAAGAAAGAACAGAGCAATGTTTTATCATACTTTCAAAATTCCATGCTCTGATTCTATTAACATTCATCTGCTGAAAACTAAATGCTTTGAAAAATAACTCGGTCTCTATTTTTTGATAATCATCAGGACTTATTTGTCAAAATCTCTATCTCTCAATCAACAACCTATGTCATTGATTGAGGGGGAGAATGATTTCAATTAAATTAAAAAGTTATTTGGCATTATATTGTTTTCAAAAGATATACATGCATGTTTTATCAATGGAGTTTAAAGTCTTAAAATCCGATCCTTATCAGTTAAAACGCTTTCATAATCAAGTCACAATTCCCCTTAAAAGCCTTCAAAATCAATTTAAATCTATAAGAGATCACAAATCTTTAATGATTTTATAATTGTGATCGGGGGAGAATGTGTGATTTAAATTGGATTTAAACTGATAATTAGGTAAATGGTTTTATAAGGATGTACATGCTGTCCTTCCCACATGTGACAAACGATTTCAAATTTTCAATGCACATGTTGAGGGGGAGCATCTATCTTAAACCTATGAGTTGAAACGTGATCAGTTATCTCAAATGTGCAGGTTCCCTCTAGTATGTGCAAAACTCTCTTCTAATCTCGAGGCACATATTGAGGGGGAGCAAACTTATGAAAACCTCATCCTTCCCGGAAATGCTTTATCTTCTTGATTTGATCAGGGAAGTGATGTTGATATCTTTTAGAAAATGGTAATCAAAGAAGTAAATTATTCCTCTTGCCTCCGTGTGCAAAACGATTTCAAACATTTGATGCATATGTTGAGGGGGAGCACCTGTTCTAAAACTATCAAAAACAATTCAGGCACAAAATGTTTTGATAATATATCACAAGTATTTGGATTGATTTTCAAATGGTTTTTCAATTGGTTCCAATGGCAGATGAACAATACCAAATTGACCGACCAACTTTACTTTATGTACGGTGATATAAGGATGATAAGGTTAGGTATGTGTTCCCATGATCCGCCAGAACCAGAGGGATCTACCCAGGGACAATCCACTAGTTAGTGTAGAAGTCCTTAGGTATGATGATAAAAGGAGAAAAGTGAGATATGGGAAGAGTGCGGACTGAAATAGAGCAAGTACTGGAACAAACCCAACAAGGTTCTTGCTATGAAGTCTCAGTAAGCACTGAAGGGGTTGAAGAATTAAAAAGAATTGAATGAGAAAAGGGTGAAAACAAATAGCCCTCCATTTATTCAACCTTAGGGCAGAAACCGGGTTCACTTCATATGAAGACAAGACGTCATGGACCCAGTGACGCACTGCACTTCAACTTTCCAAACCACTCAAGTTCCTCTTAAAAGGACTTGTTTCATTCTCACGGGGAACCGACATTATCTATCGACTTTCTCTTAGAGATTGTTGATATTGAAGAAGGAGACCCTCTCCCTAGTCTCCGGCACAGGATCCAAATATGCACAAAATTGAGTCTAGAGCCACGAGATCATCAATAAATCTCATTAGGACACTTTCAATGAAGACTCTCTGTTTCACACAATGTGGAAAGAGAGATTATATCTTGAGTCCTACGCACTATCCTTGTGGTATTTCCAGAACATCTGAGTGATGTGTTTGCATATTCACTATGAATATGGAAAGCCTTCTGGAGCCAACATCAAACAAGCTCCTGGTAGGTGGCATGTGAGATCTATTATATAGATCAACCATGTGACAACTGAACAGAAACAATGGGGCGATTCAATCTCTTGAATCAATCCTGGTTCAGGTTATGGATTGACGAATACCTTTGAAAAACCTGTCTTTGTGCTTAACAACTCTTTTCTTTAGCACATCGACCGTGTACTCATTTTTCAAACCAAAAGGTGTTTTTATGATTGATAATTGATTTTCAATAAAACCTTCATTGTATTGCAAAAACAATTTCTATTAAGCAATACACGATTGTTTTTCAAATCTCTTTTCATCAATCAGTGGACTTAATATTCGCTGGTTCACTCACTTCGTGTTGTCTTCTTTGAAATGTTCCGGTTTGAGAACAGCTAGAGCAGCTGTGAAACCCTGTCAAGGAAATTCTTCGGAATTATACCTGATCACAGGCAGTACATGTACTGATCAACGGGGAACCGTGGGCCGTGTACCTCAATTCATCAAAAGTGATCAAAGACACTTTCATGCGATTTATTGCTAACTGTTGTATGCAGGTACGCCCGACGTTTGCAGCTGATCAGAATGAAGCGGTCAATCCATAGCCGCATGCTCACTTAACACATTCATCTCAAAAGAAATCATGATTAGTGGATCATAGACTCTGATATTTTCACTCCATGCTTCAGCTACGCTGCTGCCAATATCATGATTCAACAAAAGCTTCCGCTACTCTGATGAGAAGATATCATGATCCAGAATGTGAGCATGTCGGTCCTTAAGTCACAACATCACATAATACCAACACCACAAAGGATGTGTCAGAGATTTTTGATAGCTGATGAACTCAAAAGATGGCTCAAAATTATTATCACGTGGATCAGTAAAAGACCTCCACTTGGAGTAATCAAACATGCAATGTGAAGAATCAATGACTACGAGCTTAGAAGCAAAGGACTACATCAAGAATGCAAGAACAATTTTTAATGTAATATCTATTTTATTCAATGTAATTTTGGTACATGATTGAGGTGACCTCCCTTAGGGGGAGATTGTTAGGAATTAGAAATTCCAGGTATTAAAGAGTCGGTCACCTCAAGTATATGTAATCGTTAGAATGCTCGTAGTCGTAGTTCTTTTCTGTTAAGTAGTATTTAGTTAAGTAACACCGTGGAGGACGGACGGGTCTTTACCCACTGTATGCCTGATCCACAGCCCGTTGTGTGGCGATTTATGTAAGACTATAAATACTCTCTACCTCCCAAGGTAGATAGTTGGAGCTCATAATAATATCTTTCACTTTCTCTCACTAAGTTCCCTAAACCTCTAACTTTCTCTCTCTCTAGAATTCCATTTATACACCACTTTGTGTTATGGTTTGATGTGTATGTGAAAACTAATATCTAACACTTACACATACGGGACACTTGTCGCAATGTCGATGAGTTGCCCAATGACAGCGGTTGCCCTCGGTCTATTTTCAAATTAAAAATAAAAGTGGTCTAGAAAGTGATATGCATCAGGGCGCGTGGTCTATTTGCGTCATTTTTCCTAAGAAAAATTACCTTGGATCGATTGTTTCCATCGATTTTAAGAAAACTTAAATCAATATTCAATTGTATTCCTTGGATCGATTTATTTACAATAGGGTTTGAATATGATTTGGGGGAATAGATAGATTCATAACAAGCCAAGTACAGAGAGACTTAGTGATAACATCAAATAGTCCTGATATTTTACGGTACGTTCTCGAGTCTCATTTTGAAGGGAAAAGAAAGGGCAAGGAAAGAAATAAAATAGTTATCATATTCTCGAGTTTTTTAGAGGTGAGAAAGGAAATGATTTGAAAGGAAAATGTAAGCTTTTTTGCTTGTGATATTTTCCGCCCACATTTGGGCAGATTTGGGAGGAAAAGAAAGTGCCAAGTATTTAGTTCCTGGCAAATGACGAAAATGCCCTTAAAACATGCTTCTATTACCATCATTTTATTAGATCTGTTCGTGATATCAATTTCTCCAAAAAGTTATATATTTGGTTTAAAAAAATAATATATGCGGTAGTTTGTTTTGTATAAATCAACTAGGAGTTCAAGTATTTTATATAGAAGGGCACTATTGTAAAAGTATTATTTTCCTTACTTTCCTTTCAACTCGAGAACACAATATCTGTTAACTTTCTTTTCTTTTCCTTCCATTTCTTTCTATCTCGAGAACATGCATTGAATAATTCATTTACTTTCTTTTACTATCATTTTATTCCTTTTCTTTTCTCATCTTTTCTTTTCTCCTTACTTAAAAACTCGAGAACGCAGCTTTAGTGTCAATTTCTCCCTAATATGCTCATCATTTTTATTGTTTTATATGGATATATGCTCTTATTTCCTTATATTTCATTTTCAAGGCATAAATGAGCATAGAAACAAAGAGATGCGGATTTGGAAGGAAACTAGCAAAGTTATACAAGAGTATGTTGTCCAAGAGTAAGTTACGGTGTAGGCTCCACTCTCAACTTACGCGTAACAATGATTAACACATGAAGACCAAAGTTAACGCAGCTCAAGGTTATGGCATATCTCCTCGATTTGGTTACGTCGTAGATTTCCAATGACTTAGAAGAATCTAGTGGTCACAAATGTTACGCCGTAACTCACTTTCAAGGTTACGGCGTAGAAATGATGATTTTCACTACGAGCACTTTAGGGTCGTAACCCATTCTCTAGGTTACTCCATAAGATATTTATTGAAGATAAGATCGCCTGGGATACGCTAGTTACGGCGTAACTTTTTACTTACGGTTATGCCGTAACTTAGATGAGGCTATAAATACAAGCCCTAATTTTGCATTCAAAACACAACTTCTCAACAAAAAAAATACTAGGAAACGTTTAGGGCTTCCAGGAGGACGATTTTCAGCAGCATTAGACCATCTTCCAAGGGAGAATTCGCATCACTATCAATAAGTTTTTAGTAATTTGTATCAAACTTTTGTAATTTATTCAATGTCTTCAACTACAATTATTTATATTGAATTACTGCAGTGTTTAATATGAGTGGCTAAACACCTCATGTGTTAGCCTAGTTATGAAATTGTTATTGCTCTGATTCGTGTTTTCTTACTTTACTATCGCTTTTAGTGTATACTTTGTTTGCCTATTCGTGAAGCATGGTAGTATCTATAAGGCTAGCTTGAATTGACCATAGAACCTAATATAGTATGTTGCGAGGGATGGTAAGAATTGACCGTAGGACTACCATCTTCTTGCGTGTGAATTAACCATACGATCACTAACCATGTGGAGGTGCTTAAGAAGTTAGGGAACCTAAGAGCGGACCATGCCGGGTTTAGTGCTTCGTGAACTAAGAATAAGTCTAGATTGTAGTGGTACTTAATGACTAAGGTTAGTTTTCCCAAGACCTCCATCGAGTAACTACGGTGGGATAGGAATCTTAGACTTATAGACTACATAAATTGACCAAATGTTGTCTAGTGACATTTACCCCCATTTAAAGTGTTAGAAGGCATTAATAAGAAAACCGGATTAAGGCATAACAAGACTAGTAACTAGGCGAGCACATTTGTCCCTACTGATTATCTTTCATCTTAATTTAATTTTGTATTTCATTTCATTTCATTACTTAAATAATTAATCAAATCAAAACCCCCTTTATAATTAGTGACATTAGAACTTAGAATAAATTCACACACATAGCTCTTGGGACGACCCCGACTTTACCGATTACTACACTACACACAACCGGGGTCTCTGCCCGTTAGTGCATAAGGTAGACCATAGGTAGACGAGTTGTTATGATAGTAACACCTGGTCTGAAATGCAGCATCAAGTTTTGGCTCCACTGTCGGGGAGCTATTCTAGGATTTTATTTAAGTTTTATAGTTTTTAGTAATTTTTTTTTTATCATTTCACTATTTCAATTTCATCAGTTTCAGGTACTATGGGGTGAAATTGATATTGACACACTTACT
This sequence comes from Chrysanthemum seticuspe, assembly GCA_019973895.1. NCBI lineage: Eukaryota > Viridiplantae > Streptophyta > Magnoliopsida > Asterales > Asteraceae > Chrysanthemum > Chrysanthemum seticuspe. The sequence goes on from BPTQ01000007.1 coordinate 51,316,763, forward strand.
CTCTAGGAGTACCACACCATGACTAGAGAGGAGCAAGGGTCGGGAGTTGTTAGGCCGGCCATTGGAGCAGATGTGCAGTTGAGATAAGGAACCAGTGTATGCGGGAGTTGAGGAAAGACCCTTTTTCCGGAAGCAAGACCAAAGATGCACACGAGCATGTCGATAATGTCTTGTACATCGTGAACCTTTTTAACACACCGGGTGTTTCTCATGATGCGGTTATGCTCCGAGTGTTCCCGATGATAGTCACTGGGGCTGCGAAGAGGTGGATTGATAGGTTGCCCGCAGGTACAATCAACACATGAGATCTCCTCAAAAAAGCTTTTATTCAACATTATTTCCCTCCATCAAAGATGACAAAACAGCTTGAGGAGATTCACAACTTCAAGCAGGATGGTGACGAGAAATTGTACCAAGCTTGGGATAGATACAATGATCTCCTTTACAGGTACCCGACTCATGACCTCAACAAGAAACAAGTGGTCAATATCTTCTATAAGGGTCTCAATATTTCCACGAGGAAAATGCTTGACTCTTAGGGGCCGATCCCTGGGATGACTTCTGTTCGAGCCCTTGAAATTATCCAAGACATGGCGAACCATTCACATAAATGGCATGATGGTGGCAGTAGTAGAAGCATAGGAGGTAGCTTGGATGGTATTTATGTTATTACCAACAATATTGAGAGTTTGGGGAGAGATATGAAGAAGTTACTGGAAAACGTGTATGCTATTCAAGTAGGATGCGACACTTATGAAGGGACTCATCTTACTAAAGATTATCTATTAAAAGAGGAAGTTAAAGGAGTTGAAGAGGTAAAGTAAGGGGAATCTAGTAGGCCTCCCCAAGGATATGGTGGTAATAGTAATGGGTATCATGTGGGACCACCGGGGTACTACACGAAATTCGATAACCACACGTCTTATGGGGAAAGAAGGTCTAAACTTTAGGATACCATCAGCAAATACTTGGAAGACTCAACCAAGAAGAATAATGAACAAGACGCTTGGTTAAATAGCTTTCAAGAAAGCAAAAACAAAAGCCTTATGAGTCATGATGAATTTCTTAAGAACCTTGAAGCCATGATAGGGAAGCTAAGTGATGATATTCATAAGAAGAATTTTTTAGGATAAAACAGCTCAACACCAGTGGTACAATGCAAGATGACTGTCGGGTCCTGCAAAGCAGTCTTTACTGACAAAGAGTTAAGAAACTTAAATTAATGTTTCCATAATTCAAATCAACTTTGTGGGGTTTCTTTTTTGCATGATGACACTAAGCCACAAGAAGTTGTACCTCGCCAATTACTAGAGAATGAGTCTAGCTTGGAAAGTTTCACTCTTCCTTCCGCCATCGGTAATTGTGATTGAATGGCATTAGTCGATTTAGGATCTATTGTCAATGTTATGCCAATTTTGCTTTTTCAAAACCTAAATCTGACAGGTCTTAGAGAAACTAAATTGATAGTGAAAATGGCTGATATGTATAGGACAACTCCGGTAGGGATAGTTTAAAACATGCTTGTTAAGATCAACAATCTGTTTTTCGTACCGATTTTGTAGAAAGATAAAGATACGCAACATAGTTTTTCAAAACAGACGATGTACGCAATGAACTTTGAAAATTACCATTGTACGCAAAATACTTTCAAATTTGGAACGATGTACGTAATATGACCGGGAACTAGTAGGTTACCAGGTCACAAAGTTTGAAAATTGGCAGAAATGGTCCATGTGGCTTGCGTTGACTTTCACCGGTCATTCCTTAGCTTTTTTTCAGTTAAAAAAGTTACAGTATTGGTCCTTATGGTTATTAACTTTCAGATTTAGTCCGTTTTTATACTTTTTCACCCGTTCTCTTACGTTTTTATCCGTTTTTGTCCATTTTTCTTACGTTTTGTCCGTTTTTCTTACGTTTTTATCGGTTTTCATCCGCTTTTGTCCGGTTTTTGTCCGTTTTTATCTATTTTTCTTACGTTTTGTCTATTTTTATTCGTTTTTTCCCGTTTTCATCCGTTTCTCTTTTTTACATTTTTGTTCGTTGTTCTTACATTTTGTCTGTTTTTCTTACGTTATTGTTTGTCATATTGAAAAAAAAAATTCAAAAAAAAAAAAAATTTGTAAAAAAAATTTCCAAAAAAATTGAAATTTTATCGCAAATTTAAAAAAAATCCAAAAACATTTTAAAAAAAATTGGAAAAAAAATTTCCGAAAAAAAATTTGGAAAAAATAATTCCAATTTTTTTTTTTTCGTAAATACTTTTTTTCCAAAAAAAAAGAAATTGGATTTTTTTTCTAAATTGTTTTTTTTTTAATTCTTTTTACAAAAATAATTTTTTCGAAATTTGGACATATCGAAAAAAAATGAAAAAAAAATATTTTCGAAATCTTTTCCTAATTTTTTCGAAATATTTTGTATTTGTGACTTTTCGGATTTGTTTCAAAACTTTCGAAAAAAAATTATTTTCAATTTTTTTTTTCAATATGTCCAAATTTTGAAAAAATATTTTAGTAAAAAGAATTTTGAAAAAAAAAATTAGAAAAAAATTTCCAGTTTCTTTTTTTTTTTGAAAAAAAATATTTACGAAGAAATTTTTTTTGGAATTTTCTTTTTCAAATTTTTTACATAATTTTTTTTTTCAAAATTTTTTTGGAATTTTTTTTTCAAATTTGCGAAAAAATTCCAATTTTTCTTTTTGGAAATTTTTTTTTCAAATTTTTCAAAGTTTTTTTTTTGAATTTTTTTTTCAATATGTTGAAATAGTACAAAAACATAAGAAAAACAGACAAAATGTAAGAAAAACGGACAAAAATGTAAAAAGAAGGACAAAACGGATGAAAATTGGCAAAAACGAATAAAAATAGACAAAACGTAAGAAAAATGGATAAAAACAGACAACAATCCAAAAAAGGGGTAAGAAAAACGGACAAAAACGGATGAAAACCGATAAGAACGTAAGAAAAACGGACAAAAACGGATAAAAACGTAAGAGAACGGGTGAAAAGGTATAAAAACGGACTAAATATGAAAGTCAATAACCATAAGGACCATTACTGTAACTTTTTTTAACTGAAAAAAAGGTTAAGGAATGACCGGTGAAAGTCAACGCAAGCCACATGGACCATTTCTGCCAATTTTTAAACTTTTTGACCTGGTAACCTACTAGTTCCCGGTCATATTACGTACATCGTTCCAAATTTGAAAGTATTTTGCGTACTATGGTAATTTTCAAGGTTCATTGCGTACATCGTCTGTTTTGAAAAACTATGTTGCGTATCTTAGCTTTCACCCTCATTAATATGATAAATGCGCCAAAAGAGCACATTATATTAGGAAGACCTTTCCTTGCTACCTCACACGCCCGACTAAAGTTTTTGAAAGAGAAATTTCGTTAGTGACGATAGGGTAATGTTTAATATGAACGGAATTTTGTGTCAAACCTCTAACAAGGTAGTAAAGGTATGTATGGTCGATCCTACGGTTGATGAGGAGCCATCAGATATCCTTAAAATTTTTTATGATCTTTTTTTCTATAAAACTCCTTTGTGCTCAGAATTTGAACAGGAATGTAACCTGAAAGAAAGCGATGGAGATGGAACTTTTTGGTTTGACTCCAATAATGAAGAAGGAGGTGAGAAGAGAGAAAAAAACTTATGTAACTACAACAGGTATACTACACTTTTGTACGCACATGGAAATTATGGATGAAGGGGTAAGGTGTGTTTTACCCCTTCGTCCATAATTGTTATGTGCACATAAAAGTGTAGTTTACTTGTTGCAGTTTGTAATGATGCAAAAGTGTAGTTTATAATGAATTTTTATGATGAACAACGCTTTATATTGATGAATTTTTCATGTGCGCAACAGGTAAAACACACCTTACCCCTTCACCCATATTGACGAAAAAATCATCTTATTGATAAACAACGCTTTATATTGATGAATAAATCATCGTATATTGATGAAAAATTCATCGTATATGATGCAAAATTCAATATAAAGCGTTGTTCATCAATAAAATGAATTTTTCATCATATAAGATGTTCATCAATATAAAGAGTTATTCATCAATAAAAAAAATGTTATTCATTAATCAAAAGAGTTGTTCCTCACTAAAAATAAATGTTCATCAATAAAAAAAGTTATTCATCAATAAAAAGTGTTTTCCATCATAAAAGTTGTTCATCAATAAAATAGGTTGTTTATCATATATGTTGTTCATAAATAAAAAAGTTGCTCATCAACAAACAGTGTTATTTATCAATAAAAAAAAGTTTCTCGTCAATAAAATGAGCTATTCATCGATAAAAAAGTTATTCATCAAATAGTTCATGAATAAAAAGAGTTGTTCATTATTAAAAAAAAATCGTTCATCATTATTTGCTCATCATAGGCATTCGTTATCAATGAACACAGTTTTTCATCAATAAAAATGGTTGTTCGTCAATGAAATAAATGTTAGCGTTGTTAATCAATAAATTTCTCTTAGTCATTTTATCTAACACCTTGTGTTCATTAAATATGTGTAAAACGTCATTTTAAAAATGTGATATCTCACTAATATTATATCGGATTTGAGTAATTCATGTTTATGGGTAAAGAATGGCCAAAAATCTACAAGTTTTGTCTTTTAAGTTATGCTTCAGTCTTAAAGTTAGATAAAAGTAGGGCTGAAGATGCCGAAAACTTCAAGAAAATCATAACTCACTTAAAAAAAATTTAAATATTGCGATTTATACATCAAAATTCATAAAAAATTAAAGAGAATTAAATTATGGTGAAATCGGTTTTTCGTAAAAGTATATCGTCTGAAAGTTATAACAATTTGAAGTTTGAGAGTGAAGTTTAAAAACGGGTCAAATGACCAAACTGCCATGTTCAAATTCATAAAATAGAGTTGTGGTTGTTGCTTTAATCCGGACGTAAGATTAATTTTTTTTTGAGGTCGGACGGTTGGTTCTACTTTTTAGCCTTTTTATTTTGATCCCATTTTGCAGAGGATCTCAACCCATTACTTGCATACCAATCTCTCGACAACGTTTCCATACGTTGTAGAGAGAGGTTTTTTTTCTAACTAAGAAATATATTTAATTGATTAATTTTCTACGAGGTACATAAACATGAACACTCACACTAAAAAAGCATTTAATTAAAAAAAAAGTGTGAGGTCTTAACTTCGAGATGCTAAATAACGTGACAGATCTCTCGACAAGTACATAAATTTGTTGACTGGTTTGTATACCAATCTCCCGACAGTTATATAACTTTTTTGATTGTTGGTAAACCAATCTCCCGACAAAGGTATTAATTACGTTTGATCGTATTCACGTTTTTCATATGATAAGAACAAAATTTGTGTTAAACCCCATATACATGTATTTTCTTCTTATTATGACCCAAGCCGAATTTTCCTATATAAAGGGCTTATTTTCTCCATAATTCACATCACTCTTATTCATGTTCTTGTTTTTCTTCTTTTGAGTTCACTTGTCCCCGTGTTCCGAGCTCTCTTTTCAAAACTTCAGATTTTGAGTGTTGTATCTGCAATTGATTCTCTTTTTTTAGTTCTCACGGATATATCGTCTATTTCATTCTTTTGTTAATTCCCAATGAGTCCTTAACTTATGTAATGTTCCTTTTTTACCAACTTGAGAAGAAGAAAATCTTGGGCTTGCATTAAAATGCTTCTTTAGAGACTTTACGGGCCTCGGATTCGATCTTTTCAGAATCAAGTTATCAAATTCTAAGTCAAATGTATCTTTGCTAGTTATTCTTCTTTCTATCTTACCCGTCCTTATAAATCTTATTGCTTCAATTCAAGATTACGCTCTAAAAGAAAGAAAGGAAAAAAAGATATATATGACATAGAATTTAATGGCATGATTCGGAAAAGTATGGACTGTGAGGCCGGAAAGTCTCTAAAGAGGCAATTTAATGCAAATACACGACTTTCTTCTTCTCAAGATGGTTTTCATCAGATTCTTTTTTCAAGTCCTTGCGTGAGCATGTAGTGGTTGTATAGGCGAATAACATCTCTTGTAACTGATATATCTATGTGTATTTCTAAGTTCTTATAATAAATGATAAGTATTTATTTCGGTTGTTAATACTCTTGCACTAGACGTTGTTGTGTATTAATGTTGTTTAACAATTTAACCATGTGCTATCAAATCAATCTTCCGGTAGGTATCACTACTATTATTTTCAATCTCTTTCGGGTACATGTCACCTTCTTGTGATATAACTGATGGAAAATAGTGGGTTAAATAGCGGTGTATTTTTAGAAAATTTATGCTTTACTTGTTAAAGACTTTAGCAGACCTTAGATAAATCATGCAGCGGAAGACTTATCTAAAAACACAAGTTTACAAAATATTTTTTCCAAATTTACATAGAACCATATAAAACCATACTTAATTAATCATGTAATAAAGACATTATTGCGTACCTTATGCAAACCATCAAACATGAACGACAATTTTCTTTTCTCCTTTGCTTTCCACGCCCCCCGAACAGTCCAAGAACACTTGGGTAATAAACTCTGATCTACAGATGAGACCAATCCAACTAGTATCCACACTAGCACTTAGACAAACTCTATAGCTGCTAGGCTTGAGTGTACTACGTTTAACGTACAAGAGAACGAACAAGAACACGAACACTCAAAGTGTTCATGTGGTTGGTGTGTGTGGTTGGACAAACGAGAGCACCACGGAGGGTGTTTAGGGTTTTCTTAATTTCATATTAATCAGATTCATTTGATTTCTATTTATATCATCGATGTAATTTATCCAATAAGAGAGAGATAATCACTAAATATAAACAAGATAATTACTTAATTTAAATTAGATATAAACTTCTTATTTAAATAATGTAATTACTTTTTTGAGCCTTGATATATAGGCCTAATAGATAGACCTAATTATAGGCCTAATCATATTAGGATGCCACTTGTATTTCATTTATATGTTAAGCAAATATTTACTGTGAATTCCTAATATACCCTTGCATCTATAATTTTCTAATTCAAGGGTTGTAATTTTCCGTCAAAATAATTTTTTCTTCACTGTCATTTCTTTTTATTTTTTACTAATCTTTTCTATTCATTCATTTGTTATCATAAATTTCACACAAACAAACAGTGACTAATATTTCTAACAAAAATACTTACGATTAGCTTCTGAAGTAGATGTAAATTCAATAGACATGCAACTAAAAGATTTAAAATGCCACCTCCTTTCTTGAATTCAAAGTGTTACCATAATGCACCATTTCAAATTTATTAGTATTATATATACTCGTAGCAGCCGGACTTTTAGTCTTCTACTACCAACAAGACTTCTAGTACTATAACAATTAACAATTTAATATAGTTTGTATAAAGTGAATTTACTCCCACCTGACATTGTTCAAAATAAAAGGAGCAAGGTTTGTTTAGTTAGAATTAAGAATTTAAAAATATAAATTGTCAAAAGAAAGCAAAGACAGAGGCTTAAAATTGCGAGGGATGATGTAAATTGTAAAAAGTAAGATTGATAAATGGAAGATGGAACTTAACAATATTGTTTTATCAGTCACAAAGGTATATTGGGAAAAAAATTGACTCAAATTTAAATAAAATGACAAGTGTGCCAATCAAATATTTAAGCCTTTTTTTAGTGTCATTTAATTATGTCTAAGTATCATTTCTCTACTATTTAAATGATAATTATTCTTATCAAACAAAATAAATATCATTCACCATATTTAGTACAAGCCCAACTGAAATCCCTATAGAGGGTGGGTCATGCGTGGGCCCACAATGCGCTCTACAAACATCTTTGTTCTGTCCAACTTAATTAAATGAACAACTTAATTAAATGTTCATTTACCCATAATCTTAAATAAGCCCAATTTCTAATTAAGTTTATTACGTAAATGAATCATTTAATATTATCTTACAATTAACTCTAATATATATGTACGAATAGTTAAATCAATTTGTTTCTAACGATGTTTGGACACTCGTCCCCCCACCTAGTAATCAAACCATAATAGGAACCAAATGGGTATATAAAAACAAGTTAGATGCAAACGGTATAGTGTCTAGAAACAAAGCTAGACTCGTTGCCCAAGGGTATAATCAACAAGAAGGAATAGACTTTGATGAGACCTATGCCCCCGTGGCTAGATTAGAGTCTATAAGAATACTTCTTGCTTATGCTTGTGCTAATGTCTTAAGCTTTATCAAATGGATGTCAAAAGTGCTTTTCTAAATGGTTTTATTAATGAAGAAGTATATGTAGCTCAACCTACAGGCTTCATCGATTTTGAAAAACCCAAACATGTGTATAAGCTAAAGAAAGCCCTTTACGGTCTTAAACAAGCTCCAAAAGCTTGGTATGATAGACTCAAGTCATTCTTAATCAAACAAAACTACACCATGGGGTTAGTTGATAACACACTTTTTACTAAGAAAAGAGAGTCACATATAATCATTGTTCAAATATATGTAGATGATATTATATTCGGATCTACTTGTCAAGACATGTGTGATGATTTCTCTAAAATCATGCATGACGAGTTCGAGATGAGTATGATGGGAGAACTTAGTTTCTTTCTTGGTCTACAAATCAAACAAGTAGAAGATGGTATCTTCTTTAATCAATCTAAATACATTAAGGAGATGTTAAAGAAATTCGGTTTAGAAGAGTCAAAACCAATTAGGACACCAATGTCATCCGACACTAAACTCACAAAAGATGAAGACGGCGAATCCGTTGATAACACAAAATATCGTGGCATGATTGGTAGTCTTCTCTACCTCACGGCTAGTCGGCCTGATATCATGTTTAGTGTTTGTCTATGTGCTAGGTTTCAATAAGATCCTAAAACATCACATCTAGAAGCCGTCAAAAGGATATTTAGATACATTAAGGGTACAACTCAATTAGGATTGTGGTATCCTAAGGGTATGGGAGTAGAAACAATTGTATATGCACATTCTGACCATGCAGGTGATTATGTTGACCGAAAAAGTATAAGTGGGGTATATACTTTTATGGGATGTTTTTTAATATCTTGGTTCTCAAATAAGCAAACGGCATTAGCAATATCAACAACCGAAGCCGAATATGTCTTCGCCGGCAAAGCATGCCAACAGGCACTATGGATGAAACAAGCGTTAGTTGACTACGACATTCATCTAAGTGACATAGCCTTTCTATGTGACAACAAAGGTGCCATCGATTTAAGCAAGAATCCGGTATTGCATTCTCGTACAATGCATATAGAGATTCGTCATAACTTCTTAAGAGACAATGTTCAAAAGGGGAACATCTCTATTGAGAAGGTAACGTCCGAAGACAACATAGCCAACGTCCTCACCAAACCGTTGAAGCGGGAACAATTCAACCTACTTCGTCTTGGTCTTGGTCTCATGGAACAATCGTCGTAATTTGCTTTTAAACTCTACAAGGTATGTAAACACTAGCCTTCTTCTTTCTGAGTCTAGGATCTCTATTTCACGCACAACTCACAAGCAATACGGGAATTTTCAAAACCCAAGATAAGTCTTACTTATAATTCGTAGTTTTCTCTTAAGTTTTTCAAGATAAGTACCTTTTGCAAAGACGTAATTGCATACATATTTTTCTCTTTCAAAGAATAAACGGTCTATTCACACATAGAAACCTCTTTTCAAAATGTTTTCTAAAAGGATACCTCTTCCCGTATCACTTTCATAAAAGCCATTTCTCACGTTTAGGACAAACCGCTTTTTCATTATTAATACAAAATAAAAACTCATTTTCATTGAATCTCATGTCTTTTGAATGCTAAAGAGGACACATAACTAATATGTGTTTTCGGGTACATTCATTTAAGCAACAATGAATTAGGAGCACTCGGGTTATCTCACGTAATAGTGTTCTTTTTCACTTCTAGTTTATTTTTCTTTTCTTTTAAGGAGTCGAGATAACCGCAACTCCAAATGGTTTGCATATAGGCACACACTAGGCACAAATGTTTCCAAAAAGGAAAATTTTGAGCTGACTGAATCACCAGTACCACGGATCCCAGCCTTAATGTAGGATGGATCCCTCAAGGGAAGGATCCGTAGGATCCGTGACATAAGCTAATTTTATCTTCTATTTTCCTCACTTTGGATGAAAACTTCAATAGTTTCATCATTTCTTTTAATTTTCTTTTAGATTATGCTATTTAATGCTTGTGTTCTCATGATCACATGCCTTAAATTCATATCTAATCATTAGATTTTAATCCACATTTTGGGTCAAGCATTCATTACAATGCATTATTTTTCTATAAATAGGATTCCCAAAATGCTTGCATATTCATTATATCAAAACAAACACCAACATGTCATCCAAAAGATCTTCCAACATAGATGAATCACCTAGTGCAAACAATCCCTTTCAAGAAATTCAAAATTTTGTTCTCCCACCTTCCAAAATACTACAATCAAAATCTAGGAAATTCGCACGGATTTGCATCCGGCCTTGTTGTTTAGCAAAACCATCATCAAATGGTTCATCACCAACCACCATTTCACCACAAGATGCTTCCATTATAGCACCTCCTTCGTCACCAACAAGTACACCACCTTCATCACCCATAAACTCACCACTTAAGGTCACTCTTTTGGAACTCCTTAAGACTCCAACAAGATCTCAACAACCAAAGCAAAAAGAACTAGTCTTTTTGACACCTCCCACTTCTCCAAACACAATTTTCAAAGACCTTAAAACCTCACCACCCTTAGCTCCCATTTTGTTACAAGAACATCTAGGTTCTTTTCCACCACCACTTCCAAACTTTCCGGACTTTGATCCGCTTTTTTCAACTTTTCCACCACAACTTTTGCATCTTACAAATCAAAGTCGCCCGAAAAACTTCCGCAGTCATTACCCACATCACTTACATTGTGAACATTGCCAATCCACTAGGGATATTGCAATAGAAATTAGGGAAGAAATGTGAGTCATTCTTAACCTCATCCTTGATCGCATCAATATCATTACTTATCAAAACCTCCATCCATAATCTTATGCAAGCATGGAAGGAATCATTTTTTTTACTATTCTTATTTTTAGTATTTTTCTTTTGATTCATCTTTAAGAACAAGTCTTGTTCTTCCTTTTACATGCTTGTATGTGGCATAAATACCACTACATTTTGTTGTTTTATTAAAAGGCCTTGTTTACATACCTTGGGTCCCAATCTTGATTCTCGTCAATCACAAGATTATTTATGCATGTTACTACTAACCCTTTCTTTGTAGGATTTTTTTTTCTTACTTGACGCCCCAATCTAGGGGGAGTTACCGTCAAGGGGGAGTAAGCGATACGGGGACTATTTTTCCCCATTTTATTTCTTCATTGGGTTAACTTTTTGTTTCGACAAAAAGGGGGAGAAGAAGTAAAACTTAGGCTTTCAAAACATACATCTAATCTTAAGTTTTACTCATCATAACATTATGTTTTGTCATCAACAAAAAGGGGGAGATTGTTAATACAAATAAACCGTAAAAACATTTATTAACATTGAGCGATCTCTTTGTGTTTTGTTGATAACAAATATAATGTTATCATAAGTAAAATTATAAGGATACATGTTATTTTTGTAAAGCATTTACATATAGTCATTTAATACAAATTGTTGTAATAAATCATTTGTTGTTTTAGTTTATTAGGATGGGTAAAAATCACAACCCATGGAGCATATCCATAACCCATGGTATTAACCCATACCCATTTGACTAGATGCATTGCATCTATTAGATACATTGTATCTAATGAAATACCCATGGACCAACCCATAACCCATGACCCATGACCCATAACCAAAAAACCCATGGGCAAAGAGGAGCGTCCCACGGATCCCTGAGGATACACTCGACGAATCCCTTAAGGGAGGGATCGGTGGGATCCGTGGAACAGTGGCAAGATTTTTCCTATAAATAGAGAGCCATTTCTTCATTTCTCTTCACCCCTCTTCTAACTAACTCTCTCATATACTCTTACTCTCTTCTAACAAAAGATCACTTGATCTAGAGAGTTGTTCTTCTTTCTTCTATTGTGATTCTCATATAGGTCCTTCTCTAAGGCGAGATCACGAGCTTTCTACAAGTCATCCAAGTAAGGGGTCCTTGATTGATTTGTTCCTCCACAAGATTTCTGTAGCAAAGATCTTGTACTTGATATTTCACATAGTTGTTGTGTAATAGTTGTGTTGGTTTGGTCCTCTGTGTTACGGACTCAGTATTTAGCTTTGTACCAAAAAAAGGTGTAAGCAATGTTGTGAAGGCTTCTCCGCCAAGTTGAAGGTGTTTGTTGACATAGTGCTTGAACTCTCGAGTAGGTGACTCGGGGAGTTGAGTAGGGCAAGGAAGGTGTCCTTGTAGCTGAACCACTATAAATCGGTTGTGTCATTTATATCCCTTACTTTACTTTCTTTACTTGCATTACTCTTAGATCTATACATTATCTTCATCCATACGATTTCACATAACATCGAATCTAAAGTTTTTAGAAACTAACTTAAAATCGGCAAAACTATTCAACCCCCCTTCTAGTTTTCCACAATGAACATTGTTGTTTTTTAGAAAATTGATGAAAAACCATATTTTCTTTAGAAAACGGAGAATTGCTAAATAACATGATCTAACTGATAAACATTCTGATACAAATGATGAAAAACATCAAAAAAAACTGATGAACATTGTGATTTTTTTTAGAAAATTGATGAACTGATGAACATTATGGTTTTTTTAGAATACTGGTGAAAAACATGATTTTTTTAGAATACTGATAAACATTATGATTGTATAAGAGTTGTCTTGGGTGTGTGATTTGGACTTTTGAGTGAAGGAGTAATCATTTTGATTAGAGATGTCTGAATTTTGATGTATGGAACATACTATGTTAGGTGATAGCTTTGACATTTTTTAATTTCTTATTTGTAAATAAGTTAATTTAAATGTTGTTATAGATTTGTATGTGCTTGGTTAATCGTGTTTTATTCATTAGGTAGTATTATTTATCAATTTTGTTTATCAATTTCGTTCACAGGTTAATCTTGTTCATCAGTTAGTGTTCGTTCATCAATTAGTCTTTTTATTCATCTGTTAGTCTTGTTAGTCTTGTTACTCAGTTAATCTAGCTTATCAGTTTTCTAAAAAAAAATCGCGTTGTTTATCATTTTATAAAAATTCACGTTTTTCATCAGTTCATCATTTTTCTAAAAAAATCACGTTGTTCATCACTTCATCTATTTTTTTTAAATAATCACAATGTTCATCAGTTAGGTCACAATGTTCATCAGTTATTATTGTTTATAAGGATTCTAAAAAAATGATATTGTTCATCAATATTCTAAAAACAACCGTAATGTTCATCAGTTAATCTTGTTCACCATTTAGTCTGTTCATCAGTTAAAAATGGCTACAAATAACAAAAATAACAAATTAATTTTTCCTTAAATGCGGAGTTTGTGTTCTTACCCTTTTTATTCCCAGGACTCCCCAAATTGCATTAAGATATTTCCAATTTACAGATTAATATTTATTATATAGTCGTGCCTAATATACAGCGTTACTATTACTAATCAAATGGTTATGCTCAAAGTCATGTCATGATTGTTATGTTATGTAAGATATAACTTTTCACACACACATCAAACCATAACACAAGGTGGCGTATAAGATGGAATTCTAGAGAGAGAAAGTTAGAGGTTTAGGGAACTTAGTGAGAGAAAGTGAAAGATATTATTATGAGCTCCAACTCTCTACCTTGGAAGGTAGAGAGTATTTATAGTCTTACATAACTCGCCACACTTTGGGCTGTGGATCAGGCATACAGTGGGTAAAGACCCGTCCGTCCTCCACGGTGTTACTTAACTAAAATACTACTTAACTTAAAAGAACTACGACTACGAGCTTTCTAACGATTACATATACTTGAGGTGACCGACTCTTTAATACCGGGAATTTCTAATTCCTAACAATCTCCCCCTAAGGGAGGTCACCTCAATTATGTACCAAAATTACATTGAATACAAATAGATATAACATTTAACAATTGATCTTGCATTCTTGATGTAGTCCTTTGCTCTTAAGCTCGTAGTCATTGGTACTTCACAATGCATGTTTGGTTACTTCAAGTGGAGGTCTTTTACTGATCCACGTGATGATGAGTTTGAGCCATCTTTGGAGATCATCAGCTATCAAAAATCTCTGAGACATCCATTGTGGTGTTGTGACTTTGGGACCGACATGCTCACATTCTGGATCATGATATCTTCTCATCAGAGTAGCGGAAGCTTTAGTTGATTCATGATATTGGAAGCAGCGTAGCAGAAGCTTGGTGTGAAAATATCAGAGTCATTGATGCACTAATCATGATTTCTTTTGAGATGAATGTGTTAAGTGAGCATGCGGCTGTGGATTGACCGCTTCATTCTGATCAGCTGCAAACGTCGGGCGTACCTGCATACAACAGTTAGCAATAAATCGCACGAAAGTGTCTTTGATCACTTTCGATGAATTGAGGTACACGGCCCACGGTTCCCCGTTGATCAGTACAAGTACTGCCTGTGATCAGGTAGGATTCCTAAGAATCTCCTTGACAGGGTTTCGCAGCTGTTCTAGCTGTTCTCAAACCGGAACGTCTCAAAGAAGACAACACGGAGTGAGTGAACCAGCGAATTTTAAGTCCACTGATTGATGAAAAGAGATTTGAAAAACAATCGTGTATTGCTCAATAGAAATTGTTTTTTGCAATACAACGAAGGTTTTATTGAAAATCAATTATCAATCATAAAAATACCTTTTGGTTTGAAAAATGAGTACGCGGTCGATGTGCTAAATAAAAGAGTTTATAAGCACAAAGACCGGTTTTTCAAAGGTATCCGTCAATCCCTAACCTGAACCAGGATTGATTCAAGAGATTGAATCGCCCCATTGTTTCTGTTCAGTTGTCACATGGTTGATCCATATAATAGATCACACATGCCACCTACCAGGAGCTTGTTTGATGTTGGCTCCAGAAGGCTTTCCATCTTCATTGTGAGTGTGTAAACACATCACTCAGATGTTCTGGCAATACCACAAGGGTAATGCGTAGGACTCATGATATAATCTCTTTTTCCACATTGTGTGAAACAGAGAGTCTTCATTGAAAGTGTCCTAATGAGATTTATTGATGATCTCGTGGCTCTAGACTCAATTTGTGCATATTTGGATCCTGTGCCGGAGACTAGGGAGAGGGTCTCCTTCTTCAATATCAACCATCTCTAAGAGAAAGTCGATAGATAATGTCGGTTCCCCGTGAGAATGAAACAAGCCCTTTTAAGAGGAACTTGAGTGGTTTGGAAAGTTGAAGTGCATTGCGTCACTGGGTCCATGACGTCTTGTCTTCAATACCGATGTTACCATCAGTAGCATATGAAGTGAACCCGGTTTCTGCCCTAAGGTTGAATTAATGGAGGGCTATTTGTTTTCACCCTATTTTCATTCAATTCTTTTTAATTCTTCAACCCCTTCAGTGCTTACCGAGACTTCATAGCTATTACCTTGTTGGGTTTATTCCAGTACTAGCTCAGTCTTAGTCCGCACTCTTCCCATATCTCACTTTTCTCCTTTTATCATCATACCTAAGGACTTCTACACTAACTAGTGGATTGTCCCTGGGTAGATCCCTCCGGTTCTGGCGGATCATGGGAACCAATACCTAACCTTATCATCCTTATATCACCGTACATAAAGTAAAGTTGGTCGGTCAATTTGGTATTGTTCATCTGCCATTGGATCCAATTGAAAACCATTTGAAAATCAATTCAGATACATGTGATATATTATCAAAGCATTTTGTACCTGAATTGTTTTTGATATTTTTAGAACGAGAACTCCCCCTCAACATGTGCATCAAGTATTTGAGAAATGTTTTTTGCACACGGAGGCAAGAGAAAGAATTAACTTCTTTGATTACCATTTTCTAAAAGATATCAACATCACTTCCCTCAACAAATCAAGTAGATATAACATTTCCGGGAAGGATGAGGTTTCCATAAATTTGCTCCCCCTCAATATGTGCCTCGAGGTTTGAAAAGAGATTTGCACATACTAGAGGGAACCTGCACATTGGGATAAATGATCACGTTTCAAATCATAGGTTTAAGATAGGTGCTCCCCCTCAATATGTGCATTGAAAAATTGAAATCGTTTGTCACATGTGGGAGGGACAGCATGTTCATTCATGTGAAACCATTTACCTTAATATCAGTTTAAATCTAATTTAAATCACACATTCTCCCCCGATCACAATTATCAAAACATTTGAGATTTGTGATCTCGTATGGATTTAAATTGATTTTGAAAGCTTTTAAGGAGAATTGTGACTTGATTGTGAGAGTGTTTTAACTGATACGGATCGGATTTTGAGACTTTAAACTCCATTTATAAAACATGCATGTATATCTTTTGAAAACAATTTAATGCCAAATAACTTTTTAATTTAATTGAAATCATTCTCCCCCTCAATCAATGACATAGGTTGTTGATTGAGAGATAGAGATTTTGACAAATAAGTCCTGATGATTTTCAAAAATAGAGATCGAGTTATTTTTCAAAGCATTTAGTTTTCAGTAGATAAATGTTTATAGAATCAGAGCATGGAATTTTGAAAACATGACAAAACATGGCTCTGTTCTTTCTTTAAAAACCGGGTTATTGCCTGAAGATGACAATAAACCATTTCTCTTTCTCCCAAAAAATAATTTTTTTTTTTTTTTTTTTTTTTTTTTTTTTTTTTTTTTTAAGAATTCGAACAACATCTAAAGTCCCGTGTCATTCTTTGAATGACAGCACAAAGACCGTAGATATTATCGAACCGGAAGAAACATGACAAAAATGACAATATTTTTTGAAGATTTTTCGAATTTTTCAAGTTTTTATGGATTTTGAAAGTTTTATATTTTTCTATTTTTTTTTTTTTTTTTTTTTTTTTTTTTTTTTTTCGAATAGATATATACAAGAGATAGATGAAGAAAGACCTTTACTCCTCGTCTTCCTCCTGAAGACGTTTGAGAGTTTCTGGTTGGAGACTTTTCAAACCAAGACGTGGAAGAATAAACTCAAAACGTTCTCTTGGAAGAGCTTTGGTGAAGATGTCCGCTAACTGATATTCAGACCTCACAAAATATAGTTCCACCACACCTTTTTCCACTTGTTCCCTGATGAAATGATGTCGAATGTCGATATGCTTTGCTCTTGAGTGTTGAACGTTGTTGCATGAGAGAGCAATAGCACTTTTATTATCACAGTACAGAGGGATTTTGTTGAATTCAAAGCCATAGTCAGATAATTGAGATCTCATCCATAAGATTTGAGCACAACAGGATGACATGGCTATGTATTCAGCCTCTGTAGAGGAAATAGAAGTGCTCATTTGCTTCTTTGAAGACCAGCTCACAAGCTTATCACCCAAAAACTGAGCACCTCCAGAAGTACTTCGACGTGTATCTTGACAACCTGCATGATCGGCATCTGCATAGGCCGTTAGTGACATACCGGTGTCCTTCGGGTACCATAGTCCCATATTGATGGTTCCTTGGAGATACCGAAAGACCCGTTTAACTGCTTCAAGGTGCTTTTTAGTAGGCTTAGCCTGGTATCTAGCACACATGCACACAGAGAACAAGATGTCTGGTCTACTAGCAGTGAGATACATCAGGGATCCTATCATACTCCTATATTTCGTTTGGTCAATCATGATCCCTGAGAGGTCCTCATCTAGTTTGGTTCGGTCAATCATGGGGGTGTCAACAGGGTCACTTGAATCAAATCCAAATTTCTTAAAAATCTCTGTTGCATATTTAGATTGATTTATGAAAATGCCTCCGGGACTTTGAGAAATTTGTAATCCCAAGAAAAATGACATTTGTCCCATCATTGACATTTGAAACTTTGAACTCATTTCATTTGAAAAACGATCACATTCCATTGGGTCAGTCGAGGCAAAAATAATATCATCAACATAAATTTGAACATGAATCAAATGTTTGCCTGACTTCCTGGTGAACAATGTAGGATCAACTTCTCCTTTGATGAATCCGGTTGATAGAAGAAACTTTGATAGTGTATCATACCATGCCCTTGGAGCTTGCTTTAAACCGTAAAGAGCCTTCTTCAGACGATAAACGTGAGTAGGATGCTCTTGGTTCACGAATCCTTCGGGTTGGCTTACGTAGACAACTTCCTTAAGATCTCCGTTCAGAAATGCCGTCTTTACATCCATCTGATATACCACCATGTTCTTACTAGCAGCATTAGCCAAAAAGATTATGATTGCCTCGATTCGAGCAACTGGAGCAAAAGATTCTTCAAAGTCTATACCCTCCTCTTGACGATATCCTTTAGCAACTAATCGAGCCTTGTTCTTCAACACATCACCATGCTCATCAAGTTTTACTTTGAAGATCCATTTTAGAGCTATAATCATAGCACAGTCCGGAGCAGGTACTAACTCCCATACATCAAGACGATCAAACTCATGAATTTCATCTTGCATAGCATTGAACCAGCTATCTTCATTCATAGCAGTTTTAACATCTTTTGGTTCGATCTTAGATAGTACGGAGTTGAAGAAGCACCATAAGGCATCGGTTGCGAGTTGCTTCCGGGTTGATACAGGGCGAGAGGGATTACCAATGATGTTGTCTAATGGATGATCGTGAGTCCATTTTCTGAGGTGTTCATGTGGCATTTGTTGAGGAGCTGAAGTAGCTGAGTCGATGTCTTCTGAAGACGATGGTTCTGATGATGATTCAGGAGTAGCAAATATGTTTTCAAATGGAGCATCTTCAGGAGTCGCAAAGGGATTAACTTCATTATTGATGTCAGAAACATTTCCATGATGTACATTTGAAGAATGATGATTTGTTGATGAGACTGAAGGATCAGCAGCAGGTGCTTCTTGGCTTAAAGATATTGAGACTGAAGGATTGACTTCATTCACTGGAATATGAGCATCCTCTGTTGTAGGGATCAGCACCTCATTAGTAGTAGACTCATACAGTTCATCAAACATTGGATCAAACAATTTCTTTACATCATCTTCAGATGGAGGTACATATGGCGTTTCTTGAGAGGAGTTTGGAACAAGGGATGAACCAATAGGACTGTTTTGAAGTGCGGGTCCTGAGCTGGAGTGTCCAGGAGCCATTTGACCGGTCAGCTCATCAAACGTAACGTGAATTGTTTCCATGATATTTCGGGTTCTTTTGTTGTAGATCCGGTATCCCTTTTTGTTTGGTGCATATCCTACAAATACTCCAATGTCAGCTTTAGCTCTAAGTTTGCCTAAGTCTTGACCCTCATTAGTTGGATAGCACAAGGCACCAAACACACGAAGGAAAGATAGATTAGGTTTTCTGTTGTGGACAAGTTCATATGGATTTTTTCCATGAATGGTGTGAATCAGGGAACGATTTTGTGTGTAGCATGCAGTGGCAATTGCTTCAGCCCAGAGAAACATTGGAACCTTTGAGTAGATCAGCATTGTTCTAGCAGCTTCAACAAGAGTACGATTTCGTCTTTCAACTACACCGTTCTGTTGAGGGGTTCGTGGAACACTTCTTTGATGGCTGATTCCAGCGCTTTCATAGAATTCACTAAGTTGTTTGTTGACAAACTCAGTTCCATTGTCTGTTCTGATAATTCTGACAGTTTTGTTTAGTCTAACCTGCAGTTGTTTGATGAGTTTGATGATGATATCAGGAGTTTCATCCTTTGTCCTTAAGAACTTGACCCAGGTGAATCTAGAATAATCATCAACCACAACTAACACATATTTCTTCCCAAAGATATTCTGCACCCTCATTGGTCCACATAAATCCATATGAATCATATGAAGAACTTCTGTGACAGAGTTAGTAGGTTTGGGTTTATGGGCATACTTCTTGCTTTTTCCCAATTGACATGCTGAACAAAGATGATCCTTTTCATACTTTAGTCTAGGTAAACCTACAACTAAGTCCTTTCTGGAAAGATCGTTGATGGTGCCGAAGTTCAAGTGATTGAGACGACTATGCCATAACCAAGACTTTGTTTTTGAAGCCTTTGATAACAAGCAGATTGGTGAAGCTCTCATCATGTCATCGATAGAGATAGTGTAAAGGTTTGAGCCACGAGTTCCTTTCAACAGTTCCTTACCATTAAGATCTCTAACAAAGCAGGTATGTTTTCTGAAGGCTACTTCTAGATCAGAGTCACAGAATTGACCAACAGAGAACAGATTATGTCCTAAACCTTCCACATAATACACTCTGGAGATGACACTATCACCAACAACATAATCTCCATAACCCATAATAGCACCGAAATGATCATTACCAAATCTAACAGTCCCGATGAATTTGCTCACGAAGTTCATGAGCCGTGACCGGTCTCCAGTCATATGCTTGGAACAGCCTGAGTCCAGGTACCACAGAACGATTTGAACGATCTGCAGTTGAACACAGACAAGAATGGATAACTGGATAATTGGGATCCCCATGCAAGAATGGGTTCCATTTGGTTAGTAGCAACAGTTGGAACACCCACATCAGAAATAGAAGCATTCATATCAGACAATGAGGTAATGGAATCATTATGAGTAGATGCAATACTAGTGTCTGTATTAGTCCTGTTTACAGTGTGACCACTTCTTAAGGGAATAGTTCTACCAGTAGGCATCCATTTTCTAGTGGGCATTATCTGATTGGTCTTATGACCAACAGGTATCCAATAAGAACCTATTCTGCTGAATGTTCTTCCTGTGGGTTTCCATTGTTTTCTAACTTTCTTTCGCTTTTGCCTTTTAGCCTTTTTAGCATGAATTTTAGCATTAACAATATTAACTGGACAATTAACATCATTAGGCAAAGCATTGACATCACATCCATGATTAGAAACAGAATTCAAGCAATCATCAGTACAAGGTTTGCAAATAGTATCAGAATTCGAATTAATTACAGTACGCTTATGGCTAATACTAGAATCAACACGATTCGTTTTATTCGATTCAAACTTAAGGTTCCTAGATTGTTCTTCTACTTTCTTCCAGTGCACATTCTTAGCTTGAGAGGTCCTATCATTCCTTGTATTGTCTTGAGACTTTGACATGCTTCCTTTAATGTCACTGATTACTCCTGTAGAGGGAATGGGAACATTAGTTTGTTTTACTACTCTTTGCACCACCTGTTTAGATGTGCTGGGATCTGAACTACATGCAGGTGCACTACGGTTCACTTTCATAAAGCTAGATGTACTGAGATTGGTACTCCTAGAAGGCACATTAGAGTTCACTTTCCTAGCATTGACAGATCTAGAATCTGAACTACTCAAGGGTACACTACGACTCTCATTCAAAACATTGGGAATCGAGTGCATCTCATATTTGGCCTTAGGCATTGAGCATGGAATCAAAGGGTTAACTCTCTCACCTAATGTCTTTGGGCATATGGTGATCAAGCATTCTAAGATTTCTTGAGATCGTTTGGCATATAAGCATGCATGTCCAATTGCATTATCATGAGGTTTCTCTAGCTTATCCTCTTCAACAATCTCACGCAGGCATTCTAAGCAATCCTTGAGGGATGAGAAATATGTTTGAATGGCAAGTTTGTTGTTCCTTAGGTGAGGGGGGACATATGTCACAGATAAAGCAGATTTATTGCCAGAGTGAACCTTAGATACAACATTCTCCTCATTGATCATTGGCATTTTCCCTTTTACCTGACTCTTCAGATTCTCAATTTCCTTTTGCAATGAAGTTATTTGTTCGTTGTTTTTGTTACGAGTGACTTTAATTGATTCAAACAACTCATTGAAATGACGTTTAACCTTTTCATTCTCTTCTAGAAAACTTTCGTTTTCCTTTTGTAAAGCATTTACTAGGTTTTGTAGATGAAACGTTTGAGAATTCTGAGAATCTAAAGAAGGAGGCATTTGGGAGCCTGTCATATTGTTCGTTTGACCCTTTAATTGAGAGATTTGGGCTTTCAACTTTCTGATCGTGTTACACTGAGCTTGAATCTGTTCATCTCGTTTGTTAATTTGAAAAACTGCATCAAACTCTGGAGCATCTGAAGATGTCTTGATATTTGAAGTTTTGACATTTTCTTTGAGATGTTGATATTTTAGTTGTAGATTAAAATACTCAACTTCTAGTTTAGAAAAATGTTTAACCAAATTGTCATGATCATCCAGTTCAATTTTCTCATTTAGTTTAGAATTAGTTTTTTCAAGCTCAATGACACGATCATGGGAGACTTTCAGGGCCACAGATAATTCATGAAATTTGGAAGCATTAATAGAGCAATTTGAAGCAGTGAAAAACACATCTTGAGCAACACATTCAGTAATAAGATTCTCATTTAATGTATGCAAGTTCTTTCTCTCAATCTCATTATATTTTAGTGCACGCTCATAATCACTAACTTCAGCAACCATTGCATCAAATTCCTTTTCCATACCTTTAATATCAGCTTCTACCCCCTTTTTAAGACTCTCAAAGTGATCTTTTAGAAGTTTAAAGAAGGGCATGACCTCAGTTAAATAACATTCTTTCATTTGTTCAAAACCTCTTTCACCTTCAGTTATACCAGTGGGAGTGATCCTTTTCTTGCAAGTTTTCTCAAAATCAACAAATAGTTGGAATATAACGTATTGGCTAATTAATGTCTTGCTTTTAGTGGCAATTGTTCTAGGTACAAGATGCATAGGTGTATTAGGAGGATACACAGTTGCTCTAGGCATTTTCCGAAGGGGAGGGTTTGTTTCTACAATATTTTCAGCTTTCTGCTTATCTAAATCCATTTTCCAGAAGACTTGTTCGGGAGTCAACAAAGTCTGAGGCTTAAACTTGTTCAAGGCAATCCAGTTTTCCTTCTTGTAATCATGAGGAGAGAAGATTATGTTTTTCTCTTTGCATTTGGGATCATCTTGCTTCTTATTCATCTTTTCCCTAGTGATTTCATTTAAAATCTTATCTTCCTCAGTGCACTCAACGCAACTAGGTTTCTGCCTAGGCTTAAGGACTTCATTACCATCATAAATTACCTTATGAGCATTTCTAGCCTTTTTAATTACCTCTGGATTTGGTTTCTCTACAAGGGGAACGCTATGCTTATCGCTTAGAACTCTATGCTTAGTGATCATGTGAGCAGTCTGAATGGTGTTTCCTTGTAAATACAACTTGTTTTCAAGTTTGTTTTTCAAAGTTTTCAGATTAGAAAAATCTCTCAAGAGTTTTGATTCCTTTGCATTAAATTCTTGCTTAAGCATTTTCACATTTTCTTGAAGTTCTTGTTTTTGCTTAGCTGTTTTAGAAAAATTTTCTTGCAAGGAATTTAATTCTTGTTTCAATACTTCTTCTCTAAACTTACTTTTTCTAATAATTGTACTCACTTGGACATCCATTTCCTGCTCACGAGTGGTCAACTCAAATTTTGCCCTTTGTTCATAAATAGCAACACGTTCCTTATAGGCATTTAGTTCAGAAATTATGGAATCATTAGGAGCACATGCAGTGTATTCATCAAAGACATAGTCATTGTTGACTGCAGAAGATGCATCACTTGGTACAACTTCACTTTCACTTTGTTTCACGTATTGATCGTATGGGACAGTATAGATATTACCCATATTTTCAACATTTGATTCAAAAGTTTCAGTCGGTTGTACTTTGTCATGCATCTGTTGCACATCAGCATCATCGTATAGCTTTAATACCTCAGAGATGAGTTTGTCCTTGGATGGGCCAGCTAGTGGTGAAGAAGAGATCTTGGGAGAAACCATTGGAGAGATGCTAGCCATAAAGATTGTGTGTGCAGTAGGTCCATCATCTACATCAGAGTCGTATGCATCACAGTCAGCAACTTGAAAGGCGTTCTGATGATTATGACCTATCTCCTGAATAGGCTGCTCATCCACATCTGCATCATAGGTCTTGGCATTACCCTCAGCAAGAAACAACAATTCCTCTTCATCCAACGCAGCACCATTGTCCTGAGCTTGTGCCAGTAACATCTTATCTCTGAAGTAATCAGCATTCTGAGGACGCTTTGGAGATGTGCAGTTCCTTGCAATGTGACCTTCACCACCACAGTTGTAGCATTTGATTGGCTTAGGTTGACCTTGGTTACCATTTCTTCCTCGATTCTGGTTTCCAACATAACCTCTCCCAGCTCCACCTCTCCCCTGATCATACTGTCTTTCCTGAACTGGTTGCACCACGATCCTTCCATCTTTAACAGTGGCTTGATTATGTGGGTTAGATGCAGTTCGTAGGTTGTTGTTGGTTTGTGGGAGAGAATTCATGTTTTGACTAATGAGTAGAGCTAGTTGATTAACGATGTTATCCACGCGTGCATCAGCATCAGCTTGTTTGAACATAGGATCAGGAATGAGTTTGTGATTACCGTTACCCAAGGGAATGACTTGTGATGCTTTGGTTGTGATTCCAATGTTTGAGTAGAAAGCTGTTGAGTCATTCGACGAACTTGTCTCTCCCTGGTTGGTTTTGAACTGATTGAGAATCAATTTTTCAAACATGGCATGTCTCTCATTCTGAAGGAGGAAGGCATAGAGTTGCTCATAGTTTGTGTTCTTCAATCCTTTAGTAAGCTTCACAGCGGTAACAAACTTGTGCCATTCGGGATTCATGTTGTTCACAAATTTTGAATTCAACTGAATGTTAGGCATAGTCATTCTGATGTTCCTCATGTCATTCACTAACTTATGAAATCTCACATAGTACTCATAGACACTCTCATCGGGTTTCATCTTGAAGTGCTCAAATTCGTCATAGAGTTGGGATTCTCTGTCTTCCATAGTTAGTTCTGAACCTGAGAGAAGCATCTTGACATTATCCCAAACTGCCTTTGCTTCAGTGTTATGATTGATCAGCTTGTAGATATCTTTAGGAAGACCTTGTAGAACAATGTTTGAAGCCCTGATATCTGCATCAAATCTCTTTTTCTCCTTATCATCAAGCTCATCATACATCTTAGGTCTGTCCATTCCGTAAATAGGAGTACCATCTTCATTAGTATCAAGTATGTTTCTAGTCGTTTCAACTCGATATGGTCCTTCATCAATGGATTTGAGAATATTGACACCATTTTCCTTTCCAAGGCAATACAATCTGATTCGTTGAGCCCAAGAATCGTAGTCAGTTCTGTCAAGCATGGGTGGACGAGTATCTGATCCAGCTGCTTGTACATCCTCGGCAACAGTGGAGATGACAGTAGGGACGTTGGTGGACATGTTATCAGATTATACGGGATTTTATAACTCAATGATTAAACCGGGAAATAGATTCTTTCACGGGATTTTACTAAATCAAGAGAAAACCGTAAACAATCACTCAAGTCGCTAGATGATAAAGCTCTAAGTCGCTAGAAACAAATTCACTAAGTCGCTACCAATTAATTCGCTAGACACCCAAGTCGCTAGAATCCCAAGTCGCTAACAGAAAAACAAGTCGCTAAGTAGTAACTCGCTACAGACCAAGTCGCTAACCAAATTTTGGCAGCAATTCGCTACACAAGTCGCTAGAGACACAAGTCGCTAAAGAGCAACTCGCTACTGACTAAGTCGCTACCACAAGTCGCTACCCGTAGTGGAGAGTCCACTACTTGTCCTTTAACTCGCTAGCTCTAACTCGCTAGCTTTTAACACTGTAAGTCGCTACAAAATAAAGAAGCAAGTCGCTATGAAGAAATGTTATCCGTGAACTAACTCGCTACCATGAAAAACCAAATAAACATCACTTTTCAATCCAAAAACAACCCAACCAAGATGATTCAAGCTTACCAAATGAAAACCTAAACACTTATGATGATTCAAAACACAAAAGTACCAACAAAATTCAAACTTTAACACTAGAGATCAACCAAATGATGCAAAAACCACTAAACTTTTTCAAACTCAAAAACCACCTAAAAACCACTATAAATCCAAAGATGTGCAAGATATGATCTAACCATGGCTCTTGATACCAATTGTAAGATATAACTTTTCACACACACATCAAACCATAACACAAGGTGGCGTATAAGATGGAATTCTAGAGAGAGAAAGTTAGAGGTTTAGGGAACTTAGTGAGAGAAAGTGAAAGATATTATTATGAGCTCCAACTCTCTACCTTGGAAGGTAGAGAGTATTTATAGTCTTACATAACTCGCCACACTTTGGGCTGTGGATCAGGCATACAGTGGGTAAAGACCCGTCCGTCCTCCACGGTGTTACTTAACTAAAATACTACTTAACTTAAAAGAACTACGACTACGAGCTTTCTAACGATTACATATACTTGAGGTGACCGACTCTTTAATACCGGGAATTTCTAATTCCTAACAAGGAACCCTAAACTATTACTACTCAATCAACTAAACATGCAAGCATGCATTTAATGACTAAAACACTAAACAATATTGAGCAGTACAATAATACCCATGCTAACCTCGGGCAGTCCAAAGATAATGATGGGTTAGCATTTAAATAATAAAGCGCATGCTGATCCTTGTCAGCTTCCACCCTTCAGCAGAAACACGGCACGGCTTTTACTCTTCAGTAGAATCTCTTCTTCAGCAGATTCTGCTTCTACTTCAGCAAAATCCTTCGGCAGTATTGACAGCAGAAATCCTTCTTCGCATAATTCCCAACAATCCTCCCCTAAACTGTAATTTGACTTGGTTAAGTTCCAGTTTCCTACCTTGATAGATCTTAGAGACTTCAGTACTAGAGGATTGTTCTCAAACATCAGTAGCAAAGAACCAATAATAATCTCATCTCTATGATGAGTAAACTTTGAAGCGCCGGGTCTTTGCAGCAACAATTTGACATATTATACATCAAGACTCATTAGTTGCATACTATTCTCATCACATCCAGGTGTGTTAACTCCTGAGAGAGGTGAATCATTGAAAATAATGGATTTGATGTCTCTTTACCAATAGCCATCTCTACTGGAGTAGCCAAATGTTTAAGTTCGAAAACTATGGTACATTGATAACCATCTGATTTATGAGCAAATCAGCAACTATATAAACGGATTTGATGTGTCTTTACCTGTAGCCGTTTGCTCAGGACTAGTCAATTCTTAGAATTGGTGAATTGATAACCAAATATGGATTCAGATGCCTTTACCACGAGCCATATACTTGTGGGCTAACCAATTCTTGGATTCCAACAAGGAATAGACCATGGTGAATTGATGACCATACTACTCTCAGCAATTAAGCATAGGTGGTTGCAGACCCTATGATTTTGAGCAAATCATTACCGCTATCAACAGATTTGATGTGTCTTTACCAAAGCTGTACCCTTTGGACTAGCCAACTCTTTAATACACACAAGGTATATCTGGTGAGTTAAAAACCATCAACAAAAAACAACAAACCTGCAAGAGAAAGTTAGTTTTTTTTTTTTTTTTTTTTTTTTTAACTAAGAAAACTAACAAAACAAATCAAACAAAACAACACAAAAGACTGTACATATTACAAAAGACAATGTAGATTACCGCATTCATGATGAAGATGCAGCTTGAGCTTGCAGAAGTTGAGTCTTGATCAATCTAACCAGTCGTTCAGCATCTGGTCTTTCATTTCCCACTGGATCTGGAGGAATTTCCAACTTCTGACACAGCATCCTTTCCATAAGTCTCTTGGACAATGGATAAATTCTTTCAGCAAACATGCAGACTGTGATTCCATCCTTTGTCTCAACTACATGCACACGAGGTAGGGGATAATATCTCCAGAACTCAACCTGCCATAGATGTGAGTTCTTCCAAATGAAATGCCCTTTACCATTGGGAGATTGAGAGTCAATCAGGACATGAAGATCTCCCAATAAGCACATCCCAGAACCTTGTGGTGCAGTATTGCAGTAATGTTTGGTGACGAGAGTGTACAAAGTAAGTATATCTGCCCTGTCTACCAAATGGAGTATTTCCTTCAAAAAGGTAAACTCCATTGAAGTTTTGTCCAATCGATGAATGACATTCATTTCACCATTTATTAGAGACCACTGGACCAACACATTTTGATATCCGTCAGGAAAATCAGTAGCAGACCCTTCTTTAATAAAGGTTGAGTCATCAGCCTTTAGGTCCAAAGGAACATGCTTGGGTGATGGCTTATTTTTCGATGCATGAGTCCTCGCTTTTCTCACAGATCTTCTCAGAGATGTGAGTTTTCTCTTGGCCATCCTCTTCATCCTTCTACCAGGGGTATAGATTTCCGAAGAAGGAAAATCTTTGGTTTCTTCATTAACTTCTGTAGTAGAACTTGAAGAAGTAGATGTGGATTTAGGTGAGACATCATCACGAAGGGCATGCATTCTTTCAAGCACCTTTCTTGCCTTTTTAGCTTTGACAGTTGTGGTTTTAGTTTCTTTAATCGAAACACCTCCTTCTGTATCAGTAGATCCCACAGATGGAGCAGAAGCTTGTACATTAGGTGCTTCGGAGGAAATGGTGGTCGGTTCAGCAGATGAGACCTTTTCAGTTGAGCTAGTGACTTCGGTAGAAGCTTCATCAGATATAACAGTAGGTTCAGCAGAAGTAACCTGGTCATTTTCCCCAACCAAAGTACTTTCTTTTGCAGCAGCAGATGCCACATTTGAGTTAGAAGGGGGCATAACTGGTGCGTCAGGGGAAACAGCCGATGGTTCAGCAGAAGGAACCTTGTTAGACGAAGGAGTGGCTTCAGAAGTTTCTTCAGAAGAAACCATTTGAGAGATCGTCTTAGGTGGAATATCATCAAAATTATCCACTATCTCAACAAACTTGGGTCTTTTGGCCTTTGGTGCAACTTCATTCCCAGCAATTCTTTTCAAGTTGGAAGATGGTGTTAAAGCAGAAGAAGAAGACTTCATAATCATATTGTACAAGTAAAACAATCTTGCATCAGGTAAAGCCAAGACTTGCTTCATTGTTAAACCACGGTTAAGCACAGTACAACTTTGATTTTTCACCGCAATCCTCATCTTTGTTTTCTTCTGAGCTTCAGTAAGAGGTCTCTCTCTCTCTCTTTGCCTTATTCTTTTCAGTACTCAGGGCTTTCCTTTTCGCAGCTGCTTCTTGCTTCCTTTGTTCTCCAAGCTCCATCATTCGAGCCACAAAATCTTCACTATCAAATTCCGCACCTAAGATACTTTGAGCAAGAGAAGGATTTGAAGTGGTTTGCTTAGTAAGAGCATCCCATTGTGCAGCAGGCATCCGAGTAGCTAACTCATCCAATTCTCTTCGTCTCTCAGGAGGCAAAATAGAAGTAGAATGATCTGCAAATTGTTTAGCCACTTCTTCACTTTTCTTCTGATCTGCAAACTCAGCAAATCTGCTTTCTTGTCCTTGCCTTTCTTGTTCAGATACCAGATCTGGACCAAGCTCATCTTCAATCACTACACCTTTCTCTTTATCAGTAGACTTATGAACAACATCAGCTGGTGGAGAAGCACCAATTTGAACTTCAGAGGAATCGTTTTGAGAGAGATCTTCAACAGGTGTGGTGAGGATATCAGTTGCAGGATCCAAATAAAAATTTCTTCCAACATGAAATACAACATGATCATTTGCTGAAGGGGTGGGACATGATGGTTCTTGAATAGGTACATGATGATAAGTTTCAGATGCAATATCCTCCATTAGAACCTCAGCAGATGTAGTATTGTCAACACTTGGTTTCTTGGAGACTTCAGTAGAACCCTTATGAAAGTGAGATCTCTTTCTTCTTTTATAAAGAACATGTTCCTCATCCTTTGAGGATTCAGCAACCACTGAGGAAGGAACAACTATCTCCTGAGCCACATCAGCAAAGATATTTAGAGAAGCAAGCCGAGAGTCCTCTTCCTCCTCATCAGAAGAAATGACTAACTTTCTTTTGCTACTCTTTTCAAGTCGCTCCTCTAGGTCCTTAACTTTATTCTGCAGTTCCTCAATCTTATCACCAAGAGTAGACTTGGTCTCTGTAAGCTCCTTTTTGAGATCAGTCACCTCAGCTGCATACCTGTTAACAAGATCATAGACAGATGTGAGAGTAATAGGGTCCTCAACTCCCCAGCAGATTGCTCTATGGTAATGGGAGTTTCATTGGACCTTTCAGTGGAAATAGGGTCATGCTCAAAATGAGGAGGTACTTCATCAAAAGGTTCCCTTTGAGGACTGGGTGTGGTCATCCTGTTCTAGTCAGACTCAAACTCATCAATTGAAGCCTGTGTAGGTGGTGGACTCGGTCTGGGTGATGGTACAGGTGGAGACTGGTCAGGAGCAATATGAGATGCTTCAGCAGTAAAAGAGGGACCCTCATCTATATTAACTGATGGATTGCCATCAGTAGCAACATTTGAAGAGGGTGGGATATTAGCAACATTTTCCTCATCAGCAGCCTCATTGCCATGAGGCAACATAGCTGCTGACAACGGATGATGTGCCCTCTCAAAGTTAGTTCTCATAGAGGCAAATAGTTTAGCTGAAAGAGCTCCTATGGGATTAAAGGCCTGGACTTGGGTAGAGGTGTCTATGATTATTTGTAAGAATCTAGGGTACATTAAAAACTTATGTTGTTTCATGTTTATATTTTCAACCATATTATCAAAAATAAATTTAGAAAAATTATAAGTTATCCCTTGAGATAGACACACAATACCACAAGCCAATTGCGTAGAGAATTGATCCCACACTCCAGATTTGTTGCTAATGCACTGAAGCAGAGTGTGAACTAAAAATCTCCACATAGGGCAAAAATGCTTTTTCAACCATATGTCCGTTCTTGTACCTTGATACCCAATGGCTCTCAGCCCAGAGAGAATCACCTCTGTACTTAAGTGATAAACCCCATCAGCATCATCCAAATTAAGCTTTCTCCTTATCAGGTCCTCCGTTACCACGTGCTCTGTTTCATCAATCAAAGCGACAATCTCTGTTTCACTTCGTTTTTCAGCAGATTCCCAAAATTGTTTAACCAACGATTCATAAATCCCATCAGGGGAATGTGTTAGGGCAAAGTGAATCTTAGACCGCTTCAGGAACTCCACCATAGGTTCATACAATTCATCGCCCTTTGCTTTACCCAGAAATGTAACTTTATTGTGATATTTCTTGAATTGAAGAGCCATGAGAGATATGTGATTTTAGGGTTATGATTTTTGAACTGAAGAGGGAATTGTTTCTTTTGAAGTGGAAGAAATGCGTTTAGAGGAATGGTAACCGTTACCAAGAATATAGTCAAAAGTATGAGAACTTTAGTTGACCATATCCTACGTGTATTTCAACTTGACCAACGACAAATTAACGCTTCAGCAGAAACACATAGCCAATATGCTGAAATAATATGCTTCGGCAGAAACCACCCCAAGACTAGAATATCTTCGGAAGGATTCTAGAATTACTGTGCCAACTAACTCGCATTAAATTGCATTAACCCTTGCATCCGTCTATTTAATCATCCCAATGCATACTTCTCTTCATTAAAAACCCCCAAATATCATCACAAACCCTAATTTCAACAATGCTCCAAAATTAACCACAATCAACCATGAGTACTAAACCAGAGGTTGTTAACCCAATCTCTTCTCCATCATCATCATCAT
Source organism: Chrysanthemum seticuspe (assembly GCA_019973895.1). Classification (NCBI taxonomy): domain Eukaryota; kingdom Viridiplantae; phylum Streptophyta; class Magnoliopsida; order Asterales; family Asteraceae; genus Chrysanthemum; species Chrysanthemum seticuspe. Next base: position 51,348,396 of record BPTQ01000007.1, read on the forward strand.
CCAGTGATTTCCTGCAGTTTTGGTCATGTCCACCTGACCCTCGTCCTTTGACATCCTCATTTCTCCCTCCTTCTGAAGATGACAGTGTAGTGGATCCAAGTGAGTCTTCTGATGACTCAGAGGAACCCACTACTGAGATAACTTCTTACTCCCAACCTCCAGCACCTCAACCTCAACAAAGGCCTCGAGCCGAAGGGGAGGTGGTGCTCACTCTACCTGCGCCATGTTTTGGTGCAACTTCACACATCGTATAGAGGAAGAGCTAAAGGAAGGTGGATGGATTGCATTTTGGTTGAAATCGATAGATGAAACACAAACGAAACTTTATGTTTCTTCAACACCATTTGTGGTCATCGTCATCATCATCGTTTGCATCAGTCCATCTTTCCATTTTGATCCTTAGCATCTTCGTCATATCGGTCAAGCATATCCAGCCATCGAGATAGAAGGAATGGGTGGTTATGCAAGTTTTTACAAACGCATATCCAGCATCTAGTGTGAAAGATGTGAGCGATCATGTATATCCAACAGCCCGTTAGATGTTGGAATAGATGATATGAACTAGATTAGGATTAGTAGATCATGTATAGCGCTTTTCTAGTAGTTGCATTGAAGTTGATTGTAAGTTGTAAGCTGTAAGCTGTAGCTTGAATGAATGAATGAGCAATTTGACTTCAATTTCTTCTCTTCAGCACTTAATTTTCAGAGGAAACAAGCTTTTAAGCTTACTAGACCATATACCAAAGGACCACACGTGATGAACTTGAACTGAATAGGGCATTCTGCAAAACAAACTCAGAGAAACACAAGAACAAAACAGAGACAAAACAGACTAAAAAATTATTAGCAAGTTAGTGTTAGCAAACAGAATATACACAAAGTTTACTACAAAATCCTCCCCTGAGGCATATGCCTCCCCTGAGGCCTATGCCTCCCCTTAAACTTTGCAGTTAAGGGATCCTAACAGAGGAGAAAGATCCACCTTTGTTCTTGGGTTTCCATTGAAATTTAGGTCCCTTATCATTCCAAGAACAACCTGTTGAGGGCTTAACAGTAGTACCCCAACATCCTTTCCCATTATTCATAGAGTCAACATATGCAGGCCAATAACCATGTTTAAAATATGGGCTAGTAGGTTGCACATAAGGTCTATCAGCTGATCTCCTCCAGGGAGAGTCAGTATAAGTAGCTTGTGGGACATAAGGAGGAGTATTATTAACATTGGTCCACATTGGTCTATGTTTCTGCTGAGTAGCACATCCACCCAATCTTTTCTCATAGAAATCACAATCCTTAATTAAATGAAGTTTACTTCCACACACAAAACATGTCTTCCTTTTGGAAGATTTATTTAACAAAGCAGATGTTCTATTACATGTAGAAGTACTTAAACCAGAAACATTAAAGGAATTGTTTTTAACAGACATATTATGCAAAGATTTAAAGGACAAGTCTTCAGGGGAAACAGGCTTGGAAGTAGATTCCTCAGCAGCTACCCTAGAAGGCTTGTAGATAGACTTGGGTGTAGGCTCAGGTGAGGGCTTAGGAAGGTCTGACTTATCACTTGAATCACAGCTGGAAGTAGACCCTTGATCCGATGAATTGTCACTGTCAGAGAAAGAGACAAAGTCATAAGATGAAGCATCGGTGTCTGGCAAGTCTTTTGACTTTTTGCCATACAGATGGTGTGATCCATCAAAGTCAACAGTAATGGTCAGGTCAGTGGGCATGAATTCACCTCTAATAGGTCCAGGGACAGCATGTAAATCACCTTCCTTTTTAAAGTGTTCTAAGCCTGCAGGTGTAGATTTACGTCCATCTTGCCTAGCTTCCAATCCTACATACTTTTGAAAACCTAAACCTATTCCAGAGTTCACTGACTGACTATTATAGAGTTCTCTAGCTAAATTGTCACCTGATATTAACCATTGTTTATGTCTAGCTATTTCCTCAGCTAATTTCTCTTTAAGCTCTAGATTCTCAGTAATAGTATCAGCTTTTTCCTTTTCAGTGCGTTTAAAGTTAATGTTCGCAATATCTAGATCAAATTGTAGCACCTTTATCTTTTCTTCATAAGCTATCTGATTCTTTTGAAACCAAACCTTTTGTCTTTCTGATGTTTTTAACGAAAGTTTATAAGCTTCATTATCAACATAGCATTCATTGTATTTAGGTTTCATAGTATCATAAGCTTCTTTTAGTTCATTGTATCTTTCACTACAACCAAATATACAGTTGTGTACCTGAGAGAGTCCCATCAAGGCAAACTGATCATGCCTATCTTCTGAAGTACACCTTGCCAGCAATCCAAGCTTCTCAGTATCAGCAGCTTCCTCATTCACAGGTTCATGTGCAGCCCAGTTGACCTGTTCATCCAAGGTGACAAGAGCTGCTGAAGTTCTAGCTTCCTTCTGATTCTGCTGATAGGAATTGTAGTTAGCTCCCTCTCCACTCTTCCTATCTTTGCATTCCCTAGAAAATGACCCATCTGGTGACAAGAGAAACACTTGACCTTTCTCCTGTCAAAACGAGTTGGATCCTTTCCCTTGAAGTCAAACTTTCTTCCTGACTTCTCTTCAAACCTTTTGATATCTACTGAAAGCATGGCCACCTGCCATTTCAGCTTCATCTCCTCCATCTCAAGTGGGTCCACCTGTCAAAGTCTTCATAAACAAGATGCTGCTGAGTATCATAATCAGCAACAAATGAATGAAGCACATCCTCCAATACACTACCAGTTTTAGCTTGAGGGCATGATGGAGTGGGACGATAAGATGATGATGGTGAGTAAGATGGACTTGAAGCATGCATCATCATATTGGAGTGTGATGTCCCAACAAAGGCTGTATGACCAGAAGAGGATGCACGGTAGGGAGATCTGACATCAGGTTCAAGAGATTTGAGTTTGTTGTTGATGAGTGTGTAAATACTCATCGTTTTTGGTTAAATCTGAACTGCAAAACGTTTAAAAATGCTCAGAAATGCATCAAAATACTGAAAATATTCCAAAATTGCATTTTATATGTTTCAGATGCAAAATGTTTAAAAACAGATGAAAAATGAGCTAAGTTTGCATAATTGGCAGTTTCAGTCCCCCAAGTTTCAAAAATTGTCAGAAATAGTCCCTGAGCACTTAATTTCAAAAGAAAAATCACCAAAGGTCCTTTTAAAATCATAAGTTGTCAAAATTAGTCCTTTGGTGAAAAATATCAAAAGTTTTGAGAAATTACAAAATTGGTCCTTTAAGCTTCATAAATTACAGATTTGGTCCCTGGAATATTTGAGATTTGCAGTTTGATCCTTGGAATTTTCAGAGATTGTCAAAACCTACCCTTGGATTACATTTGTAGAATTTACATTCGTGGTCCCTGAAATTTTCAGTTTGGCAGTTTTAGTCCCTATGTTAGCCTTGGATTACAACTCTTATCCTAAGTCCTAATATCTAACCAAGCCCAAATAAAAAAACCTTGGCCCAAATCCATTACCCGGTCCACCCATCCAACCCAACCCTTTTACCCGGTTTCAATAAACAAACCCGCCCAAGTTTAAATAAACAAACCCGCTCACGGGATACCATCTCCATCATCACCCCTACACCTGCAACTTCTGCCATTTCTCCATCATCACTTCCCACCCTTATCACTCCAAACACCCCAAGCCAAGGTGCATTTAATGCACCTTCAACCTAACACTCAACCCCCCAGCTGGCTTATACTCATTTTGGCGCCAAAACCAATTAAACGGCCAAGATGATATCTAGGCATCCAATGGTCCATATTATTGTTGGGAACTGTTCAGAGATGAGAGAGAAGGAGTTTGGAGTATAAATAAAGGAAGAAGAAGAGAGATAAAGAGAGCACTTAGTTTTTTTTCAAAAATGTATGTCGTTTTTCAAATTCTTAGTCTTAATTAGATTGTTAGTTGTATTTTCAAGTTTCAGTGTATTAAGTTAACTTGTTTCAGTGTATTAAAACTCATTTTAAGTATTAATTCAAAGTTGTGTTAAGATTTCATATTTCATGGTTACTGTTGAATATTTCAGTTTCAATTTCATATACTCAAGCTTCAAACAGCTTATTTCTCAATTCCAATAAGCTTGTACAAGCTTCTCATAGCTTTTTATAAGCTTATATTTAAGTTTCAAGTCATTTTGGAATTTGGTCAATGAAAGTCAAAATGGAGCAAAAATGGGTATGAAATGGACAATGGGTGAAGCAGTGCTGGATTTGGGTTGATAATGAGCTGTTTATAGGATAGTGATACTTGTGTTCTATGTTTGATTGATATCAAGCCATTGTGGCTAAGGACATTTGTAAGTCATTTTCAAGTTATATAGTATAATCTGTATATGTGGCTTAGAATAGTTTAAATCTGTTAATTAGTTGTATTTAGGACTAGTAAACTTAGTTTGATCATTAAAACAAGTTGGTTCAGTGTTTGGATCATTTTAATTGCTTATCAGTTGTTTAAAGGTGTGTTTGGATTTACTGCTTAAACTATGGTTTAGGTTTATTCAGTGTTAGGTTCTTGTTGTTTCAGGCTTTATTAGCTCATTTGAACTCATATCTGTCTATAAATTGTGTCTGCAAAGCTCAAAGTCAATTTCACCATAGATCTGTCTCATTAGCTTATCTGTTGTGATTTTGGAGATTCAAAAACTGGTTTGGTGTTTAAAATTCATAAATATAGCTTTCAGTAGTTTCATTTCATCATAAAACTTCACAATCAATCCACAAATTGATTGCAAAGTTCACATAAGTCAACTTTTCAAATCTGTCAAAAAAGTCAAAAGTGTAAAAATCTGTTTTGAGCCCAAATGGAGTGATTTTTCTTGGATTCATTTCTGAGCCAAACTTAGTGAAATTGTAGGTTTTAAAACTTCAGCTGGTCTATTTCATTATTATCATTTTTGTGGATTTTTACAAATTTTTTAAAAGCTTCAGAAGGGCTTGTCAATGTGGCCTCAGCTGCCCTGTTCACAAAACTCAGTGTAAACTGAGTTTTCTCAGTTTTATGCAGAGGTTGCACAGAGCTCATAAGAGTGTGCCTAGGTCTGATCTTTGGTTTGTAAGTAGCCACCTAGGTCTAGTTTAGCTCTCCATATTTGGTTTTTGATTTCTAGCTTATTTGAGTGCTTATTCTTAGGCTGCAAGTAGTGGCCTAAAAACTGTTTTTGCACTTAAACTCAAATAAGCCAAATCTTGGTATTTAGCAATTCAGTGGTTAAGAGCAGTTGAGATTAGTTGTTTTCTAGTAGTTATAGCATATTATAGCTTCTATTTTAGTTTGGTAGCTTATTTGTGGTTTGTGGCTTATTTGGAGTGCTTATTCACTAGCACTTGGCATAGCAGTTGCATTTTCTCACACACAACCTACTGTTTTTATATTTTTCCTAGATTCTAAATATTATTTTAGGCTTATCTTTCATTTTTCAGATTTTTCCAAGTCAGTTTGCTATTTTTCTTGATTTAAATCAGTTTTTAAGCCTTTTTAATTAGTATTTAATACAAATAAATCAGAAGTTTCAAAAAAATAATTTTTCATTTTTCTTAAGTTAAGATAAATATAAAAAGTCAAAAAAATATTTTTCCAAATTTTTCTTAGTTAAATTTGTATTTTTAAGCAATTCAAGTAGTTTTTAATAGTTTTTAATTCCTTGAAAATACAAAAATAATCAGAAAAATACAAAAATAGTTTTGAAAATTCTCTTTTGTTATTTTAGATTTTTCCAAATCAAAATTTTATTTTTCTAGCTTTATTTCATATTTTCTTGTATTTTAGGTTATTATTAAATAGTTAAAAATAGTTTTTAATTAATAATAATTAGATAAATAGTTTTAAAAATAATTTTTCTTTTTCAAAAAATTTTCTTTTATCATTAGGTTTGTAAAAATATCATTTTCATATTTTTAGGGTTAATATTGATTTAGTTTCACATTTTCATTTGTACGTCGCGTAGTTTTTAATTCAGTTTTATAAAAGAAGAAATCAAAAACATCATTTTGCAAATAGTGATAGCGTTTATTTAATATTTCTTATCTTTTTAATTCTCTTTAATTTGCATTTAAGCCTTTGTAATTATAGGCTTTTTCTGTAGTTATAATAATCACAAATCTCTTTTTCTGTTCAAATCTCTCGATCACTATTCGTTTGGTGATTCTTCGCATAGCTCGCTGGGACATAACGACCCGGGGAAACACTATACTCTCCAGATCTTCATTGCATTCGTTTCCGGACTGTTTTAAGTTTGTTACGGTCGGCCATTCACAAGTGGTCGACTTGAGTGATAAAACTTGACTGTTCGGGAGCAAATCAAGGAGCTTGGTAGTGTTGATTTCCATGATTAGCTCCTCGGTTTTGATTGTTGTTACCATTGAAACGGTTTTGATTATGGTTTTGTTGTTGAGATTGGTTGAAACTGGGAGGTCCGAGATAATTGTTTGAACGGTAGCTAAGAAGATTTCGATCTCCTTGCGGTTGATTGTAGTTCCCTGTAGCAGCATAAACATTCTCATGTGCGTAGCCACCGGCGGCTGTGCACTCGGAATAAGAATGTGGACCTCCACAAGTCTCACAAGTCGGGTGTACCGCTTTCACTTGTTGATTTTGACTAGACAGATGCATTTGGTACATTTTTAACATAGCCGTGTTCAAATCATCAACTTTCTTATGAAGATCCGTATCGTGAGAAGAAGACGAATTTGATCTAAATGATTCACTCCTTTCGGCGGTAGAATCCCAATAATTGTGATGAGCGGTCATGTTCTCAATAAGATCGTAACATTCTTCGGGACGTCTTTTCATGAAAGTTCCACCGGCAGCAGCATTGATTGTATCACGATGTCTCAATGTCTAACCGTTATAAAACGTATCAATTTGAGTGACAAGCAACATGTTAAGATTTGTACATCGATCAATTGCAAGCTTATATCGTTCCCAAGCTTCAAACAAAGATTCATCGAGATATTGTCGGAAATTACTGATATCGTTCCTCAACTTCGTCACCATCGACGGTGGAAAATACTTTGCCAGAAACTTCGAAACCATTTCCTCGAAGGTATGAATCGAATTCTTCGGGAGTCGATCAAACCAAGAAGTGGCATGATGAGTCAAAGAGTATGGGAAAAGATAGAGACGAAGGGCGTCATCAGAGACCCCATTTTGTTTCATACTCTAGGTGACGGTTAAAAATTTATCAAGATGCTTGTTTGCATCGTCATCGGGTAAACCATGAAATTGACAACTGTTTTTTACTTGATCTATCATATGATGTTTCAAGCTAAAATCGGTAGCTTGAATATTAGTCGGTGCAATGGGTCCTCCCCTCCCGTACATTGTAGGTTGACATAGCTCCTCCATCGTTCGGAGATCGGGAGCTACATTTTGATTAACGGGAGGAGGATTAGGACCGGGGTTTGGTGGTACGTTGGGAGCAGCCATATTACGTAACTCGGGTACGTTCTGATTCTGATTCTGAAGTCGTCTTGATCGAGAGCGAGTGCGCATGCACTTAAAAACCAAGGCAATTAAAAGAGACCGGTATTCGAAAACACAGTGAACTTAACCAATAATCCCAAGTGAATAAATCACCTCTATAAGACAAACGCACAAGCGGAGAAGCTTTTTTAGGTCAGCGCGAAGCTTATTAAAAAACCCGCCTCTTTTCAGCCGCAATTTATTGTCAGGCCGTCCTTATACCCACCACACAGTTTGTTTATCCGATAGAAATAAATCAATTCACAAGCGACACAAAGGCAAGTTTTTGATCTTTAGTTCGGGAACTTATTAATGATAACACCTCCGTTGAGAATGTTATATAATTGGTGTCTTCTATTTAAGCTCAAAAACAAAAGAGAAAATCTTTTTGTATTTTTATTATGATATATATATATATATATACAAAAGAAAAAGGAAAATATTTTTTACTTTTTTGATTTTTAGAAAACTAGTAACTTCACGAAGGAAGGATCTCGAGTCACTAATCGTCAAACCTCTAACGATATTGTCGCGACACAACCTCCCCGGCAGCGGCGCCAAAATTTGATTCGTCGAAGTGTAGTCTTAGGGGTATTTGTGTATGGATAAAACCACAATATCGATATCAAAAATAATCACGAAGATAGATTAAAAATTCCTTTAGGAAAAAGAATATTAAATCAAATCCCGTGTGTGATCGTGATACGGATTAGTCAACCCGAATCGTTTCCCAATGAGGCGTGAATTGCCAACGTCGTTTTTGGTTTGGAATTCTAATGCTCGATGTTTTGATTTTTTGAATTTGATTTTATAAACTACGGGAATTGGGAAAGTAATTAAGGGAATCTAATCTACGGGAAATCCTAATTACGATAATTAACTAAAACGTAATAAACGAAACGTAAATAAAATGCAACTACGTTTAATCTATATCTAAAAATGTCCTCAAATTATTTTTACTCTAAATATGCAATTTGAAAACTATTTATGAATTAAAACTAATTTTTTAGGATTTTTCTGGAATTTATTTGGATTTAAAACTAATTTTTTAACTTTTAAAACTAATTTAAAATACTAAAAATTATAAAAATTAAAGGGAAAATTATGAAACTATTTTTCAAAAATCTAAAATAACTAAAGAGAATTTTCAAAACTAATTTTATATTTTTCTGATTAATTTTCTATTTTCTACGAATTTAAAATCTATTTAAAACTAATAAATGGCTAAAAATTACAAAATAAGCTAGAAAAAATCTAGAAAAAATATTTTTTTGCTTTTTGTATTTATCTTAATCTATGAAAATAGAAAATTTATTTTTTTGAATATTTTCTGAATTAATTGTAATAAAAGCTATTTAAAAAGTACTAAAAACTGTTTTAAATTGAGAAAAATACTAAACAGTGATGAAAAATTATGAAAAATTCAGTAAAAGTCTAAAATATTATTCTAATTTTATGAAAAATATAAAAACTATGGCTTATGTGTAAGGATAACAAGCTATAGTGTAAACTGATTTCAAATAAGTTATTTTGAAAAAGCTAATGAGTGTAATAAGCTACCAAACTGTTACTGAAGCTAATTTATACTAAAAGTACCTAAAAGCAACTGATTACAGCTACTCCTAACCTCTAATGTGCAAATTATCAAAGATTTATGCTAACTGCTTTCTAACTAAAACAGGCCTTAACCCCCTATCTTGCAGCTACTGCACAAGCTTATCTAATAAGCTAAAATGAAAATCAGATCTGTGGACCTCAAGACCACCAACCAAAGATCAGTTGGACCAAGTTTCAGATACTACCAAGCTAAAATGAGGCTTTAAGAGCTTCAGCAAATAGCCTGCTCACACTCAATTTAAGTTGAGTGTGTGCAGGGCAAAACTAGGCTTAAAGAACAGCTTAATTGGAACTTATAAAGACTTACAAAAATTTACCAAAAATCAGATTTCAAAAGTTGACCAACTGAACTAGTTTATCCCAAAATTTCACTTGAATTGAACCAAAGATGAAGCTATGAAAGGTCTATACAGTTTTGTGAAAACCTGTTTTGACACTTTTGACTTTTGAACACAGATTTGAAATTTTGACTAAACTGAGATTTAAATCAAAATGAATGACTGATTATGATGTTTAGTGATAATATGGACCTAATGCAAGCTAGATTACTAATTTTTATACCTATAAGCAAAATCTAACTAACTGATTCTTACAGAAATGCAAATAAGAGCAGATTCAATATGATTTTGACTTCTAGAGTTCTATTATGCAAATTAATGACTATTCTAGACTGAACTAAGCTAAGTTCTATTAATTCAACTCAAAACTTATACTACTTAAACCTCTAACACCAATTTGATACCTGTACCAAACACTATTTAAGAAATTGAAATGCAGATTTAAACCTATAAACTACTTAACAATATTCAATCTATCTAAAGCTCACCTAGTTATAACTAATTGCAGAGATTAAAACAAGTACAAACACAGAATCAATAAGCTCAATTTTAATACAGTTTTGAACTCAAAATAAGATAACAAAGTGCATTCAGAACTTACATATGTCCTAGCCACAATGGCTTGCCAATCACAAGTAATCACTATCCTAACCTGACTTCAACCCTAAATTATACTAAATCAACCCAAATCCATAGCTATCTCAGCAACACAGATCAATTCACCCATGATTCTGAACCTTTGACTTTTGTTGACCAAGATGTAGTTTGAGAATAGAAACTGAGTAGGTAGTTTATGAACACTCAAAAAGCTGTTAATGAACTTGTAAGAGCTTTTAGAAACAAAAACTTAAGCTAAAAACCGTTTAATAATAGATTTGAGATATTTTTTATTTTTGAAGTATTTTTCTTATTTTTTTGTGATTTTTGATTTGAGAAGATTATAAACTGGAAAATGTTTAACAACTTAATTAAAGAGGATATGAGATTCAATTGAACAGTAAACAGAAACAATTTGAATACAGAATTCAGCAGATTTTATTAATGAAAATGTTGAGTACAAAAGTGAAATTCTAATAATGAAATTAACTAAAACATTGAAATTAAAATACAGAGATTACTACTACTCTCTACTCTCTCACTACACTCTACTTTCTATCACTAAAAACTACTTATCCAAGCTGTGAATGAAAGGGCTATATATAGCTGAGCTGAGAAGATTCCAGAAGAGAGGTTTGTGCTTCTTTGAGTGTATTGATAGCCATTGGATCACCTTCCACGTATCCCTTTTGATCTCAACCCTTGGATTGCACATGCCACATAACTTCGACCAATCAGGGAGCAGGGATTGGAAATGTATCACACGGATTGGTGACCTGGCACTGGCACATGTCAGGGGGTGTCATAATGTGTCAGGGAAATGACAGAATTACCCTTAATTGTAGTAATTATGCTTAATTGAACGAAGGGTGTTTTAGGGTTCATAGCTGGGTGGGAATTGGGGGAGTTTTGGGCGCGTGAGGGTTTTTTTATATTATTTTGATTTGTGTTTGACCCATTGACCGGGTCTTAAGTGACGGGTTGACCAGGGTAAAAACCGGGTATGGGTAATTTTAGTGTTGGACCGGGTAGAAGTGTTAACAGACTTGGGCTTTGAGTATTTTTGGCTTGAGGTGTAATAGTTTGGTTAGTTTGGATTATTTTTGTGATCCGGATATAATCATAAGGGCCATAAGTGTAAAATCTGAAATATCAAGGACCAAAGCTGTAATCTGAAGATGTTATCCAAGGGTCATTCTTGCCAATCTCAAATAATCCAAGGGCTGAATTTGCAACTTCTGAAACTTCAGGGTAGATTCTGCCAAATGCTCAAAGTTCAAGGACTGATTCTGACAATTCTTCAAATTTGATCCTATCTTCCAAAAATCATCCTCAGAGAATAAAATCTTCACAAATGCACAATTTCGACCTTCCGGCTCAGCTTAAACTCTCTTAATCTCTCGTGCTCGGATTTTCGTCTGATTTAGCTTCTTTTGTGTGTTTTGACATATCCGTACCTGCACAAGCACAAACTCAAGAAAACAATGAATATTAGCAATAAACGTCTCTTTCTTGGTTATTTTGAGTTTTATTTGATAAAGAAATGATATGTGTTTTTGCACATATCACAGCCCTACATGTTTTAGAACAACTTTCAAAGTTTTGTACCTCAGAGTCAGAGAAAGCCATGAGAGCAATTTCAGTAGACACAAGAGCAGCATCTGAAGATTCTTCTTCTTGTTCATCAGCCATGAAACTCTAATCATAGCTCACATCATCAATCGCCAACATTGCCTTTGGTTCTTCCATAGTTGGTTCCTTCTTTTTCTTGTACCAAGTAGACCTGTTGTCCTTGGTCTTTGGTCTTCTACATTCTCTAACAAAGTGTCCCAACTTGTGGCAGTTAAAACACTCCGCTTTCTTCTTATCAAATCCTGCAGTTTCACCACCATTGATGTGAATAGGCTTGCTAGTCTTCTTGTAGAATTTCCTAGCCCTCATGCTAAGAAGAGCTATCTGCCACTTTATGTCCATCTCTTCCAAGTCATCTTCATCAATTTTCTCTATGTCTTCATGAGTTAGTATAGAGCCATTAACTTGAGTGGAGATAAAAGCATAAAAGGTAGAATCTCCAATACTAGCAATCTTCTTCTTTGAACCTGCAGTGGTAACACTAACATTACCAGTGGAAACTGTAGAACCAGCAGTGGCAATATCATCATCACAGTCATCTTCAGAATCATCACTGTCAACAGAGGTTGACATCAAAGTCAAGCTGCTTGAGCTTGTACCAAGTTTCCCTGCCTTCTTCAGTCTTTGTTCAATGAGTTTAAAGGTGTTGTAAAGATCATTGAGCTTTATTGTTTCAATGTCTGCTTTGTTTTCCCAGACTGTAACATTAGTTTGAAACTCTGAAGGCAAACTTCTTAGAAACTTCAAATTGAGGTCTTCCTTTTCTACCTCAATGCCAAACACAGTCAGTTGTGTGATAATCTTCTGGAGTTTGATGAAGATGCTATCAAGTGAGTCATTGCTTGAAGCAGAGAAGTTTTCATAACTTTGCTTCAACAATGTCTTTTGTGTCTTCTTTGTAGCATCATTACCACCAAACACTGAGCAAATCTCTTCAAAAAGTTCTTTTGCAGTCTTAAACTTGCTGAAAGCTATGATCTGGTCTTTAAGAAGAGTCATCAGCAACAAACTTCTAGCCTTAAGATCATTCTTTTTCAATGCCTTTTCAGTACTAGATTCAGGCACAAAAACAGTCACCACTTCTGTGTCACCAACCTTCTGAGTACTAGTCACAGGCTTGAAAGAATCACCAATTAAGATGATCTCCCATAGAGCATAGTCTTGAATGAGAAAGTATTGCTCAATTAGTATCCTCCACATCTCAAACTCATTAAGTTTGAGCTTAGGTAGCCTTGGTGTAGAGGAGTTGGACTGGTTGTTTTCCATCTCCATTGAATTTAGTGAGAAGGTTAAGCTAATTCCTTGGATCTTCTAAAACAAAATATCAGAACCTTCGCTCTGATACCACTTGATGGATCTGGACACACACCTTGTGTCAATGATATTTTTTATAATATTAATAAGCACGCGGAATTTACTTAGTAATACTTAGAAAACGGATTTTATGATGTATTGTAAATAAACACAGATTAAACACAAAACTTAAGCTCCAATATTATTAATGAATAATATGAGTGATCTTGCTTATCACTAGGGTTACACCTTGAAGCCTTCGTGAATAATAAGTACGTAGATAAGTAGGTTTGTACGTACCTAAGACAATGACCTAGGACCTCCTTTTATAGTACAAGGAGTCCTTTACAAGATAAGTATAAAGCTAACAATATAGAATATACACAAGATCTTTTCTATACTTATCTAGATACGTTCTCTTAACCATTATCTAATAGCAGTGGTAATAATGTACCAGCAGTGATAATACGTTTCCACTGCTGTGCTATCCAAGCAGTATCTTACACAACTATCAGTGGTAACAGATTATTCCCAACAACCCGTTTTGTTTATAAACGACTCAGACCATGGAATTGTGAATAAAATGCTAGAATTTGGTTTTATGGAGATGGTAAATTAAAAAACCGTATGTGTTCAGCAGATGTGTATAGAGGGTGGGTTCAAGGGATGTGTTCAGGAGGTGGGTTCAGGGTATATTCGATGGGTATGACAAACATTCAAGACAAAAAGGCCATCAGCTTCGATACTAGGCTCATGACACATATGTTGCTTTCATAATGTTGTTCATTTCTATAGTTTGTGGGTTTTGATTGGAGCAGCAATTGAAAACAACACAAGATTTCATCACCAACAAAAATTAGCATGGTTTTGAGTTCCACCAACATTGTTGAGTTATTTAACTTTTTTAGCCAAATCTTTGATTTTTTTTTATTTTTGATTTTTTTATTTTTTTTACTTTGATGATTGGATGTAAATTGGTTTGTGTGGTTTTGTTTATTTGTTGCAAATTTTTGTGATTTTTATCTTAATATTTAAAATTAGTTTTTAGTTTTTTTTTTTTTGGGATTGTTGGATTCATGTTTTTTTTTACGTCATTCCCTGTCTTGAAAGTGAGCTAATGTTGACTTAATTGAGCAGTGGTTGAGAATTAAAAGTATCTTTTGTATTGATGAGCTAGGTTTAGCTATATATTATTAGTGTGTTAGTAGCGGTGTTTGATTACGTATAGGTAGTAAGAACATGTACACTTTTACGTCTGAAGGATTATTTAAGAACAAGGATTATATATGTTTCCATTTTCAGTTTTACATCAGAGGAGTTGTTCTACCTGTTAGATCAACACTTTTCTGATGCGTTACCAAATCATCCATAATTTCTTTATTGGATTTAGAACTTCCTTCAGGCAAATCACCATTGTCATGTTATTACTTTTGTAGAGTAAGTATGTGTACAGTGCAATTTCATATTGAGTTAATTCATTGTTTGGCGTTTTCAGTTTTGAAGGATCTAAATCATGCTATTTTTAGGTAAGTCTACAACGACAGGGATTGCAGACCATGCACAAGATCACTTGGGAGATGTGGTGTACGTTGAGTTACATGAAGTTGGGGCAACTGTAACCCAAGGTAGCAGTTTTGGTGCAATTTGGTTCTAATGTGGAGTGTTTTGGTAAGCTTAACTAAGTAGCTTAGACTTTTAATTTATAAGCAGCTTAATAGCTTATGCGATATTAAAACACAATAAAGAAGACTGTACTTTTATAACTTTATGTATGATTCACGAGTTTATGTGTGTAACAGGTTTCAGATTTCCCTTCCAAGATTCTTTTCTTTTGCGCGTTAGCACCAAGAAGTGGTGGACAAAGTCCAGTAGTTTTGTGTCACATAATATACAATAATATGAAAGAATTACACCCCGAGTTTGTTGCAAAACTAGAGGAACATAGAGGCGCATGAAGATGGGTTTGTGGAAGAACGAGTGGGAGGTAGTGACGTAACAATTGCTGATGAGAATGAAAAGAAGACTATTGTTTTGTATGATCTGTTGAAAAACGTTCCACGATCACTGTTCCTGTTTTAGTTAATTTTGACTTCCTTTTAGGGTCTAAAATTAAGTTTATAACTATACTTGCATGTTTGGAGCTGGTAATAGAAGAATTGAGAATCTGGGAACAAGTGACATTTACCCCGAATGTGAACAAGAAATTTATATACTTTTATACAATAGTAATTTTTATTCATCCGATACAACATTTTATTATCTCTCTTTTGTGACATGCTGATTAAAAAACAGAAGGCAACATGTGATAATGGAGGAAAGAGGAGGAAATGAGATATGGAGCACCACGATCACAAACATATCAAAAATATCAAACAATCTCGATTCAGTACCAAACTTGCTCACCAAGAAAGTTGTTTATGTCGATCAAGATACTTTTAACACACCCTCTTTAACCTCTGCTTATGCCCGTACTATCAAGGTACATACTTTTCATCATATAATATAGAAATAATTGAGTTTGTTTGATCAGTTTTCACATATGTTGTTTTATACAAGTTTAACTAGCCTGATTTTGGTGGTTAATATGCATTGTTGGATTCAATTTGAGTCTAGGTCTCGTGCCAGAACCAGGATTAGAAGTGGTCGGGTACACAGTTTGTTATAAACTGTGTGTCAAATAGATCTACAATTGTTTACCTTTAACCAAAATACCAAACAGAATTTGATCTTTTGATTTATTTTTTTGTTTTCTGCACACCACTCGTATGTATATTGATTTATATATATTGCATATATGTTTGATGGTCCATAATGTACAAAGATTGAATGAAGATAGGAAGTGTTGAATACTACTGTTGTTATGTTGCTTGTTCGTGGTTTCTTGTTCTGATACATGTCAGGTCTAGTAGTGCGTAGTCACTAACCATTGACCTTTTCTGTTACAGGGCTTTCTACTTGTTCAATTGCTATTCAATTAATTTGTTGATTATATGAATGGCCATTTTGTATGTATATGAATATTTTAGTGAAATATACCGTTACTGGTAGCAGTAACTAGTTTTCACTTAATTATTAATTTGTATAAATATTATTCCGCTTTTATATGTTATGATGTGATTACTATGCATATAATTTAGTCTTATAAGTGAAATATATGGCTAATTCTTTACAATTTGTATTCTCGTAATGTATAAAGTATCCTATCACACTCAAATGTTTTTCTTTTCGCGTTTATATGTGTATCTGATCTGATGTACCTTTAGTGCTCATAACTGAAATATATAGTTAGCTAATATGAGTTCATTATAACGAGCATTTTAGCTTATTTTCCAAGTGTGTATGCCTATTTATATGTCTGCCATGAATTTCCTCATGCTTAGTCCTTTATGGTAAATTTATCATCATTGCGTTTTGATATTATGTAAGGTTTACCCAAACACTACTTCATGTATTTTGTTTAGATATTGCATAAGCTAATAAGTTGTTTTTATTGAAAATCTCAAGCTTCTTTAGTTATTATTTTTTTTTTGTATAAGGCATAACCTAATTAGCTATTTGAAACAATATTGAGAATATATACTAAATCATTGGAACACATATAAAAACATTGTTTTTTGTAGTTTTTTTTTCCTAAATCAATGTGTGTTGTACTGAATTTATGATTATTATAGTTTGATGGAGAGTTCACATGTAATGAGTTGTTTCTTTTGAATTTGTTGTTTATAGGGACACCCAAAGGGTGTCACGACAAAGCTCAGTCTTAAGCCACTTGTCCCAAGACTCGTGCAACTCTTTGAAATCAAGGTTTGACCACCCATCTCAACTTTAGAATTTCGGTTACACCCCAAAACCCGTTTTAAGTATTATATTACGAGAAAGCTATAGGGTAAGTTTGACTAACTTTTATAAGTCTAATACTTTACGTGATTGGTTAGTCAAACCTGATAGTCAAACTATAAGTATTAATATTATGTAAATGGTTTTAGGAAGTTTAATGTGTCACAAACATAATAGAATAGCACTTGAGGGACTAGAGTTGTCAAATGACCAAAGATGAGCTATCTTAAAAGTGAAGTAGCTCTTGGATATTCCCAGACTTTCCAAACTATTCTAGTGTTTGTGCGTATGTTGGAGTTGACGTGAGGTACCAAGAAAATAGGAGGGAAATATGGAGCTAGTGATGATCATGTGATGGTTTAAGGGTTGTAATTCAATAGTTGGTCTATAGCTATAATCGTTCAAGAAGCAAGGATGATGATGATTATTGGTAAACTTAGCTTGGTGCTAAGGTAAGTAACTTTGGTTATGATATGTCTAACATTGATGTTATCATACTGTTATCTTAACTACATTATAATACATTTACGCCATTCCTAAAAAGGAAGTCTTAAAAAATAAGCCCACATACTTACTATATAAGGAAGGGCTTAAAATTCAATACATCCCATTATTAAAATTCAAATACATCTCATTATTAAAATTCAAATGTTGACATTTACATTAAATTAAATACAATTTTTAAATCATTTATAGCCAATTATTAAAAACGTGTAACAGCTAAAAATCATTATTATCGATAATGATTATTAAAAACATATAACCGCATCCACTATATAAATACACACAAACCATTTCATATATCTCTCACACACATCCAAAACATCAACAATAAGGCCGAGTGTAGTAATATTTAGTCACACGTACCCGCCGCCGCATTGCGCGAGTACCCTGCTAGTTATAAATGAAGGTGTTAGGAATTGAAACTCTTGGCTTAAAAAGTGATATGAATAGAGGCTTGATTAGTTGGATGATAAGTGTTAGCCCCTGGTTGTGGATTAACAAATGTATG
This sequence comes from Chrysanthemum seticuspe, assembly GCA_019973895.1. Taxonomy (NCBI): domain Eukaryota; kingdom Viridiplantae; phylum Streptophyta; class Magnoliopsida; order Asterales; family Asteraceae; genus Chrysanthemum; species Chrysanthemum seticuspe. The sequence goes on from BPTQ01000007.1 coordinate 51,366,198, forward strand.
TGTTTGGAATTGCTATATGATTGAAGTTGTATTATAGTATGTTATAGTTATATACGGTTATAGTTTAATGGGTGTTATGGTGTTATAGATGCAAATTTGAATTGTAATAGTTATGACGTTTGATGGTGTATGTTCGTATTGCAAGTATGCGTAATAGATGTATTATACATGGTATAATCCAGTTACTTACTAAGCGTAAGCTTACCGTTTAGTTGTTGATATTTATGTGTAGGTTGTTTATGATGCAAGTAAAGTCTTTGAGTAAATGCCTATGGCTAAGAGGTAGAAGGTTTGGAAGTGATTCAAAATATGCTTAGGAGCTTTGTACTAGATACCGAGTTCAATCGATGTTGAAACCCCAAGTGACATAAAAGGTTTGTTTGTCAAAGTGTTTTGGTAATTGATCTGGTCCGAACCGTCAAGTCTAATCACACAAACCGGCCACTTGTGAATGACCAGCCGTAACAGGCTTAAAACAGTTCAGACACAAATACAATGAAGATCAGAGAATATAATGAATTCTCGGGTCGTTATGTCCCACGGAGACTCAATGGTGTGCAAACACTAGATCAGACGATAGAATGATCACTAATGATAGTGATCAGCAAGGAATTGGATAGATAATTACACTACTGAAAAAGTTAATAAATAACAGCGACTTAAATGCAAATTAAGAAAATTAAAAAGATAAAAGATATTAAATAAACGCTATCACTATATTTACAATGATGTTTTTGTGATTTATAAAATAAAATAACTTAAATAAACTATATTAACTAAAACGTAAACTCAAATTATCTAAAAACGTTACTTAAAACTAAAACGAGCGTTATGTACGAAAATTACGCTGGAGCGCAAGACAAAACGTAAAATTTATGAAATAAAAGTCCTACAAGTGTAAAAACAATTTTATTACGTACTATATGATAAAAGAAAATTTTAGGAAAAAGCCGGGTATTTTTTCGACTCTTAAATTATTTATTATGATTTAAAAACTAAATTTAACTAAATTAATTATTAAAAATACTAAACGTTTTTATAAAAATATGAAAAATTCACAAAAACTACTTTAACTTATGCTTGATCTAAGAAAAATAAAAAACTAGATGGTTGTTATGTGAAATAAGCTCAAAATAAGCTAAAGAAGTGCTTAAAGCAAAACTGACTAAATACCCTTATATATTAAATGTTGCAAAATAAAACCAAGACAAGTCCCAAGGGCAGTTGGTTGTGCAGGTGTGTGCTGAAGCGTGGCTGGGTGTGCAGGAGGTCCTGAGTTCGAATCTCAGCAGCCCCTTTTTGCCTTTTTATTTTTTTTTCGATTTTTCTTTTACAAACTTGTTAAACACAAGAAAATAAGCACTTTCTATAACTAGAACTTTTTACAAAAACCTATAATAAGCACAAAATAAGCTGCAAATCCCAACAGTGGACTTTTAAAAGGAAATAAGAAAAAGATTAAGCTAGGAAGGCTAATAAGCTACTCAATAAGCATAAGGAAATATGGAAATAAGCTTAAAAATTGTTAATGAACTAAAATGAAACTTGAAAAAGCAAATTAAATACGAAATAAGCACTGAAACCAACTAAAATAAGCACAAGATGTAACTGTTGCACAGGGGACTTTTCAGAAAAGGGTAGCCAAAATAAGCTAACAAATAAGCACTTTACAAGCTAATTAAAACTGAACCAATATTTTTCTAATTTTGTTTAGCAACTAAAGTTTACTATCCCAAAAGCATTTAAGCTTAATCCTAATATTAAACACACAATGAAAATCTAAAGTTTATTCAAAAACAGCTATTTGAGAAATTTTGACTTTTTTATTACACTAGCACTTTGACTTTTATGAACTTGTAACTGATTCTATGGACTTAATATGTTATAATAAGCTATATTAAGATGATTTTAAACTAAAGTACTAAGTTTTAAGCTACTATGGTGAGATTTGCAATTTAAAATCTTAACAGTTAACACTCAAGTTGAGATTAAGACTAATTTTGACTTTTTACAAAACAAGCACTAGTTTTTATGACTGAAATGAGTTATATTATCCTAATGTAATATGTATCAACCAAGAACAAGGCTACAAACAACCTTAAATATAGTGATAACAACAAATCCAAACACCCCTTAAGTAAGCTGATATGATAGTGAAAATGGACAAGCTACTGATTCAGCTTAAGATTTTGATCAAACTAAGTTACTAGACCTAAAAACAACTTAAGAAAACAAGTTAGAACTACTCATGATCACAGATACTAGTACCAACAGAAACTGCAATTTTGACTTGAAATTGGAAAATGAGAAAATTACTTACAACTGTCCAACTGGTGTTGTAAGCTAAACCAAACCCATAACTACTCTATGCTACTCTAATCCAACCCATATCAAGGTTCTGCAACAACAATATCCAGTTCCATAGCAATTTAAGCTCTCTGTTGACTTTCATTGACCATGGGACATTTTGCTTGATTTTTCATTTAAAGCTTATCAAAAGCTATTAGAAGCTGTAATAAACTAGATTGAGCTTAAAAATAAGCTAATAGAAGCTTATACATAAGAAAGTGAAACTGAACATTTAAACAGTAAACTTGAATTTTTGAGATTTAAGTGAAAACTTAAATTGATAATCCAAAGTACAACACACTGATGTTTTAACTTGAATGAAATACAAATGAACTGAAACTACAACATTTTAGCTTAACTAGAACATGAATTTAAAAAAACGACATTTAAGAAAATTTATAAAAACTAGCTACTCTCCTGCATCCTCTTCTCTTGCCTCTTTTATAGCTCTAGATGCTTTCTCTCACTTCCTTGATTGATTCCCACCACTCTTTTTGACCCTTGGATGTCTTAAGTTCATTTTTGGCCATTGATTGTTTTTGGCGGGAAAAGGGTTTTATACCAGTTGGGGTGAGATTGAGTGTGGGAGAGGAGTTAATTAATGCCTTTTGGATTGTGGTGTTTGGAGGGGGGACATGGATGTTGATATAATGAGGTGGAGGTGAGGGTGGACATGGATGAGCAGGGAAGCAGTTGGGGAGAAGAGACTTTGGCGGGGTGTTTGTTTTTGACCAGAGGTTTGACCAGATATTAGTGATAAGTCAGTGGGTCAAAAAGCAAAGGGTCCAAAAGCTATGGCAGGGGTCATATGGGTTTAAGACAAGGGCCAAAATGGTTTAAAGGTTATTAATTATACAAGGGCCTAATTGTAAATTCTGAAAGTTAAGGGACCACATCTGCCATTATCTCAAAGTTGATCCAAGGGCTGAAATTGACAAGTTCTAATAATGCAAGGACCAATCTTGACATTTTCCAATTTTCCAGGGACCATTTATGTCATTTTTCAAACTTGAGGGACCAAAGTTGTAATTTTGCAAATTTTAAACTTTGAAGGGTTTGTTTTAACAACTTTTGAATCCCATGGACCTTAAATGACATTTTTCTTTATTTTGATTTACCAGGGACTGTTTTTGACAACTTTTGAAACTTGGGGGACTAAAACTGCCAATTTTGCAAACTTGATATGTTTTTCATCTGATTCTGATAATTTTGCATTTAAAACACATAAAACACTGATTTGTGAAATATTTATCATTTTAAAGCATTTTTGAGTGTTTTCAGATGATTTTGCAGTCTAGATAGTACAAAAATGATGAGTATATAGACACTCATCAATCCCCCACACTAAGATATTGCTAGTCCCTAGCAATGATTTGAACTTTAATGGATTTTAAAAACTCTTTACCAAAAGCCATCACTTCTGGAGTAGCCAAATGTTTCAGTTCAAGTAAGAACCTTGGTACACTGGTAACCAAATGATTTTGAGCAAATCATAAGCTGTAAACGAATTTGATTAGTCTTTACAAGAAGCCGTACCCTTCTGGACTAGCCAACTCTTAGATAAATTATCAGAATTATCTTTGGTGAGCTGAATACCAATTATGGATTTTCCACTGCCTTTACCACAAGCCATAACCTTGCGGGCTAGCCAACTCTTCACTTTTTAGGATATGGTGAGTTGAATACCATACAATTTTGGGCAAATTGTAAGCCGTAAACGGATTTGATATATCTTTACCAAGAGCCGTTTGCTCCTGGATTAGCCAATCCTTTTGTCTTACAGACAAGGCGGACTGATAACCAAGCTGAGTAAGTGTAGAACACTTACTCCAAAAAAAAATTTTTTTGGCCAAAAACGGGGGAATTGGGTAGATAATACATGAAATTCGTGAGAATTCCCCCCCACACTTAGAAATGAATATTGCCCTCAATATTCAAAGTACCGGCGGTTATGCCGAAAGTGAGAACGTAAAAGGGAAATACTACGGCCATTATTTAAGAGATTTTTTTTTTTTTTTTTTTTTTTTTTTTTTTTTGTAGAAATATATATATATATATATATATAACATGTGGGGCATCACCCCCACACTTAGGTGGTAGAAGGGGGTAAGAAGACAGAAATATGGGTGAAAACCCATATAGTGTGTGCTACTGTTTTTGGTTACCGAGTCGCTAGCTTGACTCGACCCCGCATTCATTGGTTCATGGGGAAGCAAGTGGAAGATACAATCTCCATCGGACTTTCATTCAAGATGTTTGGATAAACATTGAAGCACGCGAAAGTTCCACACCGATGAGATATAGAGAGAACCGGCTCAAAAATGATGAATGAAAATGCCGGGATCAAAAATAGTGTCTTCATTCCCGAAGGAGTGAAGAAGAGAGGAAGTCACCGAGTAGGTGAAGAAAAGAAGGAAAATCATGATAACAATCATGACTAGATCTTCTTCCTCGGGATTAAGTGCAGTTGCACTTATTTGGATTTTATTGGTTGAGCTCTTTGGGTTGGAAGGCATCTCGGTTGGGAGGGTGGGAAGATTTTTCATAACTATGCAAATTGAGATTCTCTCCCCCCGATCATGATTTTTGCCATCCAAGCAATCATACTCCAGCGGAGATATGATATGAGTGAGTTCACTAGAGAACTCCTCGTGAAGAGTATACGGAGGTGGGACATGTGCGGTACTTCGTGGGCTATAAATATGCACCTCGTCCATTATAGTCTCCGTGTCAGACTCATCACTATCAAAGATTGGATTAACTGAATTCAGAGTAAATTCAGAATCGAATTCGAATAAGGGATTAGTGATAGTCGTATTAACTGTTGTGGAAACAACATGGCCAACATCCTCTTCTAAGTTGACGATCTCGGAATGTGGAAGTGATGCATCAATAAATTCTATGTCTTTAGAATATAAAGAATCGGCATCACTATAATCACTGTCAAAATCTGAGAAAGTCTCAACAAGATCATTTGTAAGAGGAGAAGACACATCACACTCATGGTCAAGAATTCCCTCAGACTCACTTGGGATCGGGATAGAGTTCTCAACATTAGACGATTCCGTTTCCGGAATAGTGCTGAGATGCTTATCCCCCATGGTGAGAGAGTCTTTGGGATCAAAAAATTTCAAAGAAATAGGATCCTCGACCTCTTCCAAAAGGAATTCACTTCTCTCAACCGACGTGAGTGAAGGGGAAGAGTCGGAAATGAAAGGCTCTGAAACGGGAGTGGGATTGCCACTCGGAGCATCGACTTTATCGAAAACATATATAGCTCCTATGCTCTTCATATTCTCCTCTGCCAACAATTCTCCCATACTCTTTCCTTCTTCAACGGGAGTGGGATTGCCACTCGGAGTCGTAGATTCCTCATCAAAATCATCATCGTCGTCGTCATCATAATCATACACGAGAGGTTTCCAATATTGGGAACTTACTCTAGCTGCTTGTTCTTCAGCATACGTTTTCTGACGAGACTCTTCTTTAACCAATTCTTTCAAATCTTTGAGTATATCTAGACAATTTTCGAGAAGTTCTTGAGGAATTTGCAGAGGCTGTGTTTGAATCGTTTGGTACTGTGGAGGTTGGTCATGATAAGAGTAGTCATAATTGTTACAAGGATTATGCTCATAGACAAGCGTGTTCCCTGTTTGACACTCAAAACTCGGGTGAGGACCTCCACAGTACTCACAAGAATATGTCTCCATCTCATAGTGCGGGGGTTGGTTGAGGAAATTAGTTGTTTCATTGTAGGGATTTTGGTCATAAACAAACCCGTTTCCCGGATTCACAATGCCACAACCGGGGCAATTTCCACCATTTTGAGGTCCCCCACACCATTCACAACCAAATTGATGGGGCTGAGACATAGAAAGAATCAAATGGATAGAGGGTAAAAGAAATGTAGAATCAAAAGATGTGAGAGGGTAAAGATGGATATTTTTGGATTTTTGAAAAACATATTGCAAAAACAAAGAATGAAAATATTTTTGGATTTTCTGATAACTTTACAAAAAACTTTTTACAAAAGATGGTATATGCACAAGAATGGGTCTGAAAATGGCTAAACACACGCTAAAGCCTCCCCGGCAGCGGCGCCAAAATTTGATCTGTGCTAAACTAGTCAAGTCTAATCACACAAACCGGCCACTTGTGAATGACCAGCCGTAACAGGCTTAAAACAGTTCAGACACAAATACAATGAAGATCGGAGAATATAATGAATTCCCGGGTCGTTATGTCCCACGGAGACTCAATGGTGTGCAAACACTAGATCAGACGATAGAATGATCACTAATGATAGTGATCAGCAAGGAATTGGATAGATAATTACACTACTGAAAAAGTTAATAAATAACAGCGACTTAAATGCAAATTAAGAAAATTAAAAAGATAAAAGATATTAAATAAACGCTATCACTATATTTACAATGATGTTTTTGTGATTTATAAAATAAAATAACTTAAATAAACTATATTAACTAAAACGTAAACTCAAATTATCTAAAAACGTTACTTAAAACTAAAACGAGCGTTATGTACGAAAATTACGCTGGAGCGCAAGACAAAACGTAAAATTTATGAAATAAAAGTCCTACAAGTGTAAAAACAATTTTATTACGTACTATATGATAAAAGAAAATTTTAGGAAAAAGCCGGGTATTTTTTCGACTCTTAAATTATTTATTATGATTTAAAAACTAAATTTAACTAAATTAATTATTAAAAATACTAAACGTTTTTAGAAAAATATGAAAAATTCACAAAAACTACTTTAACTTATGCTTGATCTAAGAAAAATAAAAAACTAGATGGTTGTTATGTGAAATAAGCTCAAAATAAGCTAAAGAAGTGCTTAAAGCAAAACTGACTAAATACCCTTATATATTAAATGTTGCAAAATAAAACCAAGACAAGTCCCAAGGGCAGTTGGTTGTGCAGGTGTGTGCTGAAGCGTGGCTGGGTGTGCAGGAGGTCCTGAGTTCGAATCTCAGCAGCCCCTTTTTGCCTTTTTATTTTTTTTTTCGATTTTTCTTTTACAAACTTGTTAAACACAAGAAAATAAGCACTTTCTATAACTAGAACTTTTTACAAAAACCTATAATAAGCACAAAATAAGCTGCAAATCCCAACAGTGGACTTTTAAAAGGAAATAAGAAAAAGATTAAGCTAGGAAGGCTAATAAGCTACTCAATAAGCATAAGGAAATATGGAAATAAGCTTAAAAACTGTTAATGAACTAAAATGAAACTTGAAAAAGCAAATTAAATACGAAATAAGCACTGAAACCAACTAAAATAAGCACAAGATGTAACTGTTGCACAGGGGACTTTTCAGAAAAGGGTAGCCAAAATAAGCTAACAAATAAGCACTTTACAAGCTAATTAAAACTGAACCAATATTTTTCTAATTTTGTTTAGCAACTAAAGTTTACTATCCCAAAAGCATTTAAGCTTAATCCTAATATTAAACACACAATGAAAATCTAAAGTTTATTCAAAAACAACTATTTGAGAAATTTTGACTTTTTTATTACACTAGCACTTTGACTTTTATGAACTTGTAACTGATTCTATGGACTTAATATGTTATAATAAGCTATATTAAGATGATTTTAAACTAAAGTACTAAGTTTTAAGCTACTATGGTGAGATTTGCAATTTAAAATCTTAATAGTTAACACTCAAGTTGAGATTAAGACTAATTTTGACTTTTTACAAAACAAGCACTAGTTTTTATGACTGAAATGAGTTATATTATCCTAATGTAATATGTATCAACCAAGAACAAGGCTACAAACAACCTTAAATATAGTGATAACAACAAATCCAAACACCCCTTAAGTAAGCTGATATGATAGTGAAAATGGGCAAGCTACTGATTCAGCTTAAGATTTTGATCAAACTAAGTTACTAGACCTAAAAACAACTTAAGAAAACAAGTTAGAACTACTCATGATCACAGATACTAGTACCAACAGAAACTGCAATTTTGACTTGAAATTGGAAAATGAGAAAATTACTTACAACTGTCCAACTGGTGTTGTAAGCTAAACCAAACCCATAACTACTCTATGCTACTCTAATCCAACCCATATCAAGGTTCTGCAACAACAATATCCAGTTCCATAGCAATTTAAGCTCTCTGTTGACTTTCATTGACCATGGGACATTTTGCTTGATTTTTCATTTAAAGCTTATCAAAAGCTATTAGAAGCTGTAATAAACTAGATTGAGCTTAAAAATAAGCTAATAGAAGCTTATACATAAGAAAGTGAAACTGAACATTTAAACAGTAAACTTGAATTTTTGAGATTTAAGTGAAAACTTAAATTGATAATCCAAAGTACAACACACTGATGTTTTAACTTGAATGAAATACAAATGAACTGAAACTACAACATTTTAGCTTAACTAGAACATGAATTTAAAAAAACGACATTTAAGAAAATTTATAAAAACTAGCTACTCTCCTGCATCCTCTTCTCTTGCCTCTTTTATAGCTCTAGATGCTTTCTCTCACTTCCTTGATTGATTCCCACCACTCTTTTTGACCCTTGGATGTCTTAAGTTCATTTTTGGCCATTGATTGTTTTTGGCGGGAAAAGGGTTTTATACCAGTTGGGGTGAGATTGAGTGTGGGAGAGGAGTTAATTAATGCCTTTTGGATTGTGGTGTTTGGAGGGGGGACATGGATGTTGATATAATGAGGTGGAGGTGAGGGTGGACATGGATGAGCAGGGAAGCAGTTGGGGAGAAGAGACTTTGGCGGGGTGTTTGTTTTTGACCAGAGGTTTGACCAGATATTAGTGATAAGTCAGTGGGTCAAAAAGAAAAGGGTCCAAAAGCTATGGCAGGGGTCATATGGGTTTAAGACAAGGGCCAAAATGGTTTAAAGGTTATTAATTATACAAGGGCCTAATTGTAAATTCTGAAAGTTAAGGGACCACATCTGCCATTATCTCAAAGTTGATCCAAGGGATGAAATTGACAAGTTCCAATAATGCAAGGACCAATCTTGACATTTTCCAATTTTCCAGGGACCATTTATGTCATTTTTCAAACTTGAGGGACCAAAGTTGTAATTTTGCAAATTTTAAACTTTGAAGGGTTTGTTTTAACAACTTTTGAATCCCATGGACCTTAAATGACATTTTTCTTTATTTTGATTTACCAGGGACTGTTTTTGACAACTTTTGAAACTTGGGGGACTAAAACTGCCAATTTTGCAAACTTGATACGTTTTTCATCTGATTCTGATAATTTTGCATTTAAAACACATAAAACACTGATTTGTGAAATATTTATCATTTTAAAGCATTTTTGAGTGTTTTCAGATGATTTTGCAGTCTAGATAGTACAAAAATGATGAGTATATAGACACTCATCAATCCCCCACACTAAGATATTGCTAGTCCCTAGCAATGATTTGAACTTTAATGGATTTTAAAAACTCTTTACCAAAAGCCATCACTTCTGGAGTAGCCAAATGTTTCAGTTCAAGTAAGAACCTTGGTACACTGATAACCAAATGATTTTGAGCAAATCATAAGCTGTAAACGGATTTGATTAGTCTTTACCAGAAGCCGTACCCTTCTGGACTAGCCAACTCTTATATAAATTATCAGAATTATCTTTGGTGAGCTGAATACCAATTATGGATTTTCCACTGCCTTTACCACAAGCCATAACCTTGCGGGCTAGCCAACTCTTCACTTTTTAGGATATGGTGAGTTGAATACCATACAATTTTGGGCAAATTGTAAGCCGTAAACGGATTTGATATATCTTTACCAAGAGCCGTTTGCTCCTGGATTAGCCAATCCTTTTGTCTTACAGACAAGGCGGACTGATAACCAAGCTGAGTAAGTGTAGAACACTTACTCCAAAAAAAAATTTTTTGGCCAAAAACGGGGGAATTGGGTAGATAATACATGAAATTCGTGAGAATTCCCCCCCACACTTAGAAATGAATATTGCCCTCAATATTCAAAGTACCGGCGGTTATGCCGAAAGTGAGAACGTAAAAGGGAAATACTACGGCCATTATTTAAGAGTTTTTTTTTTTTTTTTTTTTTTTTTTTTTTTTTTTTGTAGAAATATATATATATATATATATATAACATGTGGGGCATCACCCCCACACTTAGGTGGTAGAAGGGGGTAAGAAGACAGAAATATGGGTGAAAACCCATATAGTGTGTGCTACTGTTTTTGGTTACCGAGTCGCTAGCTTGACTCGACCCCGCATTCATTGGTTCATGGGGAAGCAAGTGGAAGATACAATCTCCATCGGACTTTCATTCAAGATGTTTGGATAAACATTGAAGCACGCGAAAGTTCCACACCGATGAGATATAGAGAGAACCGGCTCAAAAATGATGAATGAAAATGCCGGGATCAAAAATAGTGTCTTCATTCCCGAAGGAGTGAAGAAGAGAGGAAGTCACCGAGTAGGTGAAGAAAAGAAGGAAAATCATGATAACAATCATGACTAGATCTTCTTCCTCGGGATTAAGTGCAGTTGCACTTATTTGGATTTTATTGGTTGAGCTCTTTGGGTTGGAAGGCATCTCGGTTGGGAGGGTGGGAAGATTTGTCATAACTATGCAAATTGAGATTCTCTCCCCCCGATCATGATTTTTGCCATCCAAGCAATCATACTCCAGCGGAGATATGATATGAGTGAGTTCACTAGAGAACTCCTCGTGAAGAGTATACGGAGGTGGGACATGTGCGGTACTTCGTGGGCTATAAATATGCACCTCGTCCATTATAGTCTCCGTGTCAGACTCATCACTATCAAAGATTGGATTAACTGAATTCAGAGTAAATTTAGAATCGAATTCGAATAAGGGATTAGTGATAGTCGTATTAACTGTTGTGGAAACAACATGGTCAACATCCTCTTCTAAGTTGACGATCTCGGAATGTGGAAGTGATGCATCAATAAATTCTATGTCTTTAGAATATAAAGAATCGGCATCACTATAATCACTGTCAAAATCTGAGAAAGTCTCAACAAGATCATTTGTAAGAGGAGAAGACACATCACACTCATGGTCAAGAATTCCCTCAGACTCACTTGGGATCGGGATAGAGTTCTCAACATTAGACGATTCCGTTTCTGGAATAGTGCTGAGATGCTTATCCCGCATGGTGAGAGAGTCTTTGGGATCAAAAAATTTCAAAGAAATAGGATCCTCGACCTCTTCCAAAAGGAATTCACTTCTCTCAACCGACGTGAGTGAAGGGGAAGAGTCGGAAATGAAAGGCTCTGAAACGGGAGTGGGATTGCCACTCGGAGCATCGACTTTATCGAAAACATATATAGCTCCTATGCTCTTCATATTCTCCTCTGCCAACAATTCTCCCATACTCTTTCCTTCTTCAACGGGAGTGGGATTGCCACTCGGAGTCGTAGATTCCTCATCAAAATCATCATCGTCGTCGTCATCATAATCGTACACGAGAGGTTTCCAATATTGGGAACTTACTCTAGCTGCTTGTTCTTCAGCATACGTTTTCTGACGAGACTCTTCTTTAACCAATTCTTTCAAATCTTTGAGTATAACTAGACAATTTTCGAGAAGTTCTTGAGGAATTTGCAGAGGCTGTGTTTGAATCGTTTGGTACTGTGGAGGTTGGTCATGATAAGAGTAGTCATAATTGTTACAAGGATTATGCTCATAGACAAGCGTGTTCCCTGTTTGACACTCAAAACTCGGGTGAGGACCTCCACAGTACTCACAAGAATATGTCTCCATCTCATAGTGCGGGGGTTGGTTGAGGAAATTAGTTGTTTCATTGTAGGGATTTTGGTCATAGACAAACCCGTTTCCCGGATTCACAATGCCACAACCGGGGCAATTTCCACCATTTTGAGGTCCCCCACACCATTCACAACCAAATTGGTGGGGCTGAGACATAGAAAGAATCAAATGGATAGAGGGTAAAAGAAATGTAGAATCAAAAGATGTGAGAGGGTAAAGATGGATATTTTTGGATTTTTGAAAAACATATTGCAAAAACAAAGAATGAAAATATTTTTGGATGTTCTGATAACTTTACAAAAAACTTTTTACAAAAGATGGTATATGCACAAGAATGGGTCTGAAAATGGCTAAACACACGCTAAAGCCTCCCCGGCAGCGGCGCCAAAATTTGATCTGTGCTAAACTAGTCAAGTCTAATCACACAAACCGGCCACTTGTGAATGACCAGCCGTAACAGGCTTAAAACAGTTCAGACACAAATACAATGAAGATCGGAGAATATAATGAATTCCCGGGTCGTTATGTCCCACGGAGACTCAATGGTGTGCAAACACTAGATCAGACGATAGAATGATCACTAATGATAGTGATCAGCAAGGAATTGGATAGATAATTACACTACTGAAAAAGTTAATAAATAACAGCGACTTAAATGCAAATTAAGAAAATTAAAAAGATAAAAGATATTAAATAAACGCTATCACTATATTTACAATGATGTTTTTGTGATTTATAAAATAAAATAACTTAAATAAACTATATTAACTAAAACGTAAACTCAAATTATCTAAAAACGTTACTTAAAACTAAAACGAGCGTTATGTACGAAAATTACGCTGGAGCGCAAGACAAAACGTAAAATTTATGAAATAAAAGTCCTACAAGTGTAAAAACAATTTTATTACGTACTATATGATAAAAGAAAATTTTAGGAAAAAGCCGGGTATTTTTTCGACTCTTAAATTATTTATTATGATTTAAAAACTAAATTTAACTAAATTAATTATTAAAAATACTAAACGTTTTTAGAAAAATATGAAAAATTCACAAAAACTACTTTAACTTATGCTTGATCTAAGAAAAATAAAAAACTAGATGGTTGTTATGTGAAATAAGCTCAAAATAAGCTAAAGAAGTGCTTAAAGCAAAACTGACTAAATACCCTTATATATTAAATGTTGCAAAATAAAACCAAGACAAGTCCCAAGGGCAGTTGGTTGTGTAGGTGTGTGCTGAAGCGTGGCTGGGTGTGCAGGAGGTCCTGAGTTCGAATCTCAGCAGCCCCTTTTTGCCTTTTTATTTTTTTTTTCGATTTTTCTTTTACAAACTTGTTAAACACAAGAAAATAAGCACTTTCTATAACTAGAACTTTTTACAAAAACCTATAATAAGCACAAAATAAGCTGCAAATACCAACAGTGGACTTTTAAAAGGAAATAAGAAAAAGATTAAGCTAGGAAGGCTAATAAGCTACTCAATAAGCATAAGGAAATATGGAAATAAGCTTAAAAACTGTTAATGAACTAAAATGAAACTTGAAAAAGCAAATTAAATACGAAATAAGCACTGAAACCAACTAAAATAAGCACAAGATGTAACTGTTGCACAGGGGACTTTTCAGAAAAGGGTAGCCAAAATAAGCTAACAAATAAGCACTTTACAAGCTAATTAAAACTGAACCAATATTTTTCTAATTTTGTTTAGCAACTAAAGTTTACTATCCCAAAAGCATTTAAGCTTAATCCTAATATTAAACACACAATGAAAATCTAAAGTTTATTCAAAAACAGCTATTTGAGAAATTTTGACTTTTTTATTACACTAGCACTTTGACTTTTATGAACTTGTAACTGATTCTATGGACTTAATATGTTATAATAAGCTATATTAAGATGATTTTAAACTAAAGTACTAAGTTTTAAGCTACTATGGTGAGATTTGCAATTTAAAATCTTAACAGTTAACACTCAAGTTGAGATTAAGACTAATTTTGACTTTTTACAAAACAAGCACTAGTTTTTATGACTGAAATGAGTTATATTATCCTAATGTAATATGTATCAACCAAGAACAAGGCTACAAACAACCTTAAATATAGTGATAACAACAAATCCAAACACCCCTTAAGTAAGCTGATATGATAGTGAAAATGGGCAAGCTACTGATTCAGCTTAAGATTTTGATCAAACTAAGTTACTAGACCTAAAAACAACTTAAGAAAACAAGTTAGAACTACTCATGATCACAGATACTAGTACCAACAGAAACTGCAATTTTGACTTGAAATTGGAAAATGAGAAAATTACTTACAACTGCCCAACTGGTGTTGTAAGCTAAACCAAACCCATAACTACTCTATGCTACTCTAATCCAACCCATATCAAGGTTCTGCAACAACAATATCCAGTTCCATAGCAATTTAAGCTCTCTGTTGACTTTCATTGACCATGGGACATTTTGCTTGATTTTTCATTTAAAGCTTATCAAAAGCTATTAGAAGCTGTAATAAACTAGATTGAGCTTAAAAATAAGCTAATAGAAGCTTATACATAAGAAAGTGAAACTGAACATTTAAACAGTAAACTTGAATTTTTGAGATTTAAGTGAAAACTTAAATTGATAATCCAAAGTACAACACACTGATGTTTTAACTTGAATGAAATACAAATGAACTGAAACTACAACATTTTAGCTTAACTAGAACATGAATTTAAAAAAACGACATTTAAGAAAATTTATAAAAACTAGCTACTCTCCTGCATCCTCTTCTCTTGCCTCTTTTATAGCTCTAGATGCTTTCTCTCACTTCCTTGATTGATTCCCACCACTCTTTTTGACCCTTGGATGTCTTAAGTTCATTTTTGGCCATTGATTGTTTTTGGCGGGAAAAGGGTTTTATACCAGTTGGGGTGAGATTAAGTGTGGGAGAGGAGTTAATTAATGCCTTTTGGATTGTGGTGTTTGGAGGGGGGACATGGATGTTGATATAATGAGGTGGAGGTGAGGGTGGACATGGATGAGCAGGGAAGCAGTTGGGGAGAAGAGACTTTGGCGGGGTGTTTGTTTTTGACCAGAGGTTTGACCAGATATTAGTGATAAGTCAGTGGGTCAAAAAGCAAAGGGTCCAAAAGCTATGGCAGGGGTCATATGGGTTTAAGACAAGGGCCAAAATGGTTTAAAGGTTATTAATTATACAAGGGCCTAATTGTAAATTCTGAAAGTTAAGGGACCACATCTGCCATTATCTCAAAGTTGATCCAAGGGCTGAAATTGACAAGTTCCAATAATGCAAGGACCAATCTTGACATTTTCCAATTTTCCAGGGACCATTTATGTCATTTTTCAAACTTGAGGGACCAAAGTTGTAATTTTGCAAATTTTAAACTTTGAAGGGTTTGTTTTAACAACTTTTGAATCCCATGGACCTTAAATGACATTTTTCTTTATTTTGATTTACCAGGGACTGTTTTTGATAACTTTTGAAACTTGGGGTACTAAAACTGCCAATTTTGCAAACTTGATACGTTTTTCATCTGATTCTGATAATTTTGCATTTAAAACACATAAAACACTGATTTGTGAAATATTTATCATTTTAAAGCATTTTTGAGTGTTTTCAGATGATTTTGCAGTCTAGATAGTACAAAAATGATGAGTATATAGACACTCATCAGTAATGTGAAGTGTAAATGAGGTCTTGTTATAGTTTGAAAGTATATTTTCAGAAATTAAAGTGTATTAAAGTCCTATGTTATAGTATTGTGTAACAAAGTATGCAAACAGGTCAAAACAGATTTTTCGTACAACACCCGTCATTTTGTAAAGTACGTTTTCACGGGTCTTTGAGACCATGTTTATACATTTTTATGTGTTGCATGTTTTGTTAATGATTTTTGGAAGTTTTGATGTTATGTCATGCTATAGAAGTCATTTTCCCGAAAAATGGGTCAAAAGTGCACAAAAGGGTTTTGCAAAAAATAGCGTACAGGAGGGTACTTTAGTCATTAGTGCACAAAAGGGTTTTTGCATAAAACAGAGCACAAGAGGGTACTTTAGTACACAAAAGGTGTTGGGAATTCTGTGAAACAGTGATTCTGCTGATCGGGAAACAATTGATTCTGCTGAAGAAGAGTTTCTACTGAAGTAATATAAACGTACAAAGTAGGAATTATTGATGAGTTTCCAAATACTCATCATTTTTACACAATCTAAACTGCAAAATCATCTGAAAACACTCAAAAACACATCAAAATGATCAAATTATCACAAATCAGTGTTTTATGTGTTTTAATTGCAAAAATATCAAAATCAGATGAAAAATGTATCAAGTTTGCAAAATTGGCAGTTTTAGTTCCCCGAGTTTTAAAAGTTGTCAAATCTAGTCCCTGGAAATTCAAAAATGTGGAAATTTATCATTCAAGGTCCCTGAAGTATTCTAAGTTGTTTAAAATGATCCTTGAATGATTCTTTGGTCAATTGGCAAGAAAGGTCCCTTAACTTTGGAAAATTACAAAAATAGTCCTTGGGCCTTAAAAAATGAATTTTATGCAAAAAGGGTTCTTGTATTATCAAAGTTGGCAAATTTAGTCCTTGTAAGAAGTTTGGAAACATGGCAAGATCAGTCCCTCATGTTTGGTGAAATTACACTTTTGGTCCTTACTTAATACATAAACCAAACGGATCCTTATATAAGCTAAGGCCCAAAAATCTTATCCAAGCCCAACCCTTAGCCTACACCCTTGACCCCCAGGTCACAATCCTATTCTGACCCCAGCCACAACCAATTTTGGACCCCCCCCCCCTTTTTGTTATTAAACCACGGTCAAAATAGTCAAAACAGGGTACTGTGCATCCCCTACCTTCTTGTCCCGCCAAAACCAGAAACAGCCATGGTTTCCTTGATTAGCTCTAACCACCCTTTCCACTTGGTTAATCATGTCCCCTCCACCTCAATAAACATCCAAGAATCTTTAAATGCTCAAACCTGCTATATGGAAAATTGGCGCCAAAAATCACAAATGGACGGACATGATGAATCTCAAGCATCCAATGGCTCAAGTTTGGTGGGATACAATCAGAAACACGTGGGAAGTTTGAAAAGTCTATAAAGTAGGAAAGAGATGCAATGTATCAAGGGTATCTAGAGTAATTTTATTTTCTTAGTCGTTTTTTTTTAGTTTAAGCTTTTCAATGTATGTTTTTAATTTCAAGTACTTTATTTAAGCATCTCAAGTGTATTTGAACCTCTTTTGATTAGTAATTTCAAGTTTTAATCACTTTTCAAGTTTATGCAATTTGTCATATTTATGCAAAATCTCAAATGTTTCAAATGATGTTGTTTGTTGTTTGAATGGATTAGAATAACTCATGTAAGCTCCCATATAGCTTTTATAAGCTATTAGAAACCATAAAATTCAGTTTAGAAGAAAAAAAATCAAAAATTACCAAAAATCCAAGTTAAATACCTCAAAAATCAAAAATCACTTGAAATTGGTGATCACAGCTGGAGCAAGGTATATCCTGGATGGCCTTGGTTTAGAGCTCTGTGGAGAGCATTTAGGATTGGTTTTCAGTTCATGGTTCTCATTTTATGCCTCAAAGTCATTTGTAAGCAATTTTGTCCAATTTGGCATTTCTTTGTTCTAGGTGTTATCTAGCTTAAATTTCTGTTACTTTGTGATAAATAGCTATAGTATAGTGTGTTTAAGTCATTAAATCAGTAGTTTGCTTGTTTCAATTTGTAGTTTTCAAAAACTTGGTTTTAACAGTCAAGATGACATTTTGATCAATTCTTAGTTTAGTGTTGTAATGATAGTTGTTTAAGGGTTCATTAGTACTAATATTTGATAATACAAGGTTTGAAATCAAGTTGATGGTTTGAAATTGTGATTTGGTTTGAAAACAGTCACAACAGCTATATAAGAGGGTGTTTGGTTTAGTGAGTTTAAAGGTTCTTTGGACTTTGGTATTGTTGGAAACCTGTCTAACTAAGTCTAAACTACTCATACTAGTCAAGAAATCAAGTTCTTATTTTCAAAAAGTCAAAAATCCATTGATCTTGGTCTATGCAGTTACTGTTGACAGATTCATGATCCAAGATCAATGTTTTGTGCTAAAAAGTTGATAATATTGCTCAAGTTAGTCTCAATACACCTTATAACAACATATCAAGTGCTTAAAGTCAGATTAAAATCCACTTTGGTCAACTTTTGGTTTTTCTCAAAAAGTCAAAATTTCAAAAAGGTCGTTTTTGAATAAACTTTGGATTTTCACTGTGGGTTTATTAATAGGATTCAGTCTATAAGCTTTGGAGGATTTGTAGTCTAGTTGCTCAAGAAAAATACAAAAATAATAGTTCTCTGTTTATTAGCTGTTTGAGTGCTTTTTGGTTAGCTTATTTGAGGCACCCCATCTGCACAAGTGCCCTGTGCACAGAAGTTGTTCCCAACTTGAAAAGCTTGCACCAAGCTTATTTCTTGTCCAATTCTTGATTTCTCTGGTTCTTTGGAAAGCCAACATGGTCCTCTTGAAATATCAAGTCTTAGATTTCAGTTTGGAGCTTGTTAGTTAGGGCTGCACATAGCTTATACCTTGTCCCATTTTCTGTTTTTCTCCACAACAGTCAATAGCTTATTTGCTTATTAGAAGCTTTTCAGTTTAAGTATTTGTGTCTTTTAGCTTCTAGTCAGTTGCTATAGCCTATTTTTACCTTAATCTAGCTTTTGTTTTAAGTAGCAAGCTTGTTTGAGCTTATTCCAAAAAAATAAGCTCATTATCCAACTGTTGGGCCATAAGCTCATTAAAACAGCTTATTTGAGTTTTGTAAAATTTTTGTCTTTATTAAAGTTTCATATTATTGTTATATAAGTAGTTTTCAAAAATAAAAATCACAAAAACATCAATATAAAAATAGTGATAGCGTTTATTTAAGATTTTTTAGCTTTTTGATTTTTCTTTTCAACTTATTAATAAGCAAAACTTGTTTTTCTCTTTTTCTTAGGTTTCTGTTATCATATAGGATTTTTAGAAAAAGTTTCAGATTTTTCTTTATCTTTTTAGTATTTTTTATAATTATAAATAGTTAATAAATAATAAATAATTAGTAATAAATAATTAAAAAGTCTAAAAAAATATATTTTCTGTTTTAAAATTAGTTTTATCATATTTTAGATTTTTCAAAGTTAAAATTTTATTTTTCCAAGTTTATTTTCTATTTTCTAGTATTTAAGTGTATTTTAAATAATAATTAATTAATAATAATTAGATAAAAAGTGTGAAAAATATATTTTTAGTTTTAAAATTAGTTTTATAGTATTTTAGATTTTTCAGAATCATAAGTTTATTTTTCTAGCCTTATTTTGTATTTCCTTTCATTTTAGAGTATTTATTAAGTAGTTAAAATAGTTTTTAATTAATAATAATTAATTATATAGTGTTAAAAATAATTTTCCTTTTCTAATAATTTTCTTTTATTTTTAGGATTCTAAAAATGTCATTTTTATATTTTTAGGTCTTTTATTTCTTAGTTTTCACTTTTTATTTTGTGCGTCTGCGTAGTTTTTAAAACTTACGTTTACGTTTTCTTGATCTGGTTGTTGTGCTTTCCAATTCTGTGCTCAATTCCTTTCCAAATCAATCAGTAGTGTAATTTCTAATCATTACCTTTACAGATCACTATCCTTAGTGATCATCCCATCATCTGAATCAGTTTTACACACCATTGAGTCTCCTTGGGACTAAACGACCCGGGAATCCCCTGTATTCTCTGATCTTAATTGTATTTGTGTCTGAGCTGTTTTAAGTCTTTTTGACTTGACTGTTTAGCACGAATCAAATTTTGGCGCCGCTGCCGGGGACGCTTTAGCGTGTGTCTAGCCATTTTCAGATCCATTGTTGCACATACCACCATTTGTAAAAAGTTTTTGTAAAGTTATAAGAAAATCAAAAAAAAGTCATTAACACTTTTCCTAAAGTGTTAAAACACCAAAAAAAATATAAAACAACAAAACAATCGGAACGTTTTCTATTTTGTATTCTCTTTTAAGGTGATTCTTGAAGAGATACGATTTGGTTAAACGGGACGATAACAAAAATATTGTCCAAAAGTTTTTGAACCCATCAGCACAGATCTAACCTACGTCTTTTCAGTGGTACTTAATTGAATACATAAAAATCAACCACCGCAAATCAAGGCAGTGCACTACCTAACTGGGGGTGCGACCATTAATAAGTTCCCGAACATCAGATTTAAAACTTGCCTTTGTGTCACTTGTGATTTGGTGTACCTTTTTCAAAGAAGCCATTTCATCTGTGATTATTGGTTAAGTTCACTTGTGTTTTGCCTCATTTGTTTTGAAAATTGGTTTTTATACATAGTGCATGCGCACTCGTTCTTCCAGTTCTACAAGTCCACTTTTAGAACTTGGCAAGATTCCTCGTAGACGTAGAGGACGTTCAGCTCCTTCAGCCGTGACTGAGGAACGTCTACCACCACCACCTCCTGTCGCAATGGCAGACGAACGTACTATGGCGGAAATGCTCCAAGCACCCACCGAGGGTTATGGAGATGCCATCGTTTTACCCGTAATCAATTCTGATCACTTCGAATTGAAGACACATTTGATTCAGCTTGTGTCTACAAATCAATTCCACGGGTTTGATCGTGAAGACCCGTATGCACACATCCGTTGGTTTAACAAATTGACTTCAACTATCAATTATAAGGATGTTCCACAAAAAGTCATCAAGTTGATGCTTTTTCCATTCTCTCTTGAGGGGACAGCCCGGATTTGGCTGGAAAAGGAACCCCCTCGATCTATCGAAACTTGGGAGGATCTTGTTCAAAAGTTTGTGAACTACTTCTTTCCTCCATCAAAGACGACTAATCTAAAAAATGAAATTTCTGGATTTCGTCAAAATTTCGATGAAAATTTTGGAGAGGCATGGGAGAGATTCAAAGATCTCCTCAGGAAATGCCCCCATCATGAATTCACGGAGCTTCAACAAGTCAATATCTTTTACAATGGGTTGAACGGTAATGATCAAGATTCCTTGAATGCAGCCGCAGGCGGAAATATCTTGAATCGTAGACCTAAAGATGTGATTGAGATTTGCGAGCAAAAATCAAAAGTTCCTATTTCTCGCAACAAAGTCAATACTCCTAACACTCCTGCTCCTTCATCCAGTAACTCTTCTGAGTTAGCAGCTCCGATAGCTGCTCTAACGGATGCCATCCGTTGTATGATTAAGGATGTTAAGGAAATCAAAAGCGAAATTCATAAGCCTGAGCCAGTCAAAGCCGTAAACAAGGTGTGTGAAACTTGTAGTGGTCCACACGCGTACTATGATTGTCAAGCAACCGATGCTTCCTTTTACCAAGCCCCCGTAGCTTCGGTAAACCACAATCAATACCGACCACATGCTGAACCACACTACCGTGCTAACACTAATCAGGCACCACCCGGTTTCAACCAGAATCATAACATGCAAAACCGGAATCAGAACCAACCAAGAATGAACCAAGGTTATCAAAACCAAGGTAATTTCTATCCTGGACCCAATCAAGGTTTCCAACATCAAGGAAACCTTCATCAAAACAATTTCAATCGAGGGAATCAATTTCATGGAAATATGAATCCTAATCAAGGGAATTTTGGTCATAATCAAAACATACGACCTCAAATTGTCCCTCCAGCTCCTCCCGTCATTACTCCTCCAGGACCATCATCTGATGAGTTACTGAAGCAGTTCATGAAATCCCAAGATGAAATGAACAGGTTGTTGGTCAGTCAGATTGCTGATCTGAAGAAGTCTTTAAATGATCGACCCTCGGGCTCAGGTACTTTACCGAGCAACACGATCGCTAACCCGAGGGGCGATGCCAAGGCGATCACAACCCGAAGTGGTGTTTCATACCCTGGACCTGCTGTTCCTACTACCTCTTCTTCCTCTTCTCTTCCTAAGGTAGTGGACAGTGAACCTCCAAAACATAATGGACCTACGACTCCAATGCCACCTCCACCAGTGCCAATGAGTCAAGTTACCAAGGATACTACGGACAAAGTGCATAATTCAAGCCCACGAAGTACAGCACACGTCCTACCTTCGGTAGTCCATCCTCAAGTGGTCCAGAAATCCCAAGTCTAATCCAGGAGTTGTTTTTGAACCTCCTGTAGCTCCTGTTGAGAATCAGAAATCCAAATCTTCTATTCCTTACCCATCGCGCTTAAATGAGCAAAAGCTCCGCGAGAAAGCTAGTCATCAAATGGATAAATTTTTCCAAATTTTCCAAGAGTTACATTTTGACATAAGTTTTGCGGATGCTATCATGCTGATGCCCAAATTTGCATCTACTCTCAAACACATGTTAAGCAATAAGGAAAAGCTGTTTGAAATGGCTAAGACTCCTCTTAACGAGAACTGCTCAGCAGTTATTCTGAAGAAGCTTCCTGAAAAGCTTGGAGATCCTGGGAAATTTCTCTTACCTTGTGTATTCCCAGGGATGGTTGAATGCTTTGCCCTAGCAGATCTTGGTGCAAGCATAAACCTTATGCCATATTCAGTGTGGAAGAAACTCTCTCTTCCGGAACTCACTCCTACATGCATGACTCTCGAGCTTGCTGATCGATCCATATCCCGTCCTCTTGGCATTGCCGAGGACGTGTTTGTGAAAGTAGGAAAGTTCCATTTCCCAGCTGACTTCGTGGTTGTTGATTTTGATGCCGATCATCGGGTTCCTCTCATTGTTGGTCGAGGATTCCTGAGAACGGGCCGTGCTCTCATAGATGTATTTGAGCAAGAAATCACATTGCGTGTTGGTAATGAAGCTGTCACCTTCAATCTTGACCAAACTTCGAGATACTCCGCAAATTATGATTCTGAATCGGTTAACCGAATAGATATCATTGATGTTGCTTCTGATGAGTACTCTCAAGAAGTTCTTGGTTATTCTCATAATTCTGTGAGTGGGGATTCCACCACATCTTCTCAGCCTATCATAGCCAATTCTACACCTTCTATCACTCCGTTTGAGGGTAGCGACTTCATCTTAGATGAGATTGAAGCATATTTGGCTAGTGATTCTGTACCTTGGGAAATTGATCACGCTCCAATTGATATTGAGGGGGACATACTTCTTATTGAGAAGTTGCTCTATGATGATCCATCATCAACCCCTCATCCTAGTGATTCAATCCCAGTTGAGATTAATCAAAATGAGATTAATCCGGAGGGAGATATTCTTCTTAAGAAAGTGTCAAATCTGGATACTTCTCTTCCTCTCCCTCCCATCAAACTTCATAACGAGGAAGTCAATTCAGTTGAGAAAACTGAAGAATTTCCTGAGGTTGAGCTTAAGGACTTACCTCCTCATCTTGAGTATGCATTCCTTGAGGGTGATGATAAATTACCCGTCATTATTGCTCGAGATTTAAGTAAAGATGAAAAAGCTGCTCTCATTACAATCTTGAAGTCACACAAGCAAGCAATTGCTTGGAAACTCTCCGACATCAAAGGTATAAACCCTGAGTTCTGTACTCATAAAATCTTGATGGAGGATGACTTCAAACCTGCAGTTCAACATCAGAGACGAGTGAATCCAAAAATCCATGATGTTATCAAACAAGAGGTTATCAAACTCCTTGATGCAGGATTGATTTACCCGATCTCAGACAGTCCTTGGGTCAGCCCAATTCATTGTGTCCCAAAAAAGGGTGGCATTACTGTTATCACAAATGAAGATAACGAGTTAATTCCAACTCGATTGGTTACGGGATGGCGTGTTTGCATCGACTATCGTAAGTTGAATGACGCCACTCGTAAAGACCATTTTCCTCTACCCTTCATGGACCAGATGCTTGAGAGATTAGCAGGGAATGAGTACTATTGCTTCCTTGATGGTTTCTCGGGTTATTTTCAGATCCCTATTGATCCACAGGATCAAGAGAAGACCACATTCACTTGCCCATACGGAACTTTTGCCTACAAACGTATGCCTTTTGGCTTATGTAATGCTCCTGGCACGTTCCAACGATGTATGATGGCCATATTCCACGACATGATCGGGGAAACAATGGAAGTGTTTATGGATGACTTCTCGGTCATTGGGGATTCTTTTCAATCATGTCTCTCCCACTTAGATAAAATGCTTCAAAGATGTGAAGACACCAATCTTTGTCTAAACTGGGAGAAAAGCCACTTTATGGTCAAAGAAGGCATTGTCCTTGGCCATAAGATTTCAAAGAACGGGATTGAGGTAGATAGAGCAAAAGTTGATGTCATTGCTAAGCTGCCTCATCCTACTACCGTCAAGGGTATTAGGAGTTTTTTGGGTCATGCCGGTTTCTATCGTAGATTCATTCAAGATTTTTCCAAAATCGCCCGGCCTATGACCCATCTTCTTGAAAAGGATGCTCCTTTTATCTTTTCACTCGAGTGCATCGTAGCTTTTGAAACATTGAAGAAAAAGCTAACTGAAGCACCCATTCTCGTTGCTCCCGACTGGGACTTGCCTTTTGAGCTCATGTGCGATGCAAGTGATTTTGCTATCGGTGCAGTCCTAGGGCAACGAAGAAATAAGCATTTTCAGCCTATTCACTACGCGAGCAAAACTATGACTGAGGCTCAAACTCATTACACCACCACAGAAAAAGAGCTATTAGCCGTGGTGTATGCTTTTGAGAAGTTTCGGCCGTATCTTATCTTGACTAAATGCGTAGTGTATACGGATCACTCGGCTCTTAAATATCTCTTTGCAAAACAAGATGCAAAGCCGAGATTGCTTCGTTGGATTCTCCTCCTCCAAGAATTTGATATCATCATACGTGATAAAAAAGGAGCTGAGAATCTAGCGGCTGATCATCTGTCCAGATTAGAAAACCCTCACCAAGATGTTTTCGAGAAAAAGGATATAAATGAAACATTTCCTCTCGAGACACTCAATGCGGTTTCTTTTCGTGGAAATTCTACCACCCCATGGTTTGCTGACTTTGCAAATTACCATGCGGGTAACTTCATTGTGAAAGGGATGTCGACCCAGCAGAAGAACAAATTCTTCAAAGATGTTAAACACTATTTCTGGGACGACCCTTTCTTGTTCAAAATCTGTGCGGATCAAGTCATCCGACGATGTGTTTATGGACAGGAAGCTATTGACATTCTCACAGCTTGCCATGCTGGACCCACCGGGGGCCATCATAGTCCAAACTACACCGCCAAAAAGGTGTTTGATTCCGGGTTCTATTGGCCCACAATCTATAAGGATGCCCACGATTATGTCAAAACCTGTGACGCTTGTCAGCGTCATGGTAATATATCTCAAAGGAATGAAATGCCACAAAATGCTATTCAAGTTTGTGAGATATTTGACATCTGGGGTATTGATTTTATGGGGCCATTTCCTTCGTCTCGTGGTAACAAGTACATACTCGTGGCTGTTGACTATCTGTCAAAATGGGTTGAAGCAAAAGCTTTACCCACCAATGATGCCCGAGTAGTTGTGAAGTTTTTGAAATCTCTGTTTGCCAGGTTTGGAACTCCGAGAGCGATAATCAGTGATCGTGGTACACATTTTTGTAATGACCAATTTGAAAGAGTCATGCAGAAATATGGTGTTACCCATCGTCTCTCCACTGCATACCACCCCCAAACAAGTGGGCAGGTGGAAGTTTCAAACCGTGGTCTTAAAAGGATTCTTGAAAGGACAGTAGGCGAAAATCGTGCATCCTGGTCGGATAAGCTTGATGACGCACTCTGGGCTTTTCGTACAGCTTACAAAACACCCATCGGGTGTACTCCATACAAGCTAGTGTACGGAAAGGCATGTCATCTTCCGATCGAGTTAGAGCACAAGGCATACTGGGCCTTAAAACATGCAAACTTCGATATACAGACAGCCGGTGATCACAGAAAAGTTCAAATGAATGAACTAAATGAACTTCGTGATCAAGCTTATGAGAACTCTTTGATCTACAAGCAAAAGACAAAGAAGATTCATGACTCCAAGATCAAGAACCGCGTTTTCAACGTTGGTGATCGAGTCCTTCTTTTCAATTCCAGATTGAAGATTTTCTCGGGAAAGTTCAAGTCCCGTTGGTCTGGTCCATTCACTATCGCTAAGGTTTATCCTTATGGTACCGTTGAGTTATCTCAACCCGATGGTCCTAATTTTAAAGTGAATGGTCATCGAGTTAAGCATTACTTTGGAGAGGACATTCCCCCTGTGGTTGTCCCGGATTTACAAACATTCCCCATGAACCAATGAATGCGGGGATCGAGTCAAGCTAGTGACTCGGTAATCAAAAACATTAGCATGCACCATATGGGTTTTCACCCATAATTCTGTCTTCTTATCCCCTTTCTATCACCCAAGTGTGGGGGAGTTTTCCCCACACTGTTGTATATTCTCAATCTTTATAAAAAAAAAAAAAAAAAAAAAAAAAAAAAAAAAAAAAAAATCCTTTCTTAATAAATGGCCGTAGTATTTCCCTTTTACGTTCTTTGTTTCGGCATAACCGCCGGTACTTTGAATATTGAGGGCAATATTCATTTCTAAGTGTGGGGGGGGGAATTCTCACGAATTTCATATATTATCTACCCAATTCCCCCGTTTTTGGCCAAAATTTTTTTTTTGGAGTAAGTGTTCTACACTTTCTCAATTGGTTATCAGTCCGCCTTGTCTGTAAGACAAAAGGATTGGCTAATCCAGGAGCAAACGGCTCTTGGTAAAGATTAATCAAATCCGTTTATATGGCTTGCAATTTGCCCAAAATTGTATGGTTCTTCAGCTCCCCATCATCCTCAAAAGATAATGAGTTGGCTAGCCCGCAAGGTTATGGCTTGTGGTAAAGGCAGTGGAAAAACCATAATTGGTAATCAGCTCACCAAAGATAATCCTGATAATTTATCTAAGAGTTGGCTAGTCCAGAAGGGTACGGCTTCTGGTAAAGACACATCAAATCCGTTATATGGTTTATGATTTGCCAATAAATCATCTGGTTATCGTTGTACCAAGATTCTTACTTGAATCAAAACAATTGGCTACTCCAGAAGTGATGGCTTTTGGTAAAGAGTTTTTCAAATCCATCAAGGTTTTCTCAAATCATTGCTAGGGACTAGCAATATCTTAGTGTGGGGGATTGATGAGTTTCCAAATACTCATCATTTTTACACAATCTAAACTGCAAAATCATCTGAAAACACTCAAAAACACATCAAAATGATCAAATTATCACAAATCAGTGTTTTATGTGTTTTAATTGCAAAAATATCAAAATCAGATGAAAAATGTATCAAGTTTGCAAAATTGGCAGTTTTAGTTCCCCGAGTTTTAAAAGTTGTCAAATCTAGTCCCTGGAAATTCAAAAATGTGGAAATTTATCATTCAAGGTCCCTGAAGTATTCTAAGTTGTTTAAAATGATCCTTGAATGATTCTTTGGTCAATTGGCAAGAAAGGTCCCTTAACTTTGGAAAATTACAAAAATAGTCCTTGGGCCTTAAAAAATGAATTTTATGCAAAAAGGGTTCTTGTATTATCAAAGTTGGCAAATTTAGTCCTTGTAAGAAGTTTGGAAACATGGCAAGATCAGTCCCTCATGTTTGGTGAAATTACACTTTTGGTCCTTACTTAATACATAAACCAAACGGATCCTTATATAAGCTAAGGCCCAAAAATCTTATCCAAGCCCAACCCTTAGCCTACACCCTTGACCCCCAGGTCACAATCCTATTCTGACCCCAGCCACAACCAATTTTGGACCCCCCCCCCCTTTTTGTTATTAAACCACGGTCAAAATAGTCAAAACAGGGTACTGTGCATCCCCTACCTTCTTGTCCCGCCAAAACCAGAAACAGCCATGGTTTCCTTGATTAGCTCTAACCACCCTTTCCACTTGGTTAATCATGTCCCCTCCACCTCAATAAACATCCAAGAATCTTTAAATGCTCAAACCTGCTATATGGAAAATTGGCGCCAAAAATCACAAATGGACGGACATGATGAATCTCAAGCATCCAATGGCTCAAGTTTGGTGGGATACAATCAGAAACACGTGGGAAGTTTGAAAAGTCTATAAAGTAGGAAAGAGATGCAATGTATCAAGGGTATCTAGAGTAATTTTATTTTCTTAGTCGTTTTTTTTTTAGTTTAAGCTTTTCAATGTATGTTTTTAATTTCAAGTACTTTATTTAAGCATCTCAAGTGTATTTGAACCTCTTTTGATTAGTAATTTCAAGTTTTAATCACTTTTCAAGTTTATGCAATTTGTCATATTTATGCAAAATCTCAAATGTTTCAAATGATGTTGTTTGTTGTTTGAATGGATTAGAATAACTCATGTAAGCTCCCATATAGCTTTTATAAGCTATTAGAAACCATAAAATTCAGTTTAGAAGAAAAAAAATCAAAAATTACCAAAAATCCAAGTTAAATACCTCAAAAATCAAAAATCACTTGAAATTGGTGATCACAGCTGGAGCAAGGTATATCCTGGATGGCCTTGGTTTAGAGCTCTGTGGAGAGCATTTAGGATTGGTTTTCAGTTCATGGTTCTCATTTTATGCCTCAAAGTCATTTGTAAGCAATTTTGTCCAATTTGGCATTTCTTTGTTCTAGGTGTTATCTAGCTTAAATTTCTGTTACTTTGTGATAAATAGCTATAGTATAGTGTGTTTAAGTCATTAAATCAGTAGTTTGCTTGTTTCAATTTGTAGTTTTCAAAAACTTGGTTTTAACAGTCAAGATGACATTTTGATCAATTCTTAGTTTAGTGTTGTAATGATAGTTGTTTAAGGGTTCATTAGTACTAATATTTGATAATACAAGGTTTGAAATCAAGTTGATGGTTTGAAATTGTGATTTGGTTTGAAAACAGTCACAACAGCTATATAAGAGGGTGTTTGGTTTAGTGAGTTTAAAGGTTCTTTGGACTTTGGTATTGTTGGAAACCTGTCTAACTAAGTCTAAACTACTCATACTAGTCAAGAAATCAAGTTCTTATTTTCAAAAAGTCAAAAATCCATTGATCTTGGTCTATGCAGTTACTGTTGAGAGATTCATGATCCAAGATCAATGTTTTGTGCTAAAAAGTTGATAATATTGCTCAAGTTAGTCTCAATACACCTTATAACAACATATCAAGTGCTTAAAGTCAGATTAAAATCCACTTTGGTCAACTTTTGGTTTTTCTCAAAAAGTCAAAATTTCAAAAAGGTCGTTTTTGAATAAACTTTGGATTTTCACTGTGGGTTTATTAATAGGATTCAGTCTATAAGCTTTGGAGGATTTGTAGTCTAGTTGCTCAAGAAAAATACAAAAATAATAGTTCTCTGTTTATTAGCTGTTTGAGTGCTTTTTGGTTAGCTTATTTGAGGCACCCCATCTGCACAAGTGCCCTGTGCACAGAAGTTGTTCCCAACTTGAAAAGCTTGCACCAAGCTTATTTCTTGTCCAATTCTTGATTTCTCTGGTTCTTTGGAAAGCCAACATGGTCCTCTTGAAATATCAAGTCTTAGATTTCAGTTTGGAGCTTGTTAGTTAGGGCTGCACATAGCTTATACCTTGTCCCATTTTCTGTTTTTCTCCACAACAGTCAATAGCTTATTTGCTTATTAGAAGCTTTTCAGTTTAAGTATTTGTGTCTTTTAGCTTCTAGTCAGTTGCTATAGCCTATTTTTACCTTAATCTAGCTTTTGTTTTAAGTAGCAAGCTTGTTTGAGCTTATTCCAAAAAAATAAGCTCATTATCCAACTGTTGGGCCATAAGCTCATTAAAACAGCTTATTTGAGTTTTGTAAAATTTTTGTCTTTATTAAAGTTTCATATTATTGTTATATAAGTAGTTTTCAAAAATAAAAATCACAAAAACATCAATATAAAAATAGTGATAGCGTTTATTTAAGATTTTTTAGCTTTTTGATTTTTCTTTTCAACTTATTAATAAGCAAAACTTGTTTTTCTCTTTTTCTTAGGTTTCTGTTATCATATAGGATTTTTAGAAAAAGTTTCAGATTTTTCTTTATCTTTTTAGTATTTTTTATAATTATAAATAGTTAATAAATAATAAATAATTAGTAATAAATAATTAAAAAGTCTAAAAAAATATATTTTCTGTTTTAAAATTAGTTTTATCATATTTTAGATTTTTCAAAGTTAAAATTTTATTTTTCCAAGTTTATTTTCTATTTTCTAGTATTTAAGTGTATTTTAAATAATAATTAATTAATAATAATTAGATAAAAAGTGTGAAAAATATATTTTTAGTTTTAAAATTAGTTTTATAGTATTTTAGATTTTTCAGAATCATAAGTTTATTTTTCTAGCCTTATTTTGTATTTCCTTTCATTTTAGAGTATTTATTAAGTAGTTAAAATAGTTTTTAATTAATAATAATTAATTATATAGTGTTAAAAATAATTTTCCTTTTCTAATAATTTTCTTTTATTTTTAGGATTCCAAAAATGTCATTTTTATATTTTTAGGTCTTTTATTTCTTAGTTTTCACTTTTTATTTTGTGCGTCTGCGTAGTTTTTAAAACTTACGTTTACGTTTTCTTGATCTGGTTGTTGTGCTTTCCAATTCTGTGCTCAATTCCTTTCCAAATCAATCAGTAGTGTAATTTCTAATCATTACCTTTACAGATCACTATCCTTAGTGATCATCCCATCATCTGAATCAGTTTTACACACCATTGAGTCTCCTTGGGACTAAACGACCCGGGAATCCCCTGTATTCTCTGATCTTAATTGTATTTGTGTCTGAGCTGTTTTAAGTCTTTTTGACTTGACTGTTTAGCACGAATCAATTATGCTGAAGTTTTTCTACTGAAGTAGTGAAGCAGCTGAAGTACTGAAGCCGTGGATTCTGCTGAAGTACTGAAGCTGTGGATTCTGCTGAAGTAGTGAAGCAGCTGAAGTACAGAAGCCGTGGATTCTGCTGAAGTACTGAAGCCGTGGAATCTGCTGAAGTGGTGAAGCCTTGTTTCTGCTGAAGCCGTGCAGCTGTGTAGGGCGTGCATGAGTTTTATTATTTATATGTTAGCCCATCTTTATTATTGTACTGCCCGAGGTTAGCTTTAGTGGACTGCCCAAGGATAGCATGGGCATGCGTATGGGTTTTATAACAATTGTTTAGTTGCATGCTTGTACTTTAGTTGCATGCTTGTACTTTTCCCAATAAAGGGAATAGTGTTCCTTTTCTATAAAAGGAACTTAGGTCTATTGTATTGAAAGAAGGTTTTCGAGAAAAACATTCAAGGAAAACCTCTATAGAGAGGGTGTAAAGATCCATAGAGGATCATTAGTTTTAATAGAAAAACCTTGTTAGTAACTTTGATTGTGTTCTTATTACTCCGCTGTGCATGTTCAATCATTGTTATTATATACTCTAGTTGAGTCCGGATCTTGGAGTAAACAATTGGTATCAGAGCGGGTGGCTCTCGATCTTGAGTTTACAAGGTTTTTCGAAGTAAAGTTACGAAATTCGTAGCTGCTGAATGATTTCCGTATTGTTTCTGCTGAGCTGTTTTGAAACAGCGATAACTTTTTATTGAACCGTTGGATCGAGCTACAATTTTTTCTGGTGCATCTCTATACTATAATCTAAAGTCTCACCAGAGGGATTGTCAATCAGAGCTTCCAATCAAAAGTTATCAGCTGTAGATGTCTGCTGAAAAAGTTCCGTAAGGATACTTCAGCACTGTTTTGAAACAGTCATATCTTCTTCGTTAACCGTTGGATCGGCATAAAATTTGGACTGGAAGTTCTTGGTATACCAAGGAAGGTTTCCACCGGAGGGATCGTTGATCTGTGCCTCTGACAGAAAGTTATAAGGTCTAGAAAATTGATGCAGACACACTTTGAAAAAGAAAAGAAGCAGCAAAAGATAAAAGTTGCAGCGCATTTGACCGGTCAAAACCAGTGTTATATTCGGACAGTGCAGATCTTGTGATATCATCTGGTCAGTGGTATTTTTCTTTAATTCATATCTTTATTGGTCGAAGGTATCACTACTTGGTCCCACGTTGAATTCATATTGGTTGATACTGCCTAATTCTTTTGATTGGTCACGCATGCATATTTTGCACAATTATTCACATGGGTTGAGATTTGATGTGGGGCGACATATCATTGTTATGGTGCTCTCCTAAATTTTGATTGGTCCACAAATTGAATATCACGAGAAAATGTTTTCTAATTGATGTTTGGGTGTATTTCTTGGCACATGTCACGTGAGATATAATATTCTACTTTTATCATGGCATTAATTTGTGATATTATTTAATTGTTGTGACTTTGATTTGGATTTGAATTTCGGAGGATAATCACGTGTGGACCCAACTTGTTTCTACCGAATTACAACTTGTTTCTGCTGATGGGTCCCTCGTGAGGATGTTTGTTGGTTCCTCAAATTGGCTATGTCTGATCCTTTTCATATAATTATTTCATGATATGATTTTGATTGGTTCTTGATCACGTGGGAATATATTTGATTCATTCTGCTTGTACACGTTTTCTCATGGTATATTTAATTGCTGGCCAAGAGGTGTTAATTGTTTCATTTAATTGGTCATTCGAGTATTTAATTGGTGGGACATTGATACTGTACAAGGCATTCGAGTATTAATCTCGTGGGTCTCGGGTTATGATATTTCTTTCCTACTGAAGAGTTGTTTGGTGTCGTGGTATAAGGTGGGGGTACTGCTGATCTTGATAGGTCATCACGTTGGGTACAACAGTTTATTCTCTTCATCTTGGTTACTGCTGACATTCATTGTGGTTCTTGCTATCACATATCGTTACTGTTGTTATCACATAAAAAGGCAGAATTCAAGAAGATGAACAAGGAAGATTATTATAAAGGTTTTGCTGAAGGATATGCCGGTCTTCCAATTTTTTTCATGGGCATCTCTCAGGTACATACTTGTGATTATAGTTGTAAAGAGAGATATAATGAACTAAAAGCAGCCTATGATGATATGAAACCTAAGTATAATGCATGCTATGTTGACAATGAGGCTTATAAACATGCTTTAAAAACCTTAGAAAGACAAAAGGTGTGGTTTCAAAAGAATCAAGTGGCTTATGATGAAAAGATTAGGGTGCTAGAAAATGATCTAGAATTTGCTAGGATTGACTTAAAGCGCACTGAGAAAGAAAAAGCTACGGTAGTCTCTGAAAACCTTGTGCTAAAAGAGAATCTAGATGAGGAAATTGCTAGGCATAAAGAATGGTTGTTGAATGGAAACAAGTTAGCTAGTCACATCTATGCTAGTCAAAATCCTAATACTCCTATAGGCTTAGGCTTTAAGAAGTATGTAGGAATAGAAGCTAGGGATGACACTCGTAAATCTACACCTCCAGGATTAGCTAATTTTGTGAAAGAAGGTGATTTACATGCTATACGTGGACCCATTAGAGGTGAATTCATGCCCATTGACCTGTCCATTACAGTTGACCTTGATGGATCACACCATTTATATGGCAAAAAGTCAAGTGACTTACCAGACCTTAGTAGCAAAACTACTGACGCTGTCTCTTGTTCTACAAGTGACGAGTCATCAGACCTAAAGTCCACTGACTATACCTCATGTGATTCAAGTGAAAAGTCTGACTCACCTAGTAGCACATCCATGACCACACCCAAGTCCATAGTAGCTGATGATGAGCTCAATACAAAGCCAGTTGCTTATGCTATTAAACACAAATTTGCTTCTACTTCTGTTTCTAATAAGTTTAAATGCAATAAACAAAGTTGTGTTAAGAATAAGCCGTTTAAAAAGAAATCTTGTTTTGTGTGTGGTAGTAAACTCCATCTTATTAAAGACTGTGATTATCATGAGAAAAGGATGGATGTTTCCTCTGGCCATAAGACTTCTAGACCCATATGGACTAATGTTGCTAGTATTCCTCCATTTGTTCCCAAAGTTGCACATGCGAGAGCAGGTAAACCAGTTCCTTCTGGTAAACCAAAGGTGTATGCATCGGTTTTTGCTCACAGGCTTAATAGGCCTTTTCCAGTTCCATCTTGTGGAGGATATTCTTCACCAGTTACTACTGGTTGGTGGGACAGTAATGCTAGGCTTATGCCCTATAGACCTAAAAGTTCTTATTTTAAGTCATATACACCTTATGTATCTCATCTGAATATGGCACATGTTGGAGTTAGAAGGGCAACTGCTGTTAAGCCCTCAATAGGGTGTTCTTGGAAAACTCAAAGGAAAGGTTCATTCTGGGTACCCAAGAACAATAGGCTTTGTCAGGTGCATTGATTGAGGGGAGGCATAAGCCTAAGGGGAGGCTTATAGTTGTATTGTTTTTTTTTTTTTTTGTTTTCTAACCATTTTTGCAGCTGTTGGATCCTTATACGCCTAAGGGGAGGCTTAGTGTTTCTTCTAACACTACAACTGTCTTTGGTTTCTGCTGCTGCTTGATGGTACCTTGTACATGTTTTGGTTATTTATATTCCTTAAAAAAAAAAAAAAAAAAAAAAAAAAAAAAAAAAAAAAAAAAAACCTCTACCCTGTCTGTGTTCATTTTCTACTCACTCTTATTTACAGGTTTTGGTGTTGGTTCATAACTACACCACTCATGGTTTTCATCTCACCATGTCTTTCTGACACAAGAGTTGGCTAGCCCACAGGATTATGGCTTGTGGTAAAGGCTGCGGAAATCCATAAATGGTAATCAACTCACCATGATGATGACGACATTCCATCAAAGAGTTGGCTAGTCCTGAGCAAACGGCTACAGGTAAAGACATATCAAATCCGTTATATGGTTGCTGGTTTGCCAATAAATCAGATGGTTATCAGTGTACCATAGTTTTCGAACTTAAACATTTGGCTACTCCAGTAGTGATGGCTATTGGTAAAGAGACATCAAATCCATTATTTTCAATGATTCACCTCTCACAGGAGTTCACACACCTGGATGTGATGAGAATAGTCTGAAACTAATATGTTTTGATGTACATGATGTCATTTGTTGCTGCAAAGACCTCGCGTTTCAAAGTTTGGTCATCATAGAGATGAAATTATTTTGTTTCTTTGCTGATGTTCGAGTACAATCCTCTGGTTCTGCAGTGTTAAAGATTGTTGGGAAGGATTGTTGGGAAGCTTTGTTGGTAAAAAAAAAAAAAAAAAAAAAAAAAAAAAAAAAAAAAAAAAATCCTCTAGTTCTGAAATTATTAAAGATCTGGAAACTGGAACTTAAATGATACAATCCTCTTGGCTTCTACAATCAGTATCATTTAAATTCCAGTTTAGGGGAGGATTGTTGGGAATTCTGTGAAACAGTGATTCTGCTGATCGGGAAACAATTGATTCTGCTGAAGAAGAGTTTCTACTGAAGTAATATAAACGTACAAAGTAGGAATTATGCTGAAGTTTTTCTACTGAAGTAGTGAAGCAGCTGAAGTACTGAAGCCGTGGATTCTGCTGAAGTACTGAAGCTGTGGATTCTGCTGAAGTAGTGAAGCAGCTGAAGTACAGAAGCCGTGGATTCTGCTGAAGTACTGAAGCCGTGGAATCTGCTGAAGTGGTGAAGCCTTGTTTCTGCTGAAGTCGTGCAGCTGTGTAGGGCGTGCATGAGTTTTATTATTTATATGTTAGCCCATCTTTATTATTGTACTGCCCGAGGTTAGCTTTAGTGGACTGCCCAAGGATAGCATGGGCATGCGTATGGGTTTTATAACAATTGTTTAGTTGCATGCTTGTACTTTAGTTGCATGCTTGTACTTTTCCCAATAAAGGGAATAGTGTTCCTTTTCTATAAAAGGAACTTAGGTCTATTGTATTGAAAGAAGGTTTTCGAGAAAAACATTCAAGGAAAACCTCTATAGAGAGGGTGTAAAGATCCATAGAGGATCATTAGTTTTAATAGAAAAACCTTGTTAGTAACTTTGATTGTGTTCTTATTACTCCGCTGTGCATGTTCAATCATTGTTATTATATACTCTAGTTGAGTCCGGATCTTGGAGTAAACAAAAGGGTTTTGCATAAAATAGTGAACATGAGGGTACTTTAGTGCATAAAAAGGGTTTTGCAGGAAATAGTGCATATGAGGGTCCTTTACTGCTCAAAGGGTTTTGCAGAAAATAGTGCAACAAGAGGGCTTTTATAGATTTTAGTCGTTTTCTAAATTTTGTATAAAATCAACCGTGGCTCGTTAGAAGTCGTACCACTCGTTGTTTCGAAGGTATTTGAGTCTACTTTCATCTAAAAATAATCTCAAGGACTGGTCAGCAATAGATTTTTGTCAGTTCATTAAAGAGTAGAAGGTTAGTTTTGGTCATGTAGTTTCCGCACAAAAGTTTTAAACTTTTAGTCAGAACGAGAAATGGGCGTTCCAATTTCATTGTTTTTATGCCATTGCAAACTCTTGTAGAGGACATTGTAGCAAATTTCTTGTTATACCCATACTAAATTTCTTGCGTAAATGTACAACGTGACTTTGTAGCATTTTTGAACCTCAGTTTATTGTCAATTGCAGACAACAACTACATAGGACCTTGAATTAGCTATGGCTATTAGTGCTTCCCTCCAGTTTAGTTCAGTAGCAAGACCAAGTGCTCCTACTACCCACGTCATCTCTGGTTCAACCCCATCTGTTGGTTTTGCGATACCACACCTGATAATAAGAAAATCAAAAAATGGGAAACCCATGATGTAGGCGCAAGTAGCAGTGCCTCTACCAGTTATCATCCACATACTGATAACAACACTTATGCTCAAATTGTCCAAGCAGCACCTGCAAATATTACACCATCATTAATCCCATTAGCACCTCCACTTCAAAGAAATGTTGTAATATATTGGGTTCTTGTATATTTTGTTTGAATCATGTAAGATTTGTTTTTGCACTGTAATATACTCATCAATTAAATAACAAAAGTGTGGTTTTTTATTGCTCGGTCCTTTTATACGTGCTAAAGTATTTTTCACTAATCATATTGTATATAAATTTGTATATGAACTGCTTTTATGTTATTTAACCTTAGATTTTAGCAAAAGTGTGTTCTTAAGTGTGTGTAAGTGTGTTAAGTTTGATCTAAATGAGTTTGCGAAGAATGTGTGAAAGTTAATATATAAGTCACGGATTGGTTGCAAATTATGTCCCTCTGGGAACAGTGAAATGACGAAAATACTCTCACTTGAAACAGTAACTAACGAGAATTTCTAATGATCATTAGGCTAAGGGACACAATTTGCAGTGAAACACCCACAATAATGGCATAATTTGCATTTTTTTCGTTTCGGTGGCTAAAGCAGCAATTTTAGCCATACTGAGGGACATTTTTGCAGTTTATCCTTTAAATTATAATATCCGGACAAACAATTTTTCTAGTGTCGTTACATGCTATTAAACATGTATAATGTCTAAAATATGATATCAATAATTAAATTTAAACAACATCAAACTCAACACCATGCCAATTAAATATAGTCAAATCCTTCGTCCAACAAAAATTTATACAAAGTATTAATCGATATTAATACATAATGAAAAATTTATGTAAAAACATGCACGTGCATATGTATTATAACTATATAAGTATAAAAGGTTTTACATATGTGATCGATAAATCTTATTTAACCACAATGTGTATGCGCTAGACAAACTTTAGCATATTAAGACAAAAATTTACATTCTTAGTCAATTATATTACTAAAACTAAATTTTATACACAAATATTTAAAATTTAGATATATTGTAACTTATATTAAACTGTGCTTTTTAAACTTACGAATTCTAACAAATGAAGTAAATAATGTTTATTATTTAACACATATTTCATATATCTTTTTATTAAATTTGAAAATTTCATATTTGTTCAAATATGTTTTACAAATATTGTATATTATTATGGATAATATTATGTGGATGTTCATATAACCATAAGAAGCCCATGACCCAATTACTATGAGGGTTTCTTATATATACTCATTGTATCTCATACATTATGATCAATAGAAGAATATTTTCATTCCCTCAATTATTTGTTTCACAACACGTTATCAGCACGCTCTGAATATTTTTTTTAATCTTCTCGACTTCTAAGAGGTAAATCTCGAACTCAACCGATCGTCGCAATTTATTTAATCTTTGTTTTGAATCTTTGTTTCGAAGTTACTTACCACCACAATTTTGCTATGCAATAATATAAATTATAGTTTTCTAGTATTATTATTTTTTAATATAGCTTCATTGAACTTAGAATATGACAAGTGTATAAAGATGTATTCCAAGTTTATGTTATTCACTTTGCTGTTTATTATTAATCTAGATTGCCGTACAATCACTTGCTTGTAGTTTGTGTTTTTTTTTTCTTTCACTTTGATGTAGTATTAATCAAATATTGTTCTTTTCCATTACGTATTTTCTACCTATCATATACAATTACTTTTGTAATTTGTTACATGATTTTGTATGTTGACTAATACATATTAACTTGCTTTGTTGTGCTAGTATAGTTTACCATGTGGTCAAATCTGGCGACTTTGATAATTATCGATATGATGTTTATACCTAATACAATAAAACATGGAATTCGATAAACAAACTTTTGTTGGACAATAAATATAGCGAGTTCATCTCCTACGGGCTACATATATAAGACAAATTTACAATTAGCATTTATATTCTTACAATTAGCATTTATATTCTATATACAAGTCTATATGAGCAAGAAAAATATATATTCTTACAATTCTATGTTAGTGTACCATGCATGATGTTAGATAGTGCACTAATACAATTGACTGTCGTGATTGATCTTACATAGAGTAAGATATAAATCTATATAAGTTAATTATGGTTCATAATATGTCAGTTTATGTGTTTGAGATTAATTTTATGCTTATGAAACCACAATCTTTATATAA
The DNA here is from genome assembly GCA_019973895.1 of Chrysanthemum seticuspe. Lineage (NCBI taxonomy): Eukaryota > Viridiplantae > Streptophyta > Magnoliopsida > Asterales > Asteraceae > Chrysanthemum > Chrysanthemum seticuspe. The sequence continues at coordinate 51,405,202 of BPTQ01000007.1, forward strand.
CTTTGTGAAAATCAAACAACTTGTAATTTGATGTGTCGATGGCATTTTTGCTTTGTAAAAACTAAAAGCTTTAAATGTTGATCCAACTTGAATTTGTAATTACAATTGTTGACTTTATACTACCTATTTGTTCTTTATTGCCATCACATTAGCTAAGTCTGGAAGAATCAAACCAGAAAATTATTTGGCCAAAGTTTGCATGATGTCAAAAGTAAATAGCCACGTACAACTGGACGAGGTGTATCTTTGTGGTCGTTTAGTTCACGTATTTATTACTTCTTGTTTGTTCTTTTAATTAATCCGATCCTTAGTTTGTGCATGATACTATACTAAACTAATGTTTTAATAATCACATATTTGTTCTATTCGGTTAAAGACGAGTTACATTCTATACCCCGTACGCAATTTTATAATAGTTTATGTAAAATAATTCATTGAACTTTAAAATTTTAATCTATGAATTATTTAAGATTGTAAGTAATTGCTAAAAATATTGATCAAGATTTGAGAATATGGCACATATAAGCTAATTATTTGCACTAGCCTTGTATATATGAGATGCATGTTAAGTCATAAAGACTATATTTTTATTTGAAATATATTATCATGCAATATATATCTATACGACACTTGTACTTCTGTATTACTTAGTAGTATTAATTTATTGTTGTTATAGTTAATTAGATGTATGTGTTTATATTTGGATGACTTAACTTCTTATACTATGTTTATTGGAAAATATGATTTTTAATTGGTTGGAAGAGAAACCTCTAAATATTGCTACAAATAGTTTTCAGTGACCGTTGTAAGATTTAAAATTGGTAAAGAGAATGAATACTCTAAATTGACATTATTCAACTAGAATAATATATATTATGGACCTTGGCCACATATGTTTATGTTATAAACCCTAATATGAGAATCACGTGAGAATCACATATGTTTATGTTATGTGAAGATACAGTGTTATGTGAATATGAGAATCACTTTTGTGAATATGTTAATAATGAGCTATATTGCATAGTTGTTTTGTGAAGGTTGCTTAAGAAAAATTAATATATTGAATATAGATGTATTTATATCTGTGACTTACTTCTAATATAGTTTTATTTGCTTGTGAGATAATTAGTTACTTGATTATAGATATTATGCAACTTGCCTGTTATATAATATATGTTGTATCTTTCATAATGTAGAAAACTAAAAGGGGGGTTGAATAGTTTACCGATTAAAAACTTTGTTTTGAAACTTATTGAAAAATCAATTGATATTGATCTTTAGTATGTTGATGAAATAAGTAAGCAATATGTAATAAGTAAATAAGGAAAGAAATGATCAAACCACAACAAGTTGTTTATAGTGGTTCGGCCTACAAGGACTTTTTTTCCTTGCCCTACTCCACTCCCCGAGTCTCACACTCGAGAGTTTAACTTCACTAGTCAACAAGCTCCTTTCACCGGCGGAGAAAACCTTTACACTTCGCTTACACTATTTCCGACACTAAGCTAGATGTCGAGTTCTTTCCAAGGGTACAACTACTCCCACACACAATGTATTTTGAGGACTAAAATACTAACCACTCACACTCACAAGATTATGATGGTTTGATACAACAATGAAGTATGGATCAACACTAGATCATACAACACTAAATAAACAAGACTTCCAACTTCTCGTTGAAGCTTGAATATGACTTGATCTTCTTTGCTACAAAAGAGATCACTAATATGATATGAAACTGAGTTAGAAAGGTTAGAGAGAAGAAATGTATGAGAGTATGTTAGAAAGGGATGAGAAACTACTTGGCTTGGCATTGCTATTTATAGCCAATTTGGACAGGAGCGTCCACGGACCGCGGACCCCTTAAAAGGGTTCCGCCCGTGTACCAAAATGGTACCGCCAGTCTGACAGTCAAGATATCAAATCTTGCCTAAAGTCAACTCTATCTAATTAAGATTGTGCAAGATATGAAGAGTACAAATCTTCACAAAATATCTAATGGAATCTTCCAATGATCTCCATGATGTAATACATGATGTCAAATGTTGTATTACTATTAATAGAAATATGCAAATGCTTAAGTAGTGTTTGGTTTTAAGAACCTAACACATTCTACAAACTACTATCATACATAATGATTAGAGTCATATCAAGATGTTACTAATCATAAATGTAAATGCTTGAATGATGAATATATTGTTTGAGAAAGCTTGTTTTAATATCTAATAAACTTGACAAGCTTTAAGCTTTTATAAATTAAATTTACTTTTGTCGTTAACAAAACTTAGGCAAAGATCAAAAATATAAATAACGTTTAATGACGATATTTGTATTAACAATCTCCCCCTTTTTGTTGAGGACAAAATATAAATTTTATTTTTATAAAAGAAACATAGTTTGTACAAGAGTTATAAAAAGATTAGTTTTAGAACTTTGAAAAGGAAATGATAATACAAGTGTATGAATTTTGACTTTTTATGAAAGTCAAAGAATTCACTAGTTGATGCATGATGTTGACTTTTTCAGAAAGTCAAAGTATGCAGTTTGACTTTTTTAAGAAAAGTCAAGTATTATCAATGAGGGTTCCTGTTTGACTTTTTAGAAAGTCAATTGTATGCAGTTTGACTTTTTCAGAAAAGTCAAATATAAATAATTTCCAAGTTCTATATTTTCTCCCCCTTTTTGTCTCAACAAAAAGAAGAGGCTATGCGGAATGTAATGAGCCCGAGCTATTATCTCCCCCTTGTTCAAAGCTCCCCCTAAATTGGGTGCTTTAATGGGAAGATACATGGATTGTGAAAATAAAGCTACAAAAAAATGTTAGTAATAATGATCATTCACAAGCATTTCCAAACACTATGTAATGACACCAACAACATAATAAACAACATTCATTAGTTAAAATTTTTCATGAGTAAAGATCATGAAAAGAGAACACAATGATGTGTTTCTAGTACAAGAAAATAAAAATTATCCTAAAAAAAAACAAATAAACGACTATTCTAAAAACCATCCTAAAGTGATGGTGGATGGGAAAGAGCGTTGAGACGCTCAAGAATGTGGTTGAGGATGAACCTCATTTCTTCGTGGAAGTCATGGACCATAATCCGGGTCCGTTCCACGGTTTGACCCGTTTGCTCACAAGTTGAGCAACCATGCCTTGGAGGGTAGAAAGTTTGCGGAGGTTGTGGTGGTGGAATGGTGGATGTGTTGGTGGTGTTGGGGATGTTTGGAGTGGTCATGATGGATGCAAGCAAAGCACTTTGCATTTGCATTGTCTCACTTAAGTGAGAATCCACCATGCCTTTGAATTGGTGGAGGTTGTGGAGTTCGGCTTGAATCTCCTCTCTAGTGGGATTGTCATCCCACATGCTCTCCGGAATGTCCTCAATATGAGGGGACATTGATGATGGAAGTGGATGATCCCCGTATAAAGGACCATGAATGTCCTTGTGAATGGGGTGGAAAAGGAGAGGTCTTGGCCCTAATGGGGCGTTTGGGTCAATGGATGACCGAGGTGATTCATGAGCGATTCGCTCAATGGTGCCAAAGGATGGCAATGGTGGTGGATGACTTGGCCTAGGAGGCAAGTCTTCCAAGTCCTCTAGGAAAGGATTTGGTGATGTTGGTGGAGTTGAAAATAACTCCATGGGAGTGAGAGTGGGAGACCTTGGTGAAGGTGGTGAGGGTGTTTTTGATGTTTGGATGGGTGCCGGTGGAGGTGAAGTAGGTGTTTTTATTGGTGGTGGAGTGGTGATCACAATGTGTGATGAAGTAAGTGTAGCTAAGGTAAGGTGTGTATCATCTCTAATGGGAGATGAGATTGTGAGTGGTGAAGATTCGGATGATGAGCTAAGATTAACAAAACAACAAGGCCTTACGCTCATTCTAGCGGTTTTCTTGCAAGGTTTTGGTGATGATTTAGTCATTTTTAACTTGGGTTTTGATTTGCTAGATAGTAGTGAGAATGAAGAAGGTGTGAGGATGATCATGGTAAAGCCTTTCAATTTATAGAGGTAAGAAATTGTTGAGAAAAGGTTTGATTTGATGTTGAACCATTGAAGAGATGAGGTTCCTAATGATTTGGAAGTGGGTTGAATGCTAGTCATATCACCCAAGTCAATCCATACAAAGAAGATGGAGTGAAGAAGAAAAGATATGCAATAAATGTGTTCTAGTGAGTGGAATTTCCTAATATTCAGATTACCCACGGATTTGAAGGTACCAAAAATTTGGTTCCTTCCTTTATGCAAAAGGGCTCCTTGGGTGGATTTTTCAAATTTTTGAATTTTGGTGGGAAATGGATTTCTTATATACCTTAGTGAATAATACTAGTTCTAATAACAGTATAAACTAGTTAAGATTGATTTATAAGTGATGGAAGATAATTTGGAATTACGAAAGAGTCGAAATTCAGAAAATTACCTGGAGAATCCACGGCAGCAAAATAACACACGGACGGTACCCTAAAAAGGGTGCCGTCTGGTCCGCCTGTACAGGTATGGCGGTACCAAACGATATAAAGGACGGTACCAAAATTTTGGTGCCGTCGGATCCGTGGAGTGCTGAAAATTGGACAGAGTTCGTTTTTAGGTGTCGGGCAAATTTCCGAAACCTGAAATTTTTCTTAAAAGCTGTTATACTAAACATTTCTAGTTAGGAAAAGTAAATAACACATATCTAAACATAGAGGAGCATAGATTTTGAGCAAGGCTTATTGATTTTCACAATATAGTGAAAATGGGTAAAATTTGATAGCATACTTGTGCTATCCCCCTGCATGAGATTGTTAGCATACACCATTGTTTTAAGTTATATTATCATCCTACATAATAAAAACAACTAAATAGTATCAAACATTAATGATAAAGCATTGTTCCAAACACTCCTTAAAGTACCCTTATTTGTCCAACTTCTTGTAAATCTTGTTCATCATCCTACCAAGGCACTTGAACATTCCCTTAGTTTGTTTGAATTCTGCTGATTCATTCTCAATCTCGGGAAGAGATGCGTAATACTCTTGAGGTGGAAGACGAGAGCTTGGAAGACCATCCTCGGAGCTATTTGATGATGATGATGAAGGAGTTGGAGGTTTAGCTCTCTTGCCTTTAGTCTTAGCAACTCGAGCATCACTCAAAGGTACAAAGATGTGAGGGATGAGATCATAGTGAAGGTGCATCCCTTTTGGGGTTGGTGGAATTGGAGCGAAGTTTCTATAGAGACGGGTGAGAAGCATCCCGTATGGAAGAGCAACGGATCCTTGAGTTGGAATATCAATCATTCTCCTAGCTATGTAGTAGGCTAAGTTGAATGGTTGTCGGGTGGACAAGTTGTAAAGCATGTGGCAAAGACAAGCGTTTATGTGATCCCTATTCCCTATGGTGCTAATGACGTTTGCTCTAAGTAACTCCTCCCATTTCTTAAATTCGTGCTTAAGTTCATTGAGCTCCATTCCATATGGATCTCGGTCTACCTCTTTTCCCTTTCGGGTAACTCGGGTTGTATCACCTTTTGGGTTAAAAAGGTGTTCACGGATGACATCCTTATCGGCTAAACGGGTTATGTAGGGAAGAGAGCGGTCATTGATTGTATCAAGAGCGGTGAGTGACCACTTATCCGTGTAGACACAAGTTCCTCGGTTGGGAATTCCTAGTACTCTAGCAAATTCACTTAAAGTGATGGTGTAGTCATTTTGGTTGATTCTAAAGCTAAGACAAAACTCATCATCTTCATCACTAAAACCGGTCACACTAGCATAGAATTCTAATATGAACCTAGGACAAATTGGTTCATCAATGTCAAGAAGACAATCGAATTGAATGGCGGCTAGTTCTTCACGAAGATTGGTATGCTCAAGGAAGGATGGGTGAATGGTTCTACCCTCGTGGAAATACCTTGATTCTAGACCCCTAAATATTTCTACTTGTACCTTGGTGAGTCCTTTGGTTTTGTGGTGTTTGGGAATGTAGTTAAGGGTGTCTTTGTGATCATAGAATCTTGCGGCTACCATGATTATTCCTAAGGACAAGAATTAACATGTTAAAAAATAATGAAAATAAATTTTAACGTTTTTAATTCTAGTGTGTGCCTATATGAAAACAATTTGGAGTTGCGGTTATCTCGACTCATTTTATGCACAAAATGGTTTTAGTGGAGTGTTTGGCAAATACCATGAGATAACCCAAATGCTCCTAATTCAATGTGGCTACATTTGAATATACCCGGGAGTGCATATTAGTTATGCAATACCTTTAGTATTCAAGAGCATGCAAGTGATGAAAATTCTAACGTTTCTATTTGTATTAGCAATGAAAAATGTTTTCCTACAAGTGAGAAGCTTTTCAAAACTTTTGACATGGGGTGTTTGGTTGTTTGAATAAGGCCTTATATTTATTATCTATCAATTAGTGGGAAACATGATTTGTTTATGCAATATGATAATGTAGTACCTAATTTGAATGACTAGTTATGCAATTTGCCAATTGAATTCATATTTGGTATAAAAGCATACATAAAACCCCATGTAATGATTTGTGATAGTTTTGTGCATAAATAAGAATCCTAGACTCAGAATTAAGAGATGAAATGTAGTTAGGATACTTACAATGATGTTATCTTCAGTGATTAGTGAGTGGGAAGATGACAATAATGAGCTTGGTTTAAGTTTTACACGTTTTGGTAAAGTGGGTTGTGAGGAAGAAGATGTTATGTATAAAGCTGTTTTGCTTCTGTAGACACCACGGACCAGACGGCACCAAATTTTTGGTTCCGTCCGTGTTGTCGTTTGGTGTCGTGGCTACAGTAGCAGATACAAGACAAAATTGTTTTGGTTTGACTATTCTAATGTTTTAGGCTATGTTTATCCTACATGTTTGGTTCCATTAACCCTAAACCAAGTCTAAGAAGATTAAAAGGTTCTCGTTTAAGAGGTTTAGTAAAGATGTCGGCAATGTTGTCTTCGGAGGATACTTTCTCGATTGAAATGTTTCCTTTTTGAACATTGTCGCGAAGAAAGTGATGACGGATTTCAATGTGTTTTGTACGAGCATGTTGAACGGGATTCTTGCTGAGATCGATGGCTCCTTTGTTGTCGCAAAGTATCACAATGTCGTTGAGATGAATTCCGTAGTCTACGAGAGCTTGCTTCATCCAAAGAGCTTGTTGACATGCTTTTCCGGCTGAGACGTATTCGGCTTCAGTAGTAGAGATGGCTAAAGCCGTTTGCTTCTTGGCAAACCATGAGGTGAGACAATGTCCAACAAAAGTGCAAATACCACTTGTACTTTTTCTATCGACATAATCACCGACATGATCCGAGTCGGCATACACTATGGTTTCAATACCCGTTCCTTTGGGATACCATAATCCTAAACACGTTGTTCCCTTAATATATCTAAAAATCCTTTTTAATGCTTCTAAGTGTGATGCCTTTGGGTTTTCTTGAAAGCGAGCACATAGACAAACACTAAACATAATGTCGGGTCTACTAGCCGTAAGATAGAGTAGGCTACCAATCATTCCTCTATATTTAGTGTTATCTACGGATTCACCTTCTTCGTCCTTGGTGAGTTTAGTGTCCGAGGACATGGGTGTTTTAGTTGGTTTGGAATCTTCAAGACCAAATTTCTTAAGCATGTCTTTTATATATTTAGATTGGTTAAAGAAAATACCATCATCTAGTTGTTTGATTTGAAGTCCTAGAAAGAAGTTTAACTCACCCATCATACTCATTTCAAACTCGTCATGCATGATTTTAGAGAAATCATCACATAGCTCTTGACAAGTTGATCCGAATATAATGTCATCAACGTATATTTGAACAATAATAATTTGCGATTCCTTTTTCTTAGTAAAAAGAGTATTATCTACTAATCCCATAGTATATTTGTTATCAATAAGAAAAGTCTTAAGACGGTCGTACCAAGCTTTAGGTGCTTGTTTAAGGCCGTATAATGCTTTCTTGAGTTTGAAGACATGATGTGGTTTCTCAAAGTCGGTAAAACCGGGAGGTTGAGCAACATACACTTCTTCGTTAATAAACCCATTAAGGAAAGCACTTTTAACATCCATTTGAAATAATTTAAAATCATAAGCACATGCATAAGCAAGTAATATTCTAATAGATTCAAGTCTAGCTACCGGTGCATAAGTTTCATCATAGTCAATTCCTTCTTGTTGATTATAACCTTGTGCAACAAGCCTAGCTTTGTTTCTAGATACTACACCATTTTCGTCCATTTTGTTTCGAAAGACCCATTTTGTTCCAATTATAGTTTGATCTTTGGGTTTTGGAACTAGTTTCCAAACATCATTTCTAACGAATTGGTTTAATTCTTCTTGCATGACAATTACCCATGATTCATCTTTTATTGCTTCATTTATGGTTTTTGGTTCAATGGTGGATACAAAACAAAAATGATTACTTTGATTTTGAGCTTGTGATCTTAAGGTTCTTTGATTAAGTTTTCCTATGACCTTTTCTAATGGATGACTTTTAGATTCTTTTATGTTGACAATTTCCTTATTTAATGGTTCATCTTCCTTGTTATTATTAATTTGACTTTCAATTATTTGACTTTCAACTAAGTCATCATCTACCAAAGGTGATGTCTTAGAGGGAGGTGGACTTTCGTCAAATGTTATGTTCAACGATTCCTCGACTATCATTGTTTCTTTATTTAGGACAATGTAAGCTTTACTAGTTTGAGAGTAACCAAGAAGTACACCTTCATAAGACTTTGGGTCAAACTTGGTGAGATAATCCTTAGTATTAAGAATAAAACATTTACAACCAAAGACTTTAAAATATCCTAATGTTGGCTTTTTACCTTTATAAAGTTCATATGGTGTTTTGTTTAGGAAAGGACGTATTAGGACTCTATTTAAAATGTATGTAGAAGTGTCAACGGCGTTACACCAAAACTTTTGAGGAATGTTTTGTTCATTAAGCATTGTTCTACTCATTTCTTGAATTGTTCTATTTTTACGTTCTACTACTCCATTTGATTGAGGTGTTCGTGGAGCGGAAAAGTTATGTGTTATACCATTTGTATCACAAAAGTTTCCAAATTGAGTTTCGTTGTCAAATTCACGACCATGATCCGTTCGGATCGACACAATTTTGACACCTAGAAGATTTTGAATTTTCTTGCTAAGTATTTCAAATTTATCAAAAGCTTCATTTTTGGTTTTCAAAAATAACGTCCAAGTAAACCTTGAGTAATCATCTACTATGACCAAAGTGTATAAGTTGCCTCCATAGCTTCTTATAGAGGATGGTCCAAATAAGTCCATATGTAATAATTCTAGACACTTAGATGTGGACACCATATTTTTAGATTTGTGACTACTATGTGTTTGTTTACCGATTTTGCAAGCGTCACAAAAGTGTTGGTCATATTTTAGTTTTGGTAAATTTCTAACCAACTCTTTTGAAGATAGGTTTTGTATAAGTCTCATATTAGCGTGACCTAAGCGTCTATGCCAAAGAGATGAGCTATCGTCTAATGTTGTTAGGCAAAGTTTGTCATTATATGTTTTATCTATTTTCATGACGTATATGTTATTTTTCCTAACTCCTTTAGCTATGGTGATACCATCTTTTAGTATTTTACTACCATTTTCATCAAATAGTACTTTATACTTTTTATCGCATAGTTGGCTAATACTAAGTAGATTAAATCCTAACCTATCCACATGAGCAACATTTTCAATAGTTAGAGAGTTATGAGCAATCGTACCTTTGCCAATGATTTTGCTTTTGAGATTGCTACCGAAAGTGACATTACCTCCGTCATACTCTTGGTATGATGAGAAGAGACTTTTGTTGCCCGTCATGTGTCGTGAGCATCCACTATCTTTTATCCATTCATCATGTTCCAATCCAACTTTCAAGCATACCTAGGAAGCGAATAACTCAAACATTTGGTCCCCAATATCTCATGGGTCCGTTTGGGTTAAACATACCATTTATTTGATTCATGTATGGAAATGATGGATAAGGGTTCCATGGCATGTAATCTGGAGTTTGATATGGTCTAGGAAGGTTTTGATTCCAACCGTTGTGTTGGTAGTTAGGTTGAACGTTGTGGTTGCTCTTAGGAAAGGGGCGTTTGGCAAAAGAAGTTTTATATCGTTGTTGAGTGGTTTTTTATCTAAATTCATTTTTAACAAGTCCTACTCCTGATATAATGGCTGGTTTTAGTTTAACATTATCATTGGTTTTCTTTGTTACTTTAACAAATTCAGTACGGTCCGTATTGCGAACATTCTGTTCTGCTGAAGTACCCGCGGTACCATTTTGCACAACGGACGGAACCCTTATTTTGGTTCCGTCTGGTCCGTGCTGTACTGCAGCAATTTTGACAGAATGTTCGTCCTTTTCGGCCGTTTTGTTTTGACTTTTTAAAATTAGTACTTCATTAAAACCTAGCCCATTCCTGTCTCCTGGTGTTTTATGGATTTTAACTATTTCATCGGCAAGAGCGATGTTTTTGTTAAACCTTTTAAATTTAGAATTATTTTCTATTAAAACTTCTTGTGTGAGCTTTAGTTTTTCTATTTCAAGATTAAGCTCTTGACATGATTTACAATCATCGTCATTTGCTTTTCCTTTTTCAAGTCGTTTTGCTTTTTCTTTTAACTCATATACCTCATTTTCCAAAAACTCCTTTTTAGTTTTTAGAAATTTATTTTTAGTTATGATTTTTAGACTTAGCTCACACAATTGATTATATTGTTTTTGCAAGGTGTCATCATCTATAGAAGAATAAGAAGAGTCGGAAAGTACCTCATTTGACTCATGCGCCATTAGAGCGATCTCTTCCTTGCTTGATTCTTCATCGTCTTCACTATCACTCCAAGCACCACTTACAAAAGCTCGTTGAGTTTTGCTTTTAGGTGGCTTGGGACATTCTCCTATGAGATGACTTGCATCACCACATCTAAAACACTTTCTTTCACCTTTAATCTTCTTTTCATCCCGATCTTTTCGGAATGGCTTCTTTTCTTCTCGAGGTTGTCTTACAAACTTTCCTCTTCTTCTAAAGAACTTCTTGAAATCTCTAACGGCCATGGCATACTCCTCATCTTCACTATCGGAACAAGATTCACCATCATCGCTTGATTCCGCCTTTGCTTTAAGAGCAACGGATTTGATCTTCTCCTTTCTTCCTTTGATGATCTCCGAATCTTTCTCCATTACCATTTCGTGAACTTTGAGGTTGCCAATTAGCTCGTCTAGTGACATTATTGAGAGATCTTTTGATTCTTCAATAGCGGTCACTTTAGCTCTCCATTTGGGATGGAGTGCTCTAAGAAATTTCCTGACAAAGTTCTTACTACGAAAAGATTCATCAAGTGCTTTAAGTGATGTAATGATAGTGTTAAAACGAGCAAAGCCACAATCAATGGTTTCATCTTCAGGGATAACAAATTGTTCATATTGTTGAACAAGAAGATCAATTTTGTTATCCTTGACTTGTGAATTACCTTGATGTGTAACAATTAAAGATTCCCAAATATCTTTGGCGGTTTCACACATAAAAATTCTTTCATATTCTTTTCTAGGTAAAGCATTATAAAGCATCATTGTAGCTTCATTATTTTTAGCAACTAATTTCTTTTGTTCATCAACGGAAATATCCTTTGTTGTAGAACTAAAATCTCCTTTAACAATAATAAACCAAAGATCTATATCTTTTGATTTTACATATGTTTCAAAACGGTTTTTCCAATAGATAAATCCATTGGTTTCAAAGAGTGGTGGTCTTTGCATAGATTGCCCTTCTTTAAAGTTTTCAGAATCCATGGATCGTTTCAAGTTTATAAAATACAAGTTATTTTAGAAATTCTTGAGCAACGAGGCTCTGGTACCAATTGTAGAAAACTAGAAGGGGGGTTGAATAGTTTACCGATTAAAAACTTTGTTTTGAAACTTATTGAAAGATCAATTGATATTGATCTTTAGTATGTTGATGAAATAAGTAAGCAATATGTAATAAGTAAATAAGGAAAGAAATGATCAAACCACAACAAGTTGTTTATAGTGGTTCGGCCTACAAGGACTCTTTTTCCTTACCCTACTCCACTCCCCGAGTCTCACACTCGAGAGTTTAACTTCACTAGTCAACAAGCTCCTTTCACCGGCGGAGAAAACCTTTACACTTCGCTTACACTATTTCCGACACTAAGCTAGATGTCGAGTTCTTTCCAAGGGTACAACTACTCCCACACACAATGTATTTTGAGGACTAAAATACTAACCACTCACACTCACAAGATTATGATGGTTTGATACAACAATGAAGTATGGATCAACACTAGATCATACAACACTAAATAAACAAGACTTCCAACTTCTCGTTGAAGCTTGAATATGACTTGATCTTCTTTGCTACAAAAGAGATCACTAATATGATATGAAACTGAGTTAGAAAGGTTAGAGAGAAGATATGTATGAGAGTATGTTAGAAAGGGATGAGAAACTACTTGGCTTGGCATTGCTATTTATAGCCAATTTGGACAGGAGCGTCCACGGACCGCGGACCCCTTAAAAGGGTTCCGCCCGTGTACCAAAATGGTACCGCCAGTCTGACAGTCAAGATATCAAATCTTGCCTAAAGTCAACTCTATCTAAGTAAGATTGTGCAAGATATGAAGAGTACAAATCTTCACAAAATATCTAATGGAATCTTCCAATGATCTCCATGATGTAATACATGATGTCAAATGTTGTATTACTATTAATAGAAATATGCAAATGCTTAAGTAGTGTTTGGTTTTAAGAACCTAACACATTCTACAAACTACTATCATACATAATGATTAGAGTCATATCAAGATGTTACTAATCATAAATGTAAATGCTTGAATGATGAATATATTGTTTGAGAAAGCTTGTTTTAATATCTAATAAACTTGACAAGCTTTAAGCTTTTATAAATTAAATTTACTTTTGTCGTTAACAAAACTTAGGCAAAGATCAAAAATATAAATAACGTTTAATGACGATATTTGTATTAACACATAATACTATGGCTAAGTCCAATAACGTATTGAACCCATATGGAGCAATAGGAGGGTTTATATAAGTTTTATCGGAAAAATGTGATGATTTATTGTTATCTCCATGTTAATCGAATTTTATAAAAAAAGAAGTGCAATTAAAGCACGTGTGGTCATAAAGTATAAGTTTATGAGCCAAGATATTTATAGTAATTGGCATGACCGTTGAACCATCCCGAATCAATAATGATGCGAAATATATAAAAGAACCATGGGTTCTTCAAGCTTGAGTTGTATGTTCTTATTGTTCTCAATGGAAGTTAATTGTTCATCTATCACCACCAAACTAAAGTAAGGATTATGTCCTATAAAGTTTTGGAAAGAATATGACGGGGATGTATGTAGGCCTATAAATTCGCCCATGTGAATCATTTTGAGTTTTAAAATCGATGCATCGTCAAAATGATCATTAAAGACGCAACTTAAGGTTAGCGTGATGAATGGCTCGTCTTATAAAATGCGAGCATGGTTTTCCAAATTGTATCTTTGGAAATGGTGGTGAATACTTCCATATGTTGGGCAATTATTGGAATAAGTGTCGAACTTAAAAGTAGCCCATGTTCGTACGCGAATTGCTTTTGTTGAAACGTTCATAAAACGTCTACAGTTGATTACAAAGCCAATAATTGTGAGAACAAAACTGTTAGTTTATGGGGCATGTAATTTTAAATGATAAAATATGAATTCGCATCTTGCCAACAATTAATAACGAATTCTCCCTATTAGAATGGTTTCGGTCACAAACCATATGTTTCCCATATAAAGTTTTCTGTAAATGTGCGCAACATGTATTGTAAATCCACCATGATGCACACAAGGGATGTTGAAGTTGATAATTCATTCAGAGATAGAATGAGCAGCGAGAAATATGGAATGAATTATGATACAAAAATGTTGATCCTCACACTAATGAAAATGAACTTAAAGTTCAAAGGACGATTTACATTCCAGATCTAGTAGTTGCCAGACAAGTTTTGTGACCTAAATAAAGTGACTAGATCATACATACGCTGCTAATGCTCCAATTAAAATGTGTGTCCCAACATTAAAACCAATGATTGATAGTGAGTTTATGGCACGTCTGCAACGTGATAGACTAATCGATTTCAAATAAAAGTCCTCGAATGAAGAGATAAAATGGAGTAGTAAAATGAAGATGGTCGAATCGAGGTAATAAAGACCCCATAATAGTCTTTTAAAGAGAAACTAGACATAAAGGTTATTGAAAACCCTGGGTATATGAAAAACTATGAGATCTCAACAAATGATAGAATAAAATGTCTAGTAAAGTGTGGAATCAAAAAGTAACGAATCGACGTCGATATGGTAATGATTATGTAAATAAATAAGATATCGCTATAATCATGGTGAGTATCATGGAAGCATATCTGCAGGAAGTGCAAATGAATAAATGGGTGGCCAAAAGATGTAAAGACACAAAGAATAAATGAAAGAGTAAAGTATCTTGTGATGAGACATGGTTATTGGGACTTGAAGTCCGTATATATGAATGTGTAAATTATTGGATATGCATTGGTCTTTAGGAGAAAGTGAAATTAAAGTATTGAAATTTTCGTATATAAGGCATAACTAATGGCACACAATACTTTCATAAAGACGTGGGGAAATGATCATAAGGAGATATGTTATCATGTGGTGGCTCCAATAAGTCTGGCAATATAATAAGTAATCGATATGCGTCTAAAAGATAAATGAATAGAGCTCATTTAATATTGAGATTTTATTATAAGATATAAAATGCAAGAAGCATGCTAGTGATTTTTAATGCTTAGAGCATATAAGAAAAGTTCTCGAGAACATTATTTGATTATACTGAATCAATCATATTATTAGGCATATATGTTATAATCGCCTTAGAATATACTCATCGAAAATTGCGCCATAAAATATATATGTTTGCCCATGTTACTCTATAAGAAGACTTGGTCTTCAATATGATGTAAGTTTCATATAGTTTAATAATTTGAATATTGATGGAACTCTAGCAGAGCTTCAAAGGCAATTGAATGCTTAGAAATTGAACCTTGAAAGAAAAGATAATTTTTCTGATTGAATATCTTAAGGATGAAACCCTTGAACATAATAAAAGCAAGAGAAAGATGCTAAATAACTATATGGATAAATGACACTCATGTTTATGAGGTCACGTGATGCTGAAAAGACCCCCTTGATTTATAAAGATGATGATCACAATATGGATTTAAAAGTGTGATACCAAAATGCGTATGAAACGATTAAAGTTCTCGCTAGTGGTCATACATGATATAATATATCATTCACTTTGAATTTGTTGGCAATGAATAGCTTATGAAGTATGATGATATACTTCCATGAGGTGTATGACATATGGTGCGAACAACGTGTAGAGAATATTTATTCATGTGATTCTATCAAGACACTTTAATGTGCATTTGACTGACTTAATGAGCTTAAGTGATGTGATCATCAGGGGGAGAGAAGATACGCGTTGCACTCTTTTCCCTTGACCACGGTTTTGTCCCCACAGGGTTTTCCGGAAAGGTTTTTAATGAGGCAACATCCCCGAACGTATAAAGGAAGTATGTACTCTTTTCCCTTCACTAGATTTTTGTCCCACTGGGTTTTGCCTAGTAAGGTTTTAACGAGGCATAATCCTCAAATGGGTATCCAAGGGGGAGTGTTATGGATGTCCATATCTTATAGGATATTGATTAGAGGTAATTGAGTTATATTAGAAGATTACTTATCTTCCAGAATGTTTAAACCTCACAATGGTCGATCTCAAACTGGATATGTATTTACAAGTGGAGGAACCGCAACTTCATGACGTTTAGTTAAGCAGACGATCTCAGCGACATCATCCAACCATGCAGAAATTATAGCGATACATGAAGCAAGTCGAGAATGTGTTTGGCTAAGAAGTGTGATACAACACATACGTAGCTCATGTGGTAATTCTTTAGAGAAGGTGGCACCAACATTTTTGCATGAAGATAATGCATCATGTATTTCTTAACTTAAAGAAGGTTATATCAAGGGTGATGGGACAAAACATATTTTACCGAAATTCTTCTTCACTCATGACTTAAAGAAGAATGGTGATATTATTGTTCAACAAGTTCGTTCAAGCGGC
Organism: Chrysanthemum seticuspe; assembly: GCA_019973895.1. Classification (NCBI taxonomy): domain Eukaryota; kingdom Viridiplantae; phylum Streptophyta; class Magnoliopsida; order Asterales; family Asteraceae; genus Chrysanthemum; species Chrysanthemum seticuspe. The sequence continues at coordinate 51,421,400 of BPTQ01000007.1, forward strand.
AATTTGGCGGATCTATTTACTAAGTCACAGCATTGGAATGCATCGACTCAAAGAGCTCAAGTGATATAGTCATCAGAGGGAGACAATACGCGCTGCACTCTTTTTGTCCTTAGTCATGGTTTTGTCCCACTGGGTTTTCCTGACAAGGTTTTTAATGAGGCAGCATTCCTAAAGCGTATTAATAATATGGACATCCAATAGGGAGTGTTATGGATAATATTATATGGATGTCCATATAACCCATAAGAAGCTCATGACCCAATTAGCTATTAAGGTTTTAACATAATGTTTATTTTATATATACTCATTGTATCTCATACATTATGATCAATAAAAGAATATTTTCATTCCCTCAATTATTTGTTTCACAACATATATCATGTGTTCAATGATTATAATCATGAAATTTAATGAAATATAGTGAGATTTGAAATTTATGCATCCGTTTAATGAAACCATCCACAATAATAGTAAAAAGAGCAACACAATTAGTAATGTTTCATAATAATCTCAGCGCATAAGAGTTTTTGCATTTGCGAATCTATGAAGGTGTTTATTTTTCATCACACCTGTCTCTGTCGAAGCTTAACAGAAACACTTCAATTCGTCTACTCAATATATTGAACTCAATTAAAGTATTAGGCTGCCCCCACTAAGGAGCCCCAATCCCCCTCATTTTTCTTGTCACGTCAGCTTTCTCTCTTCAGCGACCTTCAGGCGATTAGGTGCCCAAGTAAGGGCGACCAAGTTCATTTTTTTTTATTTTAAAAAAAAAAAAAACATTTTTAACACAAAATAAAATTTCATTAATAATTAAAATGTTACAATACTAAATAAAAACAATAATATATTAAATATATAAACGATACGAAATACATAAATCATAAATCTAATCTGAATGCTTCCCGCATGCAGAGTCATACGAGGGAGAACGATAACCGGCAAATCCCTCGATGCGAGCCAAATCTTCCTCGTCTAGTAGAGGTTCCCCCGGTAGCTCGAAGTTGGTAGTCGAAGTTGATGCACCTACACCATCTTTTTCGTTCTCCCGATAGCTCCAATTGATTTTGGTGCTGACGTTGTCCGTTATCTTTTGAACACACTGCCACAACTTGTCAGCAATCTCGCGATCTTTGCGGGCTTGATCTTTCAAAAATTTGTCGATCACAGCTTTTCGTTCAGGCGTAATGTCGTTGCAACTCTTGTAGTTTTCTCTCATCTGTTGCTTCTCCGCCTTCGCCTGGTCAAACAATTCGATGACGCTTATAATAGCGGTTTTTCGAGCCTCATCGTCGTTATTGCATTGATTTTGAACGTACGCTTGCATATCTTCAACGGAATGGGGGAGACGGCAAGCCATATTAAATATTTTGTTGAGAAGTATTTTGAGTTTGAATTGTGTGAAATAGATTTGTGGATTGAAGTGTGTTTGTATTGTGTATTTATAAAGGTTAAATTTTTTTTTTAAACCGTTGCAATAAAACGGTAATTTTTTGAAATTAAAAGCTTTGTGGATTCGATCGACCAGACGACCAAGTGAGCTTCTAAGGCTGCCCCAGTAGGGGGATTCAATCCCCCTCATTTTCCCTGCCACGTCAGCTTTCTCTCTCCAGCGACCTTTAGGCGATTAGGTGCCCCAGTAAGGGCGACTAAGTTCTTTTTTTTTTCTTTTTTTTTAACACAAAATAAAATTTCATTAATAATAAAAACGTTACATAATAATTCAAATAAAATTAAAACATTACGAAACTTATTAAAACATTACAACACTATTAAAATTCTAGGTTGTGGCGTGCCTTGATCGCCTCTTTGAGTTTCTGCATTGTTTGTCGTTCTATTGCGGGCAAAGATTCGTCGGTTGGCGTGCAATAGAACATGAGATCTGCATCATATTTCTTTTGTCGCTCTAATTCAAGTTTTCGTTCTTCTAGTGCCAATTTTTTGTCTTCCCTTTCTTCTCTCTTTTGCTCCATCTCCAACTCGATTTGCCGTTGTTCTAGCTCTTTCTTCTTCAAATCATAGTGCAGGTCTGCCAGCTCCTTCTTCTGCCCGAATGCCTTAGACTTGATCTTGCCCTATTTCTCGGCAACACCTTCCATAATCACAGCTTTCGAAAACTCAGAAGATTTATTTTTATTCTTCTTTGCGGTATCACGACCAATTGGTCTATCAGGCACAGACGAAGGCACATCCGAGTCGGTTGAAGTCCTTGCTTTTTTGCGACCATCATCTTGGCTTAAAAAAGCGGGCATCTCATTATCCTTCCAAGCAGAATGGTCCCTCAAAATCTTCCAACACACGCTCGTGTATAAACAGTGAGGTCATTCTCACCACTTCCGTAATTCCTGAGAGCATTGTTGTAAATGGCACAAAATTGACCAACTCTAGGACGAAACCTATTTTTCCACTTTGTAATGATAGAGTTGTACGTTCTTTCTGCACCAACCTCCTTCTGAAAGTAATCAATAACTTTCTGCCTAAATCCTCTAGTAGTTTGGTTGTTTCCGGTTACACTATTCTCGGATACATCACACCAAGCGTTGCACAAGGCGATCTCTTCTTCTTTGGACCAAAGCGACGAATCATTCTTGGCTTCTTTCTCGACAGCCTTCTTCTTTGCCTTTGTAGCTCGTTTCTTTGGTTTGACCGGTGACGTCTCTTCTCGACATTCTTCTTCTTCTACGTCATCAAGGTTAACCGAATCGTGATACGATCCATGAGCCGAACCGGTACCCGAGCCGTGATACTCTTGAGCCGGATAACCCGATCCGGTTCCAGCATAAAAATTAGGATTGTTGTATAATTGGTCATCGAAATCAAAACCCTCAAGATTGATACGGTTAATCGGAGAATATTCTTGATAATTTGAATATGAAGACGTTGATGAATCCATTGTTGGACGGTACACAGATTCGGGTGACCCATACATAGATTGGTTGCTTCGACGGGAGTAGCTTTGTTGTTGTTGTTGTTGGTAGTGGATGTTTTGATGCGGTGGAACAAATGGACGATTCATACAAAATGGATTGTTAGTTTGTTGTTGTGGAGCTTGTTGGGATTGATATTCGAAAGCAGGGGGTTGGAAATTGATTCTTGGTGAGACACCGGTTAACTGAAATTCGGATTTGGTGTTAAAATATGCGGGGCGTTTGCCAAACGGGATTTTCGGCCTTTGGTTGGTGGTGTTTTCTTAAACATTCTTTATAGAGAGGATTGTGAGATTTTTGATAGAGAGGATTGTGAGATTTGTGAGTTTAGTGTGTAAATAAGTTGTGTATTTATAGGATAGTTTTAGTAGTATTTATTATTATTTTTTTTTATACCAAATGGTCGAAATAATTTTTAAACGGTTACATTTTTTTTTGTTTGGACTTCAACGGCTAGCAGCAACAAGAGGAGTATATTTTTGCTTTGTTCTTATCGATCCTCCACACGACCGCTTTCTTTTTTCTTGGCTCGCGATCGATTGCCTCACAGCAAGGGGATCGAGATGTTATCGATCGCCCTATGCCCTCGATCGATAGTCGATTACTCCTACTGCATTCAGCCTTAGAGAATTTCTTTACAAACGTTGGATAAACTATGCCAGCTAGATGCTAACGTGTCAACCATACAAATAAACACCTACAAAGCACAAAACATGTGATGAGTCGATGACCATAGCAAAGAAAAACCAGCCAGAAGCTTCACATATCCCCAAGACCCCAACCAGAAAAGCTTGAGTCACCGTCACCATTAAACTCTTCATACCTTAATTTAGTAAACCCTTCAGTTTTAGTCAAATGTGATATCACAATCCTTCTGTCACTTACTTTCTTTAACACGACACTATTTTCTTCAAAATGCCATCATTTCATTCATTTCACATCAAACCACCACAATGCCAATCCGTAGAACCCCATCATCGTTTTTTTCGTTCTCTAATGGAATTCCAATAGTAGCAGGAGCGATAGTAGCACTATCGCTCCTGTGGGCTTTCTGGCCCATTATCACATTCACTTTCCCTTCAACTCATAAGCCCATCAACTTGGGAGACCGTGTCAATACACTCAAAATAATCCCTCGGGTAACTCCCCCTTCTGTTTCTAAAATGCACGGGTTTAACTTGACCCATGACCCGGCCGATCCGTCTTTCTATGATGACCCGGAGTTAAGTTATACTATAGATAAACCGGTTAAAAATTGGGATGCTAAAAGAAAAGAATGGTTATGGTTACACCCTTCTTTTATAGCGGGTGTGGATAAACGGGTTATGTTGGTTACAGGTTCGCAATCTAACGCGTGTCAAAACCCGATTGGTGATCATATATTATTAAGGTTTTTTAAGAATAAAGTGGATTATTGTAGGATACATGGGTATGATATATTTTATAATAATGTTTTGTTGCAGCCCGAAATGTTTACTTATTGGGCTAAAATACCTGCGGTTCGGGCCACAATGTTGGCGCATCCGGAAGCCGAGTGGATATGGTGGGTAGACTCGGATGCGGTTTTTACTGATATGGACTTTAAGTTACCCTTAGATCGTTACAAAGATTATGATTTTGTTGTTCATGGTTGGCCCGATTTGATTTATAAGAAAAAAAGTTGGACTAGTTTAAACGCGGGTGTGTTTTTGATAAGGAATAGTCAATGGGCTTTAGATTTTATGGATGTTTGGTCTAGTATGGGCCCACAAAGCCCAAATTATGAAAAATGGGGAGAAATACTGAGAGAAACTTGTAAAGACAAGTTTTTCCCTGAATCTGATGATCAAACGGGTTTGGTTTATTTATTGTTAAAGGAAAAAGAGAAATGGGGTAACAAAATATATGTGGAAGATGAGTACTATTTCGAGGGTTATTGGATGGAAATTGTGGGGAAATTGGAGAACGTAACGAAAAGATATAACGAAGTTGAGAAGAAGGAACGTAGGTTAAGGAGACGACATGCCGAAAAGGTGAGAGAGAGCTATAATGCGGTGTGGGAAGAGTCATTAGGGAAAAATGGTTGGCGTAGGCCGTTTATAACGCATTTCACTGGGTGTCAACCGTGTAGTGGTACTCATAATGAGTTGTACTCTAGGCAAAATTGTTGGGACGCAATGCAAAAGGTGTTGAACTTTGCTGATAATCAAGTGTTGCGTAGTTATGGTTTCGTGCACCCGAGTTTGGGTGATTCGGGCTCGGTTTTGCCTAGGCCGTACGATGCTTAAAAGAGTGGTCACAAAGTAAAATGAGGGATGAAATGTGTAGTGTTAAAGTCGTGTAATGTAACTGTAGTGTTATGCATATCAATATATCATCTCCAAGTATAAAATAGTTGGTTATTATTGTAACATTTAAAGTTATGTTTGTTGTGAAGAATGAGAAGGTGTATTTTATTTGCAACTGTATGTAGCTTTTGAGGTTACGCATTATGATTGGGGTATTACGGTGTGATTGGGGGTATTTGGTATATTGATAGTGCGTTTGTAAATGATTACTTCTTAGGAGTAAAAAGTAAAAATGAGATTATTTCAATTTTAAAGGTTCGCATCTTATAATTTCACCTCATACAAATGTAACACACATGAAAGATTGATAGATGATTTGAAAAGGAAAGTTTGATGAAAGTTGATCTATTATCCATACTTTCTCATTCAAGTGCTTTGAAAATATACTCTTGGAGTTATCATGTAAAAAAAAAATTAAAAACCTTTTTATTATATTTTTTTACTCCATTTCTCACTTTTCACACTCATAGCTGATTAAAGTCTCGGCATTTCTAATTTTGTTACATGTTACGTTCTCAAAATCATAACGAGAACCATACCGTTTAATACAAAATACTTTTCTCTTTCATTTGATATCCATTTTGAAATGGTTTCGAGCCACAAAAAAACTCGTTGAATTCCACGACACGTCATGATACGTGATGATAGATCTACAACACTCCCTTGAAAATTTTTGTACAACTGTCAATCACGAAGATATCTTCTCACGCTTTGAGATATTGTCATTTATTAATGTTGTCCCTGTAAATCGAAAAGACACGATACCACGTGACATTACAATTATAAATAGAAGTGTGTTTGAGATCTTTTCTCATGGGTACTTTCTTTTCATTTCCATGCATATCCTTACACGAAACGAAATGGCTTATCAGTTAGTAATTGTTAGGTCACTAGTTTTACAACACAAGCACAATAGAAAGAGATAGAGAAGAGAAGAGAGGCGGATGAACAATATCACACACACACACACACGATATAATGAAGACAATTATGCGTAGAGTATGAGAGTGAAATGAATTGAACAACCAACCCTCAAGTGAGGGTTATTACAAGGTATTTATAGGAAGGGAGCTAGGGCAACACTCCTACTCCCTTCCTTTTCTTAATGGACATGTGCCTAAGCTCATGGGCCTTCTACATAAGCTTAAGCTAATAACAAACATAAAGGCCATAATTAAGCTAACTATTACATATGAATCACTAACACTTGATTTAGGTTTAGGAGTGATTCCAACAATCTCCCCCTAAGTGTTGGTGATGAATGAATGTAAATGGTGAAGGTACTGATGTAATAGTAGCTTTGACGTCTTCTGACATTCTTCTTTCTTGTGAGAAGAATTGCCTTGATTTGAACAATCTCCCCAGTGTAGAGAAATTGTTTTCTTTAAACAGTTTTGCTTTGACGTCATCTTTAACTTTGTTCTTTGATCATTGTTCTTTGTGATGGTAGTGATAGTATGTTGTTGTTGTCTGCATCAAATCTGCCTCAGGTCTGCTTCGCTGCTACAGTGTCTCCACGTCATTCTTCAACATGCTCACACGCTCTTTGACGTTGGATTTCAATACTGATGAAGTTTTTTAAGTTTTTAACTTTGTAGATTCTTTGGCTTGACGAAGAATCATTCTAACTTTTGTGTTGCTTTTAGATAGAACTTCCATTAGTGATGATATTGGCATGAGCATGTGAAGAATCTGCACGATCATTCCGCTCCAGAGCTTCCATAAGAAGAAAACATGAAAACGGTTAGAAATAAGCGGATTCCAGCACTTACAAGTTTGAACTTCGAGAGTGTTAACAGCATAGTGTGAAAACACAACTCTAATTCTCACAAAGGCCGTTCCTGAACTGGAGTCCCACAAGTGAGATAACGCGATGTACAGAAGTACACCTACAGTTCAGATGAGTCGCTGAGGTACACCGAAGCATCACCTCACGACTGTAGACCGTTTGAGACACACTAAGCGTAATCCACCGGGAGTTACCGAAGTGACCTGCTGTCAGGGCTGTTTGATGTTGACCCTGGCAGGAGTTTCCATTCAATCACTGAGGATCACAGTAGTGAACCTCTCATAAATGTTCTCGACAGATTGCTAAGATCTGTGAAGGACTCGATAACGTACCACTGATGTTCTTATTGTTGAACACCAAGTGATGAAATGTCAAGTGTACCTAAGAGATCTTTTGATGAATCTCGTGGCTCTAGACTCAATAGTGCGTTTTGGTTTTCCTGAGCGGAGACTAGGGAGAGGGTCTCCTTCTTCAATACCAACGATCTCTAAGAGAAAGCCAATAGTTTACGTAGGGTTCCCTGTGAGAATGAAACAAGCTTCTATTGAGAGAAACTTGAGTGGCTAAGAAGGTTTAGTGCATGCGTCACTGGGTCCATGACGACTTTTAATCTTCAATACCGGTGTCACTAAGTGACAACCAGTAGCATATGAATTGAACCCGGTGTCTGCCCTAAGTTGAATAATCTGGAGGGCTAATTCTTTTCACCCTTTTCTTTGCATTTTTTTTAATTCTTCAACTCCTTCTTTCTCCGATTCTCATTTTCTCCTTTTTACAATCATTCCTAAGGACTTCTAAATTCTAACTATTTATGATGTCCTTGGGTAGATCCCTCCGGCTCTGGCGGATCATAGGACGGTTATTCCTAACCTTAATCACCTTATAACTCCATGACTAACCTATGTTGCCATAAAACCAATTTTCAAGAAAATCTCTCACAACGGTTATGATTGAAAAACATTTTGTACCACTGTAAGAGTTTGATCTTTTGCAGAAATACTCCCCCTCCACATGTGCTTAAGAGTTTTTTTACGGAAATCTGCACAGTGAGGAAAGAGCGCGCACTTTACGAATTGATCAACTCAAGATAGACAATCCCCCGCGAGACACGGTTACGTTGCATAGTTAAAGAGTTACATCGTCAACTTTTAGGTGACAACTAGCTCTAATAACTACCTTGAAGGTGTAGACAAACCTCGAAAGGTTGTCAAACCCGTCAGAGGTCATGTCTACCAAGAGTTTCTCGAATGGTACATTCTATTCGAATAAGTCCTTTGCGAGACACGTTTACATCACTAGCGAACTAGCTTGAAATTATTACCCGTCCCGGATAAGTCTTTTCGAGTTACAAACAGTTGAGTATCGTCAATTCGTTGGTTAAGTCTATAGCACAAAGATTCATTTGTATTTACACAACATATTTCTTATCACATAATTTTCTCCCCCTCAAAAATGGCATATAAAATGTTATTTTTGAAAAGTTGAGAATAAATATGACCATTTCGAGTGTTGCGGGAAGAGTGACACAAAGAACATTTTGGTGAACAAAGTTTTAACTCAAATACTCCCCCTCAACAAGTGATATAAACGGTTGAGGTTTTGAAAATCATACGGGGAAGTACTTGTTCTTTTGAGTAAAACCTTTGAAAAGTGAAAGGTTTGATAAGGTTTACTCAAAAGTAAGAAGCTTTCGCTCCTTATATAAGGATTGTGGCACTGAAGCATACCACAATGTCCTTTCTTGACAAGAACGGGTTGTACACTGATATGTGTGCACAAGCCATTGTCATAATTAAATCACACATCCAAAATATTGTGAAATAGAAGCAGTTCAAGGGGTACCAGGAAGTCCATCAAGCTTGCCAGGAATGCGAACAGGGCGTTGATAGCTGGCGAGAGCAATCCTGGGACGACCTCCTACAAAGCTCTCTAATGTTCTGAACTGATCCCTTCGATACAACCTTTCATCAATCATAGTGATGATTCTCTTCACATCCCTTCTGTCTTGAGAATTTCATCGCTTTGGAGACCCAATGCCTCCATGTATCGCCTTCAACCGATAAGCCAAGCCATCCTAACCTTCTTCAATGTGTGATCCCCAAACTTGTGAAGATCTCTACACGCCATCAAGCAATTTCGTTGAAGTTCACTGCAATAAACGACGCCGAATGGTTTACTGATGAGGGTGTATTGTGAAAGCTGGTTGATGTCAGGAAGATCTAGCTGTGGTGGAGTGAAGTTGACACGGGTCTGATATGATTCAACTGCACGCTGGAGATCTTTTACACGTTCTTTGATGACTATGCTTCTGATGAAGATAAGCAAGGACTTGATGAATTCACATTGCACTTCAGTCGAGAATTATCTCATGCGACCCTGTACTTTTGCAAGGTACATGTCTTCAATGTCGTTGATAGACAAATTCTCAAAGTCCGCTTCAGAGAATGCATAATCCCTTTCGTCTTGCCTTTTGACCACGATATTCTTGAGAAAAGTGTAGTCCCATTTAGACGAAAGATCAACATTTTTAATAGCCACGATTGCTTTAGTACTGAACACTTCATGTTGAGACTTCTGAACCTGGCAGCTTCTGTAGTAGATTCGTCGGCGTTCCGGCCAATGGTGAATCCCATACAATGCATCACGGTCATATACTTCCACATTGTTGGAGAACATGTGGTTAGCTCTTTCTACGATGGCTATGCAGTTAGAGTATATGGATGCCGGGAATGGAAGTGTCAGAGATGTAGCGTATTTCCTTGAACCATCGCCACCGTGTAGAAGAAATTCCAAGTCTTTGTTGAAGAAATATCGGAATGGAATCCTAGGCTGATCTGGTTGGCCAATTGTTGGTAGAGGTTTAGACCAGTCGGTGTAATATGGAGGGTTGTCCCGTTTGGTGAAGTCGATGTTTGCTTTGGGGTTGAGCCAATCCATGTTGTTAGACATAGCTCGTGCTATATTATCAAGATGATACTCAACTTCAATAGCACTTTCCAAGCTGTCTTTGAGCAGTTGAAATGCTTCATTCTTGATGCGCTTCAACTCAGATTTCGTCATCTTTTTCACACGGAATTTCTCTTGCAAGAACTTAGCATGCTCCAATGTACTACCGTCTTCCAGATCTTGACCTTCAGGTGGGTAAGGAGTAGAATTAACAAGTGTAGAAAACCAGTCATATTCATCGGTGTTATCTTCATCTAGCCATGATACGACGTCAGCCTTAGGCGCCTTCTTCTTCTTTTTCTTAGGTCTGGATGAGGATTCTGGTTTCTTAACTTTGTCGGGAGAGGTGGGTTGTTGTTGGGGCTCATGGAATTCCTCATCGTCAACACCCGTATACTCAAAGTGATCACCGGCTTTCTGAGTCTCGGGTGGTAACTCAGAAGAATCCTGAGGTTTTTCAGTAGAAGAGCTAGGAGGAGACCTTTGTTGAGCTGGAGTCCGTTGGGGTGGAGGTTGCATAGGAGATGATTCACCAGACTTCTTTGGGCGTTTATGCTCGTCATTCTTATCCTGATCCTTATCTTCATCGTCTCGTGGACGCTTAGGCCTTTCAGCTTCTTCTCTGCATGTTGATTTAAGTTGGTATTCCAGCAATGCTTCAAACAATTTACCTTCGTAGGAGGCAAATGTTGCAGATCGTTTCGACATTTGAGCTACCAGCCAGTTAACCAATTCAGCATCTGAGAAGATTATGGGATCAACTGGATTGATGTTTACATGCATTGGAGTTGATTTCATAGTCTGTTTGGCAAGGTGTAAGAGATTCGGATAGAGTTGTTTGGTGAACATCTCCTTTGTAATTCCAGGAATGATGTCAAGAAGGAACTTGTGAGTGTATCCTTTGATCATCTCGTCCATTTTCCCTTGAAGATCATCTTTCATGAGCTTCTGGACATATTCCCTTTTAACTTTCATCTCGTCGTTCTCATCATGAAGATATTGTATCTGATTAGCGAAGAAATTCATTTTCTTGTAGAGCACGTCCTTCTTTCTGACCTGTTTGACAGATTTAACGATTCGTGTCTTAGCTTGAGAGATCCAAGATGCAGTTGGCTTCTTCACTGATTTGGATGTTGATTTGGTTGATCTTTTTGATGGTGGTGGTGAGGAGTGAGAAGATGAATCCGATGATGATGAGATGTGAGGAGACTCCGGGTCCTTTGGTGGTTCAGAAGTTTCCTTCTTTGAGTGTGTAGGACTATCCAGAAGAAAATTATCATAATCAACATCTTTATCTTTCTCGGACTTTTCAGTTTCTGGTTCTTCAATGTCATACTCAGTAGAATCTTCCACGCGCTTTTGTTGTTGCTCCAAAGTGGTGGCACCAGTTCCCTTATCGGGTCGATTAACTGCATCAGGATCTGGTGTAGGTTGAACTTCACCACTTGACCCCCCGGGGCCACCCATTTGATCCTTAGCAAATTATTTCGCAACGTGTTGGAGTCTAACGAATTTGAACTTTCTCCTGTAATCAGTTTCCAGTGGCTCTTCTTCTGAGCTTTCCTCTTCAGGCTCAATAACTGGAGTCTTCCCTTTGCTTATATCTGCTGGTGGACTGGGAGGTTTTGCTACTGAAGGAGGTGCTTCGGTTGCAGATTTAGAGTAGAAGACCTCTTCGTCTGATTGTGTATCTTCAGAGCTTTCGTCCACTAGCTTTCTTTGTGGTTAAAGCTTTGGAATGGGAATAGGAACAGCTTCCTTAGAAGGAACTTTCCTTTTGCTTGGAGGTTTCCTCTTGGGGAACTTCCTCTGACTCTTAGTGCTTATAGCACTTCCTGCACTTCCTCTTCTGGTTTTTCTTGTAGGCATACCAGAAGATTTTTCATCAAGAAAGCCAACTTTGTTCTCTTTCACAGCTGCCATATATCTTTTATAAGAGTATAGCTGTTTGAGTTCATCTGAGAGAAGGAGATTCGGCAACACAGCACCTTGTTCTTGGTAGTTTACTCCTTAAATCTGACTGTTAGAGTGGGTTCGGACAACACATCAAGATTGTCGGGGTCATTGATTCTTTTGGGGATATCAGGGTTGTATCCAAGTGCTCTTTGGATCAACAGTTTTGTATATCTGATATAAGGAATCTTTGAGCCAAGCTTTTTGAGGAATGTCATCATGTCATCTCATATCAGAGCTTCAACTTCGATGTGTTTCATGTTGATCAAAGCTCAAAATATTTGCAGTTCTACGAGCTTGGGATGCTCATAGCCGCTGTCACGACCAGAAATAGATTTTGTGATGATGATATAAAGGGTTCTCCAAGGCTGAGGAATGTTTTTAAGATCCACGTGAGAATGCTTATTAATAACCCCTGAAGCTTCGTCATACCCAATATCAATCAAAAATTGTAGAACAGTCTCTTCAGTAGGTGCAGCAGAGAATTCAGTTGGTATGATGTCAGGAATGAGGAGGACTGCCCGTAAGTCTGCAGGAGTGATGGTGAGTTGCTTGTGATTGAGCGTCACCGTCACAGCATTCTGTCCTTTAATCATCTGCATTGTATTCCAGAATTGCTGTATGTAGATCTCCGGAACAGTGGCAGAGTTGGTGAGCATGTTCTGATAGGGATGATTCTTCAGAATATCCACTGCAATGAGACAAGAAGATTCGGAGCAGGTGAGAGTTTCAAAGTCAACTCTGAGATTGTTCTTTCCAATCTTCATTGGATAGCCATGCGGGAAAATATCAGCAATGGTGAGAACGTTTGGTGCATCCACATTCATTTGAGCTTCCATGTCGTGATCTGAAACACATTTAGCCAAAAGAACCAACATATCGAAAAACATAATGTTAGTCAATAGAAGATTTTATTGTCTACTTGTTGAATGAGATATGTCAATGATTGTTACGTGTCCAAAGTCACTTGTTTGTTCAACAGTCCAATGACGTCGAGAAAAGTTTCGTGAGTTAGTTAACTTTACGTTTTAAAGTTTATGTTATCACTTATTTTCCACAACATATTAAACGTTTAAGCTTATTAGTAACGTTTATTGGTTTCGTGACGTTATGATTTATTTATTTACAAGTTTGCACGCGTAACAATTAACAATGAAGGTTTGATCAAGGCTTAGGCGTAGAAATGGTAGCTTATGCGTAAACAAGAGAGATATACGCGTAGACGCAAGCTTATGCGTAGGATCCTTACTTACGCGTAGGAACGGGGGACCTTATGCGTAGAGCTTACGCGTAAGCGCATATAAAACCTTACGCGTAAGGCTTACTCATAAGAGTAGACCTTATGCGTAGAGGTCACTGTTTACGCATATCCTTCACATGATACGTGTAGTCCCTTTGTAGAACCTTACGCGTAAACGCTACGCGTAAGATTTCTCTTACGCATAACATGCTACGCGTAAGGTGATCCTTATGCGTAGATTGCTAATAACCTTGATTCTAAATTTTCACTTGTAACAATCCTGAAATAAATTCATCATAGTATTAATATTAACACATACATTCATTGTATAACATATCATGGCATGAAAACTCATCAAACAATTTACGCGTAAAGAACCTTATGCGTAGGCCAAAACCCTAATAGTTCAGAGATTACGCGTAAGATTTTTAACCATAGGAATTAAACCAAAGTTTTTCTGGTAGTTCTAAGATGTCATGTGAGTGATATAACCAAGTATTAACATCCAATTCGCTGTGAATCAAAAATACCCATTTCTCAAGAACATTAAACCCTAATCTCTAATTCTCAAACAATTAGTGTTTCTAGGTTGTTTCAAAGCTTAGATATTATCAATTCACTATAATATCAACCTCATGCAACAATCTTTATTACCAAAAACGTTCACATATGAATACACCCAAACCACGCATAAACCCTAGTTTTCCAGATTCAATCAATTCGTGTTTCTAGGTAAGTTTTGAGGATAAAAATGGTATTATTGATGTTTTAAAAACATTTTGACACAACCTTTTTAACCACAAACGCATACCAATGATTAAGTGTTCTTACATTTACGCGTAGAACACAAAAATCACAATATCTCAAGATTTAACCGTTGGATTTATGAAAATTTCAAAACCATTGTTTAAAAACTTGTTATAAACACGAAATCACTTACAGATTGATGATCCAAAACACAGATTTGTGGAACGATTGTTGTGCATAGGATTAGATAGTTGTGTGTAATAAATGTGAAGTGAAAGTTAGGTGGAGAGTATATTGGAAAATACTTTAAGCTTTTGGCAGTTTTAGTCCCTCCACCTTTTCCATTTTCATCCAAAGCCTTTTAACTTTCATTTTGGTTACCAAATGAAGAATACTTGGAAATAACTTTGACGACACTCCCCCTCGACTTAATAAATAATGAAAGGTTATAAATTTTAGTCCGAGGAGTGTCAGAAACCAGAAATGTGACCACCAATATTAAAGAAACAACCGGGATAAGGTAACATGCAAGTACACGGTTATTTTGAAACAATTAAGAATTAATTTTCTCCCCCTCAACACTTGATCAAAAAATTCTAAATTTTGAAAGATTTGAGTGTTGACGGAAGAAATGTACTTGCCATGTTTGAAGAAATATGGATAGAAGAATATTTTTTGTTTTTTTATCTGATTTTCTATTTTTGTATTTTGTTTTTGAAAAATTATTTACAAAAAGAGATTTTGGTGTTTGACTGGTTTTTAAGACTGTTTTAATAGTTCATCCAAATCCTCTTGAGTCAAACACCGCATACCAATCCGGTGGACCAACTCATTAAACCTAGCGGGAGGCAAGGCTTTGGTGAGTAGATCTGCCAATTGGTATTCTGTCCACACGAAGTATAATTCAACTGTACCCTGTTCCACGTGGTCCTTGATGAAATGATAGCGAAGATCGATGTGCTTAGCTTTCGAGTGCTGAACTGAGTTGCACGAGATCGCAATAGCACTCCGATTGTCGCAGTACATCGGGATTCTGTCAAATACGTAACCATAGTCTTTGAGTTGTGTTCTCATCCAGATGACTTAAGCACAACACGCCGACATGGCTACATATTCTACTTCGGTTGATGACAGCGATGTACAATCCTGCTTCTTCGATTGCCAGGACACCAGTTTATCACCAAGAAATTGTAGTGCTCCTGAATTATTTTTCCGTGAATCTAAACATCCTGCATGATCAGCATCTGAAAAAGCGATTAGTTCAAAACCAGAATCCTTCGGATACCAGATCCCCAAGTTAATGGTTCCCTTGATGTATCGGAGGATTCTTTTAGCCTTAGAGAGGTGGGTTTCAGTTGGTCTTGACTGATAACGGGAGCAGAGATAAACGGCAAAGACAATGTCAGGTCTGCTAGCTGTTAGATACATGAGAGACCCAATAATACTTCGGTATTTGGTAGGGTCCACTAATTTCCCATGTAAATCAGCATCTAGCTTCTTGGTATGAGCCATTGGTGTGGCATAAGTGTCACAGGTTTTCATTCCAAATTTGTTTAACAATTCAAGGGCATATTTGGACTGACTCAAGAAAATACCACGGGGTGATTGATGAACTTGCAGTCCTAGAAAGAACGTAAGTTCACCCATCATGGACATTTCAAAATTTTTCTTCATTAGTTTTGCAAAAGCGATTGAGTACTTTATATGTGTAGACCCAAAAATAATGCCATCCACGTAAATTTGAACAATTAAGATATGTGCCCGTGATATTGTATAAAAAGAGTAGGGTCGACCGAACCTCTGGTGAAATTATTAGCAATGAGGAAAGATGATAGCTTATCGTACCATGCCCGAGGAGCTTGTTTGAGACCATACAGAGCTTTGTTCAGTTTGTAGACATGGTTCGGGAACTCAGGATCAACGAATCCTTCTGGTTGGCTGACATAAACCGTTTCTTTCAGTTGTCCATTTAGAAACGCAGTTTTGACATCCATCTGAAAGACCGTCATATTCATATGAGCCGCGAACGCGAGAAATATCCGAACAGCCTCAAGACGAGCAACCGGAGCAAATGATTCTTCAAAGTCAATACCCTCCTCCTGTCGATAACCCTTAGCCACCAGACGTGACTTGTTTCTGATTACGTTCCCTTCAGCATCCAATTTGTTCTTCCAAATCCATTTAAGACCAATGACGTAGACCCCTGTTGGTCTTTCAACCAGTTCCCATACTTCAAGACGTTTGAATTGGTTGAGTTCTTCCTGCATGGATTCAATCCAGTTGTCTTTTGTCATTGCGTCTTTAATGTTTTTAGGCTCAGATTGACAGACAGTGAGTGCATAAATGTAATGTTCACCATTTGAGTGAAGACGTTGTCTCGTAACGACTGGTTGATTCGGGTTGCCAATAATATTTTCCAGAGGATGGTCTTTTGTCCATCGATGTGTAGAGGGTTTATGTTGGTATACATTATGCAGATTCTGAGGATTCAAATGGTTTGTTGATGATTCCGCGACATCAGGTGCAGCAGTTTCATTAGCAAACGGGTTAAAGAACGCATTTGGATCAAAATCTGCAGGTGGGGGTACTTCATTAAGAACATCATCAGCCAGTTCATCATTGTTGGAAGCGGTTTGTTCAACTGTTGTGGTGGAGTCAACTGGTGGTGCTTCGTCAACAGTAGTTGTTGTAGCAGGTGTATCAGGTATGAGAGTAGTATCAGGTTGAGCAGCGGAAACAGCGGATACACCTGGAGCACGTTCATCAATATCATCACTGAACAGCGGAGCAAATAACCTTTCCATTTGTTGACGAGTGAGCTGGGGGCTTTGTTCAGCTGATGATGGGGTTTGAGGGAAGTTTAAGCGGTTGTGACCGGGTTCCAAGCTGTTATGCTCAGAAGCCATTTCCGTAAGTTCATCAAAATGAGCATGAAACGTTTCCATAACCTGCTTTGTACGACGATTCCAGATCCGATAACCTTTAGAATTCTCACAATATCCAATAAAGACTCCAATGTCAGCTTTGGCTTTGAGCTTTCCAAAATCATCACGATCATTATTCGGATAGTAAAGGCATCCAAATACATGATAGTGTTTGAGATTCGGTTTATGGTTGTGGAGAAGCTCAAAAGGTGTTTTGTTGTGGCGTTTAGTAATCATAGAACGGTTTTGAGTATAGCATGCAGTAGATACAGCTTCTGCCCATAAGTAATCTGGAAGTTTAGCATTGATTAACATTGTTCTTGCAGCTTCCACTAACGTTCGGTTTCGTCTTTCAACAACTCCGTTTTGTTCTGGTGTACGTGCAATAGATGTATGATGCTCAATTCCCGCTTTCTCATAAAATTCTCGAAGAGTTTGGTTAACAAATTCAGTTCCTTTGTCTGTTCTTATTTGGCGGACTGTGTTCCGGAGCTGAACTTGAATTTTTGTGAGAAAGGTGATGATCATTTGTGGAGCTTGGTCTTTGCTTCGAAGAAAGTAGACCCAAGTTCATCGTGAATAGTCATCAACAATTACTAAGATGTAGCGTTTGCCATTGATCGTTTGCACGCGCATCGGGCCACACAAATCCATGTGAAGAAGATGAAGCACATGCTGAGAGTTGTGTTCCACTTTTGAAGGAAAATGAGCACGAGTGCTTTTCCCTTGTTCACAGGCTGAGCAAAGGTGATCTTTAGAATACCGGAATCGTGGGAGACCTTCAACTAGTTTGTGTCGAGCAAGATTGGTTATAGTTTGAAAGTTTAAATGTGAGAGACGACGGTGCCATAGCCAGGATTTTGTTGATGTTGCCTTTGAAAGTAAGCAGATGGGAGATGAAGCAACCATGTCTTGCACAGAGATAGTGTAAAGACTTGAGTTACGCGAGCCAGACATAAGGTCGTTTCCTTGTAGATCACGAATGAAACAAGATTTCTCCCTGAAAGCAACCTCCACATCTCCATCACAGAACTGACCTACTGAAAACAGATTGTGACCGAGGCCTTCCACATAATAAACCCTGCTAATTTCGATGTTCCCATTGATATAGTCTCTGTAGCCCATGATAGCTGCGAAGTGATCATTCCCGAATCTGACAGTGCCAATGAACTTTGCAATAAAGTTTGATAACAGTTTAAGGTTGCTTGTCATGTGTCGGGAACATCCGCTATCAACAATCCAGATAATGATATGTATCACCTGCATTACACACAGATGACACAGATGGAATAGAAGTAGATGTGGAACCCAAAATGTTAGAGGGTTCCGGAGCAGTTATAGTAGACATACACACATCAATAACTTTAGGCATCCATTTAAATCCTAGTGTATTATATATCCATTTTTGCCATCTCCAACTAGTATTTTCTTTAGTCTTAGTGAATGCACTAGGTGGTACTACATTCCTAGGAGGTGAAACTGAAGCTACAGGGACATCAATGCGGTTCTTAGAATCTAAAGAGGGCAGTCTACCAAGCACAGACTTAGAATGATTAGTGGGCCTAGAGGTATTCCGATTCTTAGGATTCCTTAAACGAGAGATGATAACATTAGCAACACATTTGTCATGACAATCAGAATTCATACTTTTATGACAAATAACACAAGGTGCATCAGACTGAATATCAAAAGTACTTAAAGGTTTAGCATTCGTTACATCACTATTTCTATTACATTTGACAGACGCAATATCTATAGTGGAAGCAACGTGAGTCTTATTCATAGTCCTAGGGTGTTCTTCTACTTTAGCATTCCTTATTGATCTTTTCTTAGGTCGCAACTTCCTATTCTTCGATGTAGTGCTCCTAGGCTGTGAAGTGCGGATGTTTGGAAAAGAGGCAACTATTCCTGTTTCAGTAGAAGGAAGCACGTTAGCAACTTGTGTTTTTGCAGTAGGCATTCTAGGTTCACGATTACTAAGTGTTACTGGTGCTATTCTCTTAATCACGGTAGGCGGAAGTTGTTCATACTTTCCTAACATTTCTCTTAACTTAAAGATAGTGTGCACCAATTCTTGATTTTCAGAACGAAGATTTCCCGAAAAATTCATGACTTCCTTAGTGTGAGCAAGAAAATGATCGAGCTCGTTTGATGCTTCATCACGAGTCTTTTTAAGTAAATCAAATATGACACCATATTCCTGTTTAACTTTTACAAGTTCTTGTTCATATTTTGAGATTTGACATTTCAAAGACACGTTTTGATCATCCAGTTGCTCAAATTTTGGATTAAACGTTTTGGATTGCAACTGGTTGATTTTGTTTTGCAAAGCAAGTTCACGATTATGACAATCTTTTTGACACCATTGAAGACGACGTTTTGCATTTGAAAGCTCGTTAATCAATCGTTCATTTTCAGCTTTTAAAGACTCGATCTGATACACATTATCAGAATACTCAAAAGTTACAACATTATCAACAGTATCAGCAGAGATATAATCAGATGCATGTGGCAAAGAATTGAATAACACAACATTATGGATATCAGCACAGATAACATCTTTCAAGAGTCGATCAACATCTTTTCTCAACATTTTCTTTTTACGTTTAGTATTAGAAATAGATGTTTCCGTTTTCTCGAAAACGACCTTCATTACTCCAAGTTCCTTATGAAAGTCCCATTCCCAAGACAATGCACAATGTTTCAAATTTTTAACATTTGGTAAAAGATTTTTCTAAAAAATGTCTCTTTGTTCTCGTGCCAGAGGCGATTGAAAGTGTTGAACTTTTATTTCAGAATGATATTCTATCTCATGTTGTAAAAGTTTGAGGTCAGCCATGAAAAGGTCAAAATATCTAAAAATTTTGAGATTTTCAGGTTTTGAATTTACTTCACTGATGGAAGGTAAAGGACCATAAATTTGTGCATAATCTGGTTGGGGATTAACATTAGAAGACTCAGATGTTTTTATGATAATCCTTGGTGTGTTAGAAGAATCCGTTGGTGTGACGAAAGTGACCGGTTTTGAATAGTTAAAAGGTTTCTTGAAACAACAGTTTCTAATTTTGATCGACTCTCGTCTTCTGCATCTAATTCCTCTTGACGATGATATTCAACAACACTCATAATAGAATTATCAATTTTATATTCTGCACTAGAAACTTCAGGATTTGGTTTGAATGCTTTGGTTCAA
Organism: Chrysanthemum seticuspe; assembly: GCA_019973895.1. Lineage (NCBI taxonomy): Eukaryota > Viridiplantae > Streptophyta > Magnoliopsida > Asterales > Asteraceae > Chrysanthemum > Chrysanthemum seticuspe. The sequence continues at coordinate 51,441,446 of BPTQ01000007.1, forward strand.
AGCTTAGGTTTGTAATCAGCAAGATTCGGTCCATATCCATTTGGATTGGGTTTTAAAGTAAACTTTTCAATAGCAGTTACTGACTCACCATGTTTGTAAACAACAGTTTTAAACTCTTTAAGTTTTTTTTGCAAGCCGATAATTTCTTCAAGATGATCATCTATTCGTTTCGTTGAATGCTTTTTGTATGCAGAGAACTGTTTTTGACAAGTTAATAACTCAGCCTTAGCTTTTTGATTTTCCAAGGTGAGAGCGTTAATTTGCTTTTTATGTTCATGTTTCAGTTGTTCTATTTCAGACAACAAAGCATTCTTCGAAGCGGCTAGATCACGCATCTGTCTCTCTAAATATTTTTCGTTTTGATGAGATTTAGTAAAAGCGGCTTCAAAACCTTTTTCACGTTTTTCTTGAGTTTTGAAAAAGTTGAGTTGCTTTTGTAAACATTCAAAATCCTTGGCTAACAGTGCATTTTTACTTTTCAAGTCCTGATTTACTGCACGACATTCCTCTACTATGGATTGTTGGTTTTTAAGCCACAGATCAACATCTGGACGAGGCAAAAGTTCGGTGTGTTCAACGTGAGTCACAACATGATCATTATTTAGATCCTCAAGTATAACCACGGAGTCAATTTGATTATCAAGGGAAACCATAAGGTCATCTTGATCGTCAAATGTAACTACGGGGTCTAGTTGAAAATCATCGGAATTAGATGTTGACGACTCATTTTGAACATTCTGAGCCTTGCCGGATTCAGATGTTGGAGGAGATATTATATCAGAGATAAATATGGTTTGTTCGGGTACCTGAGACAAGCCATCAGTGTCATACACTGGGCCTGTGTCACTCATGTGTAACTCATGCATATTAGCCATCAACATAACAGCTGCATTGGCCTACAAGTCCTCCATATCATCATCTGAGTCAGCATCTGCCATAAAACTGTGTTCTTTGTCTGTGAGAGTTCCACCAGCTTCATCCTTAAGAGCCAAAAGTAAAGCCTCCTTGTGATAAGCACTGCCCCTAGTCCTCAGCTTTGGGCATGCATTAGCCAGGTGTCCCTTCTCATTGCAGTTGTAGCATCGAAGACCATTCAACCCATTCTGAGCATTTCCTTGTTCCACCACTTGAGCTATGTTGTTATTCCTACCCATAACATTAAACCCTTGACCACCGCCCATCTGACGACCATAACCACGATTCTGAACTTCAACTCGTCCATTGTTAACAACAGCCTAATTCCTTGTGTTTGATGAGGAACGAATGCGATTGTTGGATTTGTTTGTATAACGGCCAAAAGCATAATCATAACAAATCCTTGTTGCAATGCTTCGAACGGATTGGATTCCTTATTAGCAAAGTGCCTGATCATTGTTGTTGTTGAAAGGAACCAATTGATTATGTTGAGATTGCTGTGATTGATCATTTGGTGTGATAGTGGCAGATGGTTGAGTTGCTGGTTGAGGAGGATAACTGTTTTGAGCATACAAGGCAAGTTGTTGATTTTCCGGATGTGAAGATGAAGCAATTTGAGCACGGAGAATCCTTTCCTTATCAACTTCCTTTTGATGAGGCTTCAAGTAATCGTACAACAATCCGTATGTCGAATGATGCATGTTCTTCGCTTGACGGAGAAAAATGATATACTTCTCCCATTCAGGACCAAGACTACTCAGGAACTTAGTATTAACTGCAATTCTTGGCATGATGATGTTGTGTTTATCCAAATCATTTATGATGTCTGAGACTCGATGATGATAAGACTCTAGTGTCTCTCCAGGTTCAATCATGAAGTGTTCATAAGCCAAGTAAATTTTGGATTCCATATCCTCCTGATTGAGTGCAGATCCTTCCATAAGTAGATGAATATGTTCCCACATTGCCTTTGCAGTCTTTTGAGCATCAACACTTCGAAGAATTGGGTTTGGTAATCCTAAAAGGATATATTTCATTACAAGCTCATCAGCTTCATAGTGTAGAAGTTCTTCAGGATTCAGGTCTGCAACAGTAGCAATGTTTGATTGTTCATCTCTTGGTGGATTAGCATTTGGATCTCCGGGTACAATGACAGTAGGCATCTGAAATGGACCTTCCAAGATAACCTTCTTTAAGAACTTTCCATGTGGCTTCTTCAGATCACAAAACCTAAAGAACCTAATTGCCCATTGATCGTAGTTTCCTGGAGTGAGCATTGGAGGTCTATCAAGTGATCCAGCCTCATGAATTGATTGTTGGCTGCTTAAAGCTTCACACATCTTTGCAAACCAAGTGGGTTCCTTCATAGTGTTCCTTGATGGATGTTGATTGAAATCGTTTATGTAGGGTTGAACTTGAAGACTTGGTGGTGGTTGAACCATTTGTGGTGGTGGAATTGCTCCAAGTTGTGGAGTATGTTGTTGATAAATTGCTTGTTGTTGATTCCATTGTTGATGTTGTGGACTTAGTTGTTGTTGTCGTTGAGTATAAGTGTGAGGGAAATAGTTAGAGTATGGTAGTTGTGACATGTTGAAAAACTTGTGTTATAAAATGGATCTTTGTAGTCGAATGAACCTTTGTTGATGAAGAATCCTTGGGCGTAGAAATCAGAATAAACCAAGTAGCACTTATGCGTAACAACACCAAAGTTACGAGTAACAGCAAGAGTTACGCGTAGTTTTAGCTTACGCGTAAGGAAGGTGAAAACACTAAAGTTATGCGTAAAACAAGAAGTTAGGCGTAGAAAACTTAGGCGTAGGATTACCTTATGCGTAAGACTAAGCTTAGGCGTAAGATAAATCTTATGCGTAGGATTCTCTACGCGTAAGCTTTATGCTTATGCGTAATTTTAGGGTTTTTTCCCAAGTGATCTTTTACACTATCACAGTGCAAAAGATATCCCAAGTCGACGTATTTTCAGGCTTATCCAAGCAAGAAAACACGGAGTAAACCACGAAAACTGAAGATCAAACAAAGGATAAGTTACGCGTAGTTTTAGGGTTTTGCTACGCGTAGACTTATTCGTAAAAGTGATTGTTGCCCAAAGATGTTTCTAAACAAGATTTTTGTGATGAAATAGCCTCAATATCACCAAGATAACACAAAAGTGTGAAACTTGATGATCCAAAGTGTCTAAAACAGTTAAGCGTAGAACTGCTATCTCGTAAAAAACCAAGCTAAAAAACGTTTATCCACGCGTAAAGATTGAAACTTTTTGCCAAAAACAGTTATTTTAACACTTTAAAACATTGAAAGTACAAGAATCTTGGATTAAAAAGTGTAAAAAAACGTGTTTTTAAGCGAACCAAAGTATCACGTGTTGTTACGCGTAAGACCGAAACTCACATAAACAACAAACACGATTCACCCAACTATTTGGCGATCGATACCACTGTTAGGTCACTAGTTTTACAACACAAGCACAATAGAAAGAGATAGAGAAGAGAAGAGAGGCGGATGAACAATATCACACACACACACACACGATATAATGAAGACAGTTATGCGTAGAGTATGAGAGTGAAATGAATTGAGCAACCAACCCTCAAATGAGGGTTATTACAAGGTATTTATAGGAAGGGGAGCTAGGGCAACACTCATACTCCCTTCCTTTCCTTAATGGACATGGGCCTAAGCTCATGGGCCTTCTACATAAGCTTAAGCTAATAATAAACATAAAGGCCATAATTAAGCTAACTATTACATATGAATCACTAACACTTGATTTAGGTTTAAGAGTGATTCCAACAGTAATTATTCCATCTTTGACAATAACTCACTCGTTAGTTTCGTCAAGCTTTAATCACTACACGCCGCTAGAGTGAAAGATATTAGTTTTCACTTACACATCAAACCTTAACACCAAGTTGGCGTATAAGTGGAATTCTAGAGAGAGAAAGTTAGAGGTTTAGGGAACTTAGTGAGAGAAAGTGAAGGATATTATTATGAGCTCCAACTCTCTACCTTGGAAGGTAGAGAGTATTTATAGTCTTACAATAAAACGCCACACAACGGGCTGTGGATCAGGCATACAATGGGTAAAGACCCGTCCGTCCTCCACGGTGTTACTTAACTAAATACTACTTAACTTAAAATAACTACGACTACGAGCTTTCTAACGATTACATATACTTGAGGTGACCGACTCTTTAATACCTAGAATTTCTAATTCCTAACAATCTCCCCCTAAAGGAGGTCACTTCAATCATGTACTAAAATTACATTGAATACAAATAGATATTACATTAACAATTGTTCTTGCATTCTTGATGTAGTAATTTGCTCCTAAGCTCGTAGTCATTGATTCATCACATTGCATGTTTGGTTACTCCAGGTGGAGGTCTTTTACTGATCCACGTGATAATAAATTTGAGCCAGCTTTTGAGACCATCAGCTAACAAAAGTCTCTGAGACATCCATTGTGGTGTTGGTATTATGTGATGTTGTGACTTTCGGACCGACATGCTCACATTCTGGATTATGATATCTTCTCATCAGAGTAGCGGAAGCTTTTGTTGATTCATGATATTGGCAGCAGCGTAGCAGAAGCATGGAGTGAAAATATCAGAGTCATTGATGCACTTATCATGATTTCTTGACAGATGAATGTATTGTGTGAGCATGCGGCTATGGATTGACCGCTTCATTCTTATCAGCTGCAAACGTCGGGCGTACCTGCATACAACAGTTAACAATAAAGCGTACAAAAGTGTCTTTGACCACTTTAGTTGAATTGAGGTACACGGCCCACGGTTTCCCGTTGATCAGTACATGTACTGCTTGTGATCAGGTATAATTCGGAAGAATTTCCTTGACAGGGTTTCGCAGCTGCTCTAGATGTTCTCAAACCGGAACGTCTCAAAGAAGACAACACGGAGTGAGTGAACCAGCGAGTTTAAGTCCACTGATTGATGAAAAGAGATTTGAAAAACAATCGTGTATTTCTCAATAGAAATTGTTTTTGCAATACAATGAAGGTTTTATTGGAAATCAATTATCAATCATAAAAACACCTTTTGGTTTGAAAAATTAGTACACGGTCGATGTGCTAAAGAAAAGAGTTATTGAGCACAAAGACCGGTTTTTCAAATGTATCCGTCAATCCATAACCTGAACCAGGATTGATTCAAGAGATTGAATCTCCCCATTGTTTCTGTTCAGTTGTCACATGGTTGATCTATATGATAGATCTCACCTGCCACCTACCAAGAGCTTGTTTGATGTTGGCTCCAGAAGGTTTTCCATCTTCATTGTGAATATGTTTACACATCACTCAGATGTTCTGGCAATACCACAAGGATAATGCATAGGACTCGAGATATAATCTCTCTTTTCACATTGTGTGAAATAGAGAGAGTCTTCATTGAAAGTATCCTAATGAGATTTATTGATGATCTCGTGGCTCTAGACTCAATTTTGTGCATATTTGGATCCTGTGCCGGAGACTAGGGAGAGGGTCTCCTTTTTCAATATCAACAATCTCTAAGAGAAAGTCGATAGATAATGTCGGTTCCCCGTGAGAATGAAACAAGTCCTTTTAAGAGGAACTTGAGTGGTTTGGAAAGTTGAAGTGCAGTGCGTCACTGGGTCCATGACGTCTTGTCTTCAATACCGATGTTACCATCAGTAGCATATGAATTGAGCCCGGCTTCTGCCCTAAGGTTGAATAAATGGATGGCTATTTTTTTTCACCCTTTTCTCATTCAATTCTTTTTAATTCTTCAACCCCTTCAGCGCTTACCGAGACTTCATAGCTAGAACCTTGTTGGGTTTATTTCAGTACTAGCTTAGTCTCAGTCCGCACTCTTCCCATATCTCATTTTTCTCCTTTTATCATCATACCTAAGAACTCTACGCTAACTAGTGGATAGTCCCTGGGTAGATCCCTCCGGTTCTGGCGGATCATGGGAACACATACCTAACCTTATCATCCTTATATCACCGTACATAAAGTAAAGTTGGTCGGTCTATTTGGTATTGTTCATCTGCCATTGGAACCAATTGAAAATCAATCCAGATACTTGTGATATATTATCAAAAACATTTTGTACCTGAATTGTTTTTGATATTTTTAGAATAAGTGCTCCCCCTCAACATGTGCATGAATTGTTTGAAATCGTTTTGCACACGGAGGCAAGAGGAAGAAATTACTTCTTTGATTACCATTTTCTAAAAGATATCACCATCACTTCCTTGATCAAATCAAGTAGATAAAGCATTTCCGGGAAGGATGAGGTTTCCATAAGTTTGCTCCCCCTCAATATGTGCCTCGAGGTTTGAAAAAAAGTTTTGCACATACTAGAGGGAACCTGCACATTGAGATAAATGATCACGTTTCAAATCATAGGTTTAAGATAGATGCTCCCCCTCAACATGTGCATGGAAAATTTGAAATCGTTTGTCACATGTGGGAAGGATAGCATGTACATCCTTATAAAACCATTTACCGAATTATCAGTTTAAATCCAATTTAAATCACACATTATCCCCTGATCACAATTATCAAATCATTTGAGATTTGTGATCTCTTATTGATTTAAGTTGATTTTGAAAGATTTTAAGGGAAATTGTGACTTGATTATGAAAGCGTTTTAACTGATAAGGATCGGATTTTTAGACTTTAAAACTCCATTGATAAAACATGCATGTACATCTTTTGAAAACAATTTAATGCCAAATAACTTTTTAATTTAATTGAAATCATTCTCCCCCTCAATCAATGACATAGGTTGTTGATTGAGAGATAGAGATTTTGACAAATAAGTCCTGATGATTATCAAAATTAGAGACCGAGTTATTTTTCAAAGCAGTTAGTTTTCAGCAGATAAATGTTTATAGAATCAGAGCATGGAATTTGAAAACATGGTAAAGCATGGCTCTGTTCTTTCTTTGAAAAGCGGGTTACTGCCTGAAATGACAATAAACCATTTTTTTTTTCTCCCAAAAATATTTTTTGATTTTTTGATTTTATTTTATTTTTTTTTTATATAAAAATTCGAACAACATCTAAAGTCCCGTGTCATTCTTTGAATGACAACATCAAGACCGTAGATATTATCGAATCGAGAGAAACATGACAAAATGACAATAATTTTTTGAAGATTTTTCGAATTTTTCAAATTTTTATGGATTTTGAAAGATTTATATTTTTCTATTTGATTTTTTGAAGGTTTTATAATTTTGTATTTTGTTTTACGAATAAATATTTACAAGAGATAGATGAAGATAGACCTTTACTCCTCGCCTTCCTCCTGAAGACGCTTGAGTGTTTCTGGTTGAAGGCTTTTTAAGCCAAGATGTGGAAGAATAAACTCAAAACGTTCTCTTGGAAGAGCTTTGGTGAAGATGTCTGCTAACTGATATTCAGACCTCACAAAATAGAGTTCTACCACACCTTTTTCCACTTGTTCCCTGATTAAATGATGACGAATGTTGATATGCTTTGCTCTTGAGTGTTGAACGTTGTTGCATGAGAGAGCAATAGCACTTTTATTATCACAGTACAGAGGGATTTTGTTGAATTCAAAGCCATAGTCAGATAATTAAGATCTCATCCATAAGATTTGAGCACAACAGGATGACATGGCTATGTATTCATCCTCTGTAGAGGAAATAGAAGTACTCATTTGCTTCTTTGAAGACCAGCTCACAAGTTTATCACCCAAAAACTGAGCACCTCCAGATGTACTTCGACGAGTATCTTGACACCCTGCATGATCAGCATCTGCATAGGCTGTTAGTGACATGCCGGTGTCCTTCGGGTACCAAAGACCCATATTGATGGTTCCTTGGAGATACCGAAAGACCCGTTTAACTGCTTCAAGGTGCCTTTTTGTAGGCTTAGCCTAGTATCTAGCACACATGCAAACAGCGAACAAGATGTCTGGTCTACTAGCTGTGAGGTACATCAGGGATCCAATCATACTACGATATTTTGTTTGGTCAATCATGATCCCTGAGTGGTCCTCATCTAGTTTTGTTCGATCAATCATGGGAGTGTCAACAGGGTCACTTGAATCAAATCCAAATTTCTTTAAGATCTCAGTTGCATATTTAGATTGATTTATGAAAATGCCTCCGGGACTTTGCAAAATTTGTAATCCTAAGAAAAATGACATTTGTCCCATCATTGACATTTGAAATTTTGAACTCATTTCATTTGAAAAACGATCACATTCCATTGGGTCTGTCGAGGCAAAAATAATATCATCAACATAAATTTGAACATGAATTAAATGTTTGCCTGACTTCCTGGTGAACAATGTTGGATCAACTGCTCCTTTGCTAAATCCGGTTGATAGAAGAAACTTTGACAGTGTATCATACCATGCCCTTGGAGCTTGCTTTAAACCGTAAAGGGCCTTCTTCAAACGATAAACGTGAGTAGGATGCCCTTGATTTACAAATCCTTCAGGTTGGCTGACGTAGACGACTTCTTTAAGGTCTCCGTTCAGAATTGCCGTCTTTACATCCATCTGATAGACTACCATGTTCTTACTAGCAGGATTAGCCAGAAAGATTCTGATTGCCTCGATTCGAGCAACTGGAGCAAAAGATTCTTCAAAGTCAATACCCTCCTCTTGACGGTATCCTTTAGCAACTAATCGAGCCTTGTTCTTCAACACATCACCATGCTCATCAAGTTTCACTTTGAAGATCCATTTAAGAGCAATAATCATAGCACAGTCTGGAGCAGGTACTAACTCCCATACATCAAGTCGATCAAACTCATGAATTTCATCTTGCATGGCATTAAACCAGCTATCTTCATTCATGGCGGTTTTAACATCTTTTGGTTCGATCTTAGATAGTACGGAGTTGAAGAAGCACCATAAGGCATCGGTAGCAAGTTGTTTCCGTGTTGATACAGGACGAGAGGGATTTCCAATGATGTTGTCTAGTGGATAATCGTGAGTCCATTTTCTAAGGTGTTCATGTGGCAGTTGTTGAGGGACTGAGGTAGCAGAGTCGATGTCTCCTGAAGAAGATGGTTCTGATGATGATTCAGGAGCAAATATGTTTTCAAATGGAGCATCTTCAGGAGTAGCAAAGGGATTAACTTCATCATTGATGCCAGAAACAGTTCCATTATGTACATTTGAAGAATGATGATTTGTTGATGAGACTGAAGGATCAGCAGCAGGTGCATCTTGACTTAAAGATATTGAAATTGAGGGATTGACTTCATTCACAGGAATATGAGCAGCCTCTGTTGTAGGAATCGACACCTCATTAGTACTTGGGTCATAAAGTTCATCAAACATAGGATCAAACAATTTCTTTAAATCATCTTCAGATGGAGGTACATATGGAGTTTCTTGAGAAGAGTTTGGAACAAGGGATGAACCAATGGGACTGTTTTGAAGTGCGGGTCCTGAACTGGAGTGTCCATGAGCCATTTGACCGGTCAGTTCATCAAACGTAACGTGAATTGTTTCCATGATATTTCGGGTTCTTTTGTTGTAGATTCGGTATCCCTTTTTGTTTGGAGCATACCCTACAAATACTCCAATGTCTGCTTTAGCTCTAAGTTTGCCTAAGTCTTGTCCCTCATTAGTTGGATAACACAATGCACCAAACACACGAAGGAAAGAGAGATTAGGTTTTCTGTTGTGGACAAGTTCATATGGAGTTTTTCCATGAACAGTGTGAATCAGGGAACGATTTTGTGTGTAGCATGCAGTGGCAATAGCTTCAGCCCAGAGAAACATTGGAACCTTTGAGTAAATCAGCATTGTTCTAGCGGCTTCTACAAGAGTTCGATTTCGTCTTTCAACTACACCGTTCTGTTGAGGAGTTCGTGGAACACTTCTTTGATGGCTGATTCCAACGCTTTCATAAAATTCACTGAGTTGTTTGTTGACAAACTCAGTTCCATTGTCTGTTCTTATTATTCTGACTGTTTTGTTAAGCCGAACCTGCAGCTGTTTGATGAGTTTGATGATGATATCAGGAGTTTCATCCTTTGTCCTTAAGAACTTGACCCAGGTGAATCTAGAGTAATCATCAACCACAACTAACACATATTTCTTCCCAAATATATTCTGCACCCTCATTGGTCCACATAAATCCATATGAATCATATGAAGAACTTCTGTGACAGAGTTAGTAGGTTTGGGTTTATGGGCATACTTCTTGCTTTTTCCCAATTGACATGCTGAACAAAGATGATCCTTTTCATACTTGAGTCTAGGTAAACCTACAACTAAGTCCTTTCTGGAGAGATCATTGATGGTACCGAAGTTCAAGTGATTGAGACGACGATGCCATAACCATGACTTTGTTTTAGAGGCCTTTGACAGTAAGCAAATTGGAGAAGACTTCAGCATATCTTCGATAGAGATGGTGTATAGATTTGAACCACGTGAACCTCTTAAAAGTTCCTTACCATCAAGTTCTCTAACGAAGCAGGTATATTTTCTGAAGGCTACTTCTAGATCAAAATCGCAGAATTGACCAACAGAGAACAAGTTGTGACCAAGACCTTCTACATAGTAAACCCTGGAGATAACACTTTTGCCAACAACATAGTCTCCATAACCCATAATAGCACCGAAATGATCATTCCCGAATCTAACTGTCCCGATGAATTTGCTCACGAAGTTCATGAGCCGTGACCGGTCGCCAGTCATATTCTTGGAACAGCCTGAGTCCAGGTACCACAGAACGATTTGAACTATCTGCAGTTGAACACAGACAAGAATGGATAACTGGATAATTGGGATCCCCATGCAAGAATGGGTTCCATTTGGTTAGTAACAATGGTTGGAACACCCACATCAGAAAAAGAAGCATTCATATCAGAAATTAAGGCACTGGAATCATTGTGACTAGATGCAGAACTAGTGTCTGTATTAGCCCTGTTCACAATGTGCTCACTTCTTAAGGGAATAGTTCTACCAGTAGGCATCCATTTTCTAGTGGGCATTGTCTGATTATTCTTATGACCAACAGGTATCCAATAATAGCCTATCTTACTAAATGTTCTTCCTGTGGGTTTCCACTGTTTTCTAACTTTCTTTCGTTTTTGCCTTTTTGCCTTTTTAGCATGAATATTAACAACATTAACTGGACAATTAACATCATTAGGCAAAACATTAACACCACATTCATGATTAGAAACAGAATTCAAGCAGACATCAGTACAAGGTTTGCAAATAGTATCAGAATTCGAATTAATTACAGTACGCCTATGGCTAATACTAGAATCAACACGATTCGTTTTATTCGATTCAAGCTTAAAGTTCCTAGATTGTTCTTCTACTCTTTTCCAGTGCACATTCTTAGCTTGCGAGGTCCTATCATTCCTTGTATTGTCTTGAGACTTTGACCTGCTCCCTTTAATGTCACTGATTACTCCTGTAGAGGGAATGGGAACATTAGTTGGTTTTACTATTCTTTGCATCACCTATTTAGATGTGCTGGGATCTGAACTACATGCAGGCACACTAAGGTTCACTTTCTTAAAACTAGAAGTGCTGGGATTTGTACTCCTAGAAGGCACACTTGAGTTCTCTTTCATAGCATTGACAGATCTGGAATCTGAACTACTTAAAGGCACACTAAGGTTCACATTCAAGACATTGGGCATCAAATGAATATCATACTTGGCATTAGGCATCGAACATGGAATCAAAGGATTAACTCTCTCACCTAAGGACTTTGGGCATATTGTGATCAAGCATTCTAGGATTTCTTGAGATCGTTTGGCATATAAGCATGCATGTCCAATTGCATTATCATGAGGTTTCTCTAACCTATCCTCTTCAACAATCTCACGCAGACATTCTAGGCAATCCTTAAGGGATGAGAAGTATGTTTGAACAGCAAGTTTGTTGTTCCTGAGATGAGGAGGGACATATTTCACAGACAAAGCATATTTTTTACAAGAGTGAACCTTTGATACACCATTCTCCCCATTGGTCATTGGCATTTTCCCTTTTACCTGACTGTTTAGATTCTTAATTTCCTTTTGCAATGAAGCTATTTGTTCGTTATTTTTGTTACGAGTGACCTTTATTGATTCAAATAACTCATTGAAATGACGTTTAACCTTTTCATTTTCTTCTAGAAAACTTTCGTTTTCCTTTTGTAATGCATTTACTAGGTTTTGAAGATGAAATGTTTGAGAATTCTGAGAATCTAAAGGAGGAGGCATTTGGTAGCCTGTCATATTGTTCGTTTGACCCTTTAATTGAGAGATTTGAGCTTTCAACTTTCTGATCGTGTTGCAATGAGCTTGAATATGTTCATCACGTTTGTTAATTTGAAAAACTGCATCAAACTCTGGAGCATCTGAGGATGTCTTGATATTTGAAGTTTTGACATTTTCTTTAAGATGATATTTTAGTTGTAAATTAAAATGCTCAACTTCTAGTTTAGAAAAATGTTTAACCAAATTGTCGTGATCATCCAGTTCAATTTTCTCGTTTAGTTCAGAATTAGTTTTTTCAAGCTCAATGACACGATCATGGGAGACTTTCAGGGCAACCGATAATTCATGAAATTTGGAAGCATTAATGGAACAATTTGTAGCATTGAAAAACACATCTTGAGCAATACATTCAGAAATCAGGTTCTTATTTAGTGTATGCAAGTTCTTCCTCTCAATCTCACTATATTTTAGTGCTCGCTCATAGTCACTAACTTCAACTATCATTGCATCAAATTCCTTTTCCATTCCCTTAATGTCAGTTTCTATCCCCTTTTTAAGACTCTCAAAGTGATCTTTTAGAAGTTTAAAGAAAGGCATGACCTCAGATAAATAACATTCTTTCATTTGCTCAAAACCCCTTTCTCCTTCAGTTATACCTGTGGGTGTGATCCTTTTCTTGCAAGTTTTCTCAAAATCAACAAATAGTTGAAATATAACATATTGGCTAATTAAGGTCTTGCTTTTAGTGGCAATTGTTCTAGGAACAAGATGCATTGGTGTATTAAGAGGATACACAGTCGCTCTAGGCATTTTCCAAAGGGAAGGGTTTGTTTCAACAATATTTTCAGCTTTCTGCTTATCTAAATCCATTTTCCAGAAAACTTGTTCGGGAGTCAACATTGTCTGAGGCTTAAACATGTTCAAGGAAATCCAGTTTTCCTTCTTGTAATCATGGGGTGTGATCTTTATTTTCTTCTCTTTACATTTAGGATCATCTAATTTCTTGTTCATCTTTTCCCTAGTGACTTCATCTGATTTCTTATCTTCCTCAGTGCACTCAACGCAACTAGGTTTCTGTCTAGGTTTAAGGATTTCATTGCCATCATAAAGAACCTTATGAGCATTTCTAGCCCTTTTAATGACCTCTGGATTTGGTTCTTCAACAAGGGGAATGCTATGCATATCGCTTAAGACTCTATGCTTAGTGATCATGTGAGCAGTCTGAATGGTGTTCCCTTGTATGTACAACTTGTTTTCAAGTTTGTTTTTCAAATTTTTCAGATTAGAAAAATCTTTCAAGAGTTTTGATTCCTTTGCATTAAATTCTTGCTTAAGCATTTTCACATTTTCTTGAAGTTCTTGTTTTTGCTTAGCAGTTTTAGAAAGCTTTTCTTGCAAGGAATTTAACTCTTGTTTTAATACTTCTTCTCGAAAATTACTTTTTCTAATGATTGTACGCACTTGGTCATCCATTTCCTGCTCACGAGAGGTCAACTCAAAATTTGCATGTTGTTCATAGATAGCAACACGTTCTTTATAGGCATTTAGTTCAGAAATTACAGAATCATCAGGGGCACATGCAGTGTATTCATCAAGAACATAGTCATTGTTGACTGCAGAAGATGCATCACTTCGTACAACTTCACTTTCACTTTGTTTCACATATTGATCATATGGGACAGCATTGATATTACCCATATTTTCAATATTTGATTCAAAAGTTTCAGTTAATTGTACTTTGTCATGCATCTTTTGCACATCTGCATCATCGTATAGTTTTAATGCCTCTGAGATGAGTTTGTCTTTGGATAAGCCAGCTTGTGGTGAATAAGAGACCTTGGGAGAAACCATTGGAGAAATGCTAGCCATAAAAATTGTGTGTGCAGTAGGTCCATCATCCACATCAGAGTCGTATGCATCACAATCAGCGACTTGAAAGGCATTCTGATGATTGTGACCTATCTCCTGAATAGGCTGCTCATCCACATCTGCATCATAGGTCTTGGCATTGCCCTCAGCTAGAAACAACAATTCCTCTTCATCCAAAGCAGCACCATTATCCTGAGCTTGTACAAGCAGCATCTTATCCCTGAAGTAATCAGCATTCTGTGGACGCTTTGGAGATGTGCAGTTCCTTGCAATGTGTCCCTCACCACCATAGTTATAACATTTGATCGGCTTAGTTTGACCTTGATTACCATTCCTTCCTCTATTCTGATTACCAACATAACCTCTACCAGCTCCACCTCTTCCTTGATCAGACTGCCTTTCTTGAACTGACTGCCCCATAATTTTCCCATCTCTGATCAAAGCATGGTTGTGAAGATTGGAGGCGGTTCGGATCTCATTGCAGGTGTGAAGTTTGTTGGTGTGAGGTGATAGTGTCCTGTTCTCTTTAACCATGAGTGTCAGTTGAGTGATGAAATGTTCCATGACAACATTTGCATCAGGTTGCTTGAACCTTGGATCAGAAATGGGTTTGTGATTATCATCTTCCGTGGGTACAACTTGAGAAGCATTGGTGGTAATCCCATCATTTGTGAAAAAGGCAGTTGAATCATTTGTAGAGCTTGTTTCTCCCTGACCTTTGAATTGATCAAGAATCCTCTTTTCAAACATGGCATGTCTCTCATTCTGAAGGAGGAAGGCATAGAGTTGCTCATAGTTTGTATTCTTCAATCCTTTAGTGAGCTTCACAGAGGTGACAAACTTGTACCATTCGGGATTCATGTTGTTCACAAATTTTGAGTTCAGCTGAATGTTAGGCATAGTCATTCTGATGTTCCTCATATCATTCACCAACTTATGAAATCTCACATAGACACTCTCATCTGGTTTCATCTTGAAGTGTTCAAATTCGTCATAGAGTTGTGATTCTCTGTCTTCCATAGTTAATACAGAACCTGAGAGAAGCATCTTGACATTATCCCATACTGCCTTTGCTTCGGTGTTGTGATTGATCAGCTTGTAGATGTCTTTAGGAAGACCTTGAAGAACAATGTTAGAAGCCCTGATATCAGCATCGAATCTCTTTTTCTCCTTATCATCAAGCTCATCATACATCTTTGGTCTGTCCATTCCATAAATCAGAGTTCCATCTTCAGCAGTATCAAGTACATCTCTAGTCGTCTCAACTCGATACGGTCCTTCATCAATGGATTTGAGAATGTTGACACCATTTTCCTTTCTAAGACAGTACAGTCTGATTCGTTGAGCCCAAGAATCGTAGTCAGTTCTGTCAAGCATGGGTGGACGAGTATCTGAACCAGCTGCTAGAACATCCTCGGCAACAGTGGAGATGATAGTAGGAACGTTGGTAGACATGTTAACAGATTATACGGGATTTTATAACTCTATGATTAAACCGGGAAATAGATTCTTTCACGGGATTTTACTAAATCAAGAGAAAACCGTAAAAAATCACCCAAGTCGCTAGAAGATAATGCACCAAGTCGCTAACACCTAATTCGCTATACCACCAAGTCGCTAAAAAAAGGCAAGTCGCTAAATAGTAACTCGCTAAGCCTCAAGTCGCTAGCAAAATTTTGGCAGCAATTCGCTAATCAAGTCGCTAAAGATTCAAGTCGCTAAATAGCAACTCACTACTGACCAAGTCGCTAACACCAAGTCGCTACCCGTAGTGGAGAGTCCACTACTTGTACTGTAAGTCGCTAGGCCTAAGTCGCTAGCTCCAAAAACTGCAACTCGCTACAAAATTGTAAAGCAAGTCGCTACTAAGAAACAAATCCGTATGTCAAGTCGCTAGCAAGAAAAACAACACAAACATCACTTTTCAATCCAAAAACAACCCAACCAAGATGATTCAAGCTTAACAAATGAAAACCTAAACACTTTTGATGATTCTAAACATAAAAGTACTAACAAAATCCAAGCTTTAACACAAGAAATCAACCAAATGATGCACAAACCACTAAACTTTTTCAAACTCAAAAACCACCTAAAAACCACTAGAAATCCAAAGATGTGCAAGATATGATCTAACCATGGCTCTTGATACCAATTGAAAGATATTAGTTTTCACTTACACATCAAACCATAACACCAAGTTGGCGTATAAGTGGAATTCTAGAGATAGAAAGTTAGAGGTTTAGGGAACTTAGTGAGAGAAAATGAAAGATATTATTATGAGCTCCAACTCTCTACCTTGGAAGGTAGAGAGTATTTATAGTCTTACAATAAAACGCCACACAACGGGCTGTGGATCAGGCATACAGTGGGTAAAGACCCGTCCGTCCTCCACGGTGTTACTTAACTAAATACTACTTAACTTAAAATAACTACGACTACGAGCTTTCTAACGATTACATATACTTGAGGTGACCGACTCTTTAATACCTGGAATTTCTAATTCCTAACATAGAGGGTATCATATCCACTCATCGTAATGGTAGCATTCTTTTTTGATTTCGTCGAAGGTCAAAGTATAGTATGTAAGGGTGAGCATCGGTCCGGGACCGGACCGAGACCGATAAGACCGAAAACCGAATTAAGGTAAAATCCGGGACCGAGACCGAGACTGAATGTGGTCGGTCCAGTCCGGTCCAGTTCGGTCCGGTCCGGTCTTCGGTCGGTCCGGTCCAAATAGGCAAGATTTTCCGTTTTTGGTCAGACCGGACCGGACCGAGACCGAAATAAAGAAAAAATTGGGACCGAGACCGGACCGCCGGTCCTTCGGTCCAGTCGGTTTCGGTTCGGTCCGGTCTGTTTTTTCGGTCGGTCCGGTCAGAACGGTCGGAATGCTCAGCCCTAATAGTATGTGAAGCTGAGATGCTTATGTACCGTGACCTTTCTGATCCAGAAAAACCAGAAAAGAAGTAGTTCGGTAGACCACTTCTGGAAGGATCTTCAACTTTAGAAATGAAGAAATCAAAAGATGTTATAAATTCAGGTCATACCTTCGATGATTTGGGGATTCGTAAAGGTTTAATTTTTTTAGCCGTCCCTTCATACACGAGTTTTGAAATTAGAAATACGGGCATGAAAATAAACGCATGAATAGTCTCCATTTCAAGTGTGTAATAGTAGTTTTTATTCTTTTCGAGAGATGTATCCAATATATTACGAATATGTAATCGTATTTTTTATTATTAACGTTAATGCAATATTTGTTGATGTGTTTTATACTTTGATTTCTGATTATAAATGTTTCTCAGATGCAACGAATATAAACAGAATAACGAATACTTAAGACATAACTTTTGATTACAAATAACGATCGACATTACATGGAAGAAGAACCCTAAAATACATCAATGTCTACAGACACACAAAATACATCAGAAATCATAAATTCAAAATACAATAAAGCATGATCGACTAAAATATATCACGAGTTTGATAAGAATCATGGTATTGTTGTACTCAACTTTCTTAGGTGTTCAATATCCTCCTTAAGACTTGCAATCAAGATGATAGCTCTTTGTCAAGTATCGTTCGTTAAATTCAGTAAAAAAAACCAGAAATTTCGTCCACAGTACCTTTAGGTTTTGATATATGCAGAAGTTTTCCTCCAAATACAAATGATAGTAGTACCGTGGTGGTTGTGGTGGTGGTTGTACAACAACAACCGGTGACGGTGGATATACTCCAGCAATCGACGATCGTGGTTCTAGTGGTGAATCGGTCGGCGGTGGTGGCTGTACAACAACAATAATCGGTAACGGTGGATGGGCTTAAACAATCAAAGAAGATGGTTCTAGTGGTGAGTCAGGTGGTCGTGATAAGCTTGGTGAGTTTGTGTGTCGCAATTAATGCCTTAAAACAATATATATAGTTAAAACAAAACAATGATTTAACTTTTCAAACGTGTAAATCTTTAATGATTAATAATCAAAAAATTACAAAGTGTTGTGGATAACACTAGTTGAATGACAATGGATGGAAACCTCTTTGAACAAGTAAACTTAATATAGATTAAGTTTACAGGAAAACTTATATAGAGTGTCTGATATAATCAGCGGCTCTACCTGCAAGTTTGACAAGAGAGTAAATGCTTTTCTAATGGTAGATACAAATAAGAAAAATAAGTGATGGTATTTAATACGGACCAACATTCTCTTGTATTGTGGTATGAAGGGGTCTTGATCATGAGTGTCTTGAGACGTGTCTTGAATCCAATAGAGACATACAAATACCATTTAATGTACGTCTATTCAAGTACTTTGTCTCAACTATTTCACAATAGTTAATTGTCCCTTCTTCAACCTGTCTTCGACAGGCTTTAATTTGAACAACTTATTTATCCCGCGTCTTTGCTTTATTCAAATTACTCCCACCTTAGTATATCTGAGAACATCATAGCTATGCTCTGTTTGATGTTTCAAAGTGTTCCGATTATATCAGAGTATTGTCATCCTCTGATATATACCCACAAATTTTCCTTATGCATTCTAGTTGATATCCCACTCAGCCAATTATGTCTTCAAGTTGTCTTTGACTTCCTTAACGATGTCTGTGACTTGAACTTTAACTGAGGTAGCTCACTGATAATGAAACTCATCGAGTCTTGTGATCAACTAATGTTTAATCAGCTGGTTTGCCATAGTGCAATCTATGTTCAAATCATGTCATAGACTATTATTGCCCAACAGAGTTAGGCGATGGTGATTCAGCCCTTAAATGCTTATGTGATTCCATTGCTTGATATAATCAAAATAAATGTTGTTAGGTGGTATAAATAGACCGATAGGAGTCAAATATTTCCCGTTAAATTAATGTATCGATATTACATCGCCTCTTATCGCGGTAAAATACAACTACTGCATGGTATATGTAATTAATACGTAAACAACCGTACCCTATCGTTTGGTATCACAATTGTCAGTTTGTCACTATTACTGTTATTTGTTTGACATAACACAACAATTAACCCAATGCAGTCTACCTTGCACAGGGTTTAGCTGACGCATGATGTGGAAGCGAATTTTGTTAACTCTAATTCAAGGGTTGATAATGAGGATGAAACCTCCATGGAATAAAACCCTAACAAGAGAAACTCTTAAAAAACGTAATTTATTTAATAATCAATATCAAAAGATGAATTCCAATAAAACCTAAACCCTATATTTATAGGGCAAAATTATCTTGGAGAAGAAAAAAACTAAATAAATAAATAAATAAATAAAATAAAAATAAACTAACTTTCCCAAAGATTAAAACACTAGAAACACGTCCCAAATAAGAAAAGTGGAAATCTGGCATTCGAAGCCTCTACGTCATAACAAGGTAAACTTGTTTACGGGGTAGCAACTTGATATTCGGAAATAATCTGTATTCGAGAGTTCTACGACGTAACAAGTTTCAGAGTGTTACGCCATAAGAAAGATAACTTCTACAACACTTGGTCTTGAATTTGTCCCCAACATTAGCACAAATTTTTATTCGAAAATCTACGGGGCAATCCACATGAATAGGAGCTGTATATTTGGCATATAAAAAAGATATCATCAAGGGATCCATATTTACCCAACTTAAAAACTATAATGTCATATTTACCCAAAACATGCTTTAACTACATCGTACATCATGCATTTAAAACTTGTATTATGTGTATATATGATATTTTAGGTATATAAGGAATTATCCCAAAAATTTATATATATCTTTTGATTAATAAGGGTACAAAGTGTAACATACATCTTTTGATTAATAAGGGTATTGTAGGCATTTAACCATTTATTTTTTAAATGGTCATTTAAAACTCTTTAACTTCCTTTTAAATTTTATTATGTCTACAACATATATACTAAATGCATTATTAAAAAAACTACGAATTGTATAGCAAAGTTCTAGAAAACTATCCGAACACAAAATGATATGCATTGAAGAACATGACGTGAGTGGTATGAACAATATATAATACGAGGCTACAAAAACCCGTGCGTTGCACCGATTGGTTAAGGGTTGAATATATACGTGTTTTTTACGTGATATTGTATGCAAGTAGTTAAATGTAAGGCATTGCAATTGATGTTATCATAAGTTTTGTATTTAAAGTAAATCAAACACGTTAACCAATTAAAAATCAAACACGTCAATGAGAAGATGTATTTTGTAGCCTAACGTAATTAAGTACAATGCTAGGGAAGAGGTTATGGACAAATAACATTCTACTTATTTTGGTATGCCTAATTCTTCCATTGACCCCTGTAAGATGTTGTGCCTGAAATAATAAAAATATAACTTAGTTCACCTCATTAAGAGTCGCCTTATATTTACAATCCTTGTAATATAAATGAACAGATGGCATACCCTCTAGAAAGGAATCTCGCAGCCTTGACATTAGAATGATTCTCAAGCCATTTACTATATTTGATAAATCTCTGAATCCATTGTGAACAAACATCTAAAACAACACGGATAGCTTCCTCATTTGGAGGACCTTGTTTACTTTTATGGCCATGGAAGCCTTTTTGAGAGTCAATACCACCAGGATAAAATGGAAGTCAATGCAAAATAGAAGAAAACAATAAACATTGAAATAGATTCCAATAGATATAAATTAATGATACGATTCAGTTAGTCAGAATTTAATGATAATGCCATTACCTTCTTCGTTAGAAAGCAAAGCTAGTATCCTGTTCGTTAGCTCATGTGAAATACAAAAATACGCAATAAAGCAAACTTATCATCCACTTGAAATATATGTGCGGAAAATGCCATGCATAATTAATAGTATTTACAAATACAAAAATGATTGTGTCAGCATAGAGGGTATTACATAGATGATGGATGGTAATTGGTATAGATTGTAAGCGAAAGATTCAATGGTGCCTTCATGGAACTCGATCCTTCCCCGCCATCGCCACCTCTACCTTTAGCTGAGCCACATCACCTTTTCCTCCACCACCACCAATTACATGACATATCATCATGCATGGTATTTATACTTTTACAATTGACAATAATTGAGATTGTGGAAAACTAGAAGGGGGGGTTGAATAGTTTTACCAATTAAAAACATCCTTTTAAATATTTAGATCGACTTATGTCAATCTATTTGGTTGTTTATGTTGGACGTTGATAGATAGATATATAAACTTGTAATGAAAGATAAAGAGTAAGAAGCACATCACCACGACACAAGTATTTATAGTGGTTCGGCTACAAGGACACCTTCCTTGCCCTACTCCACTCCCCGAGTCACCTACTCGAGAGTTCCAGGAACATCGGCTTGGTGATATTTATGAACACAGCACCACTACACGAAGAATGAGAAATAGAAAGTAATGTTCAAATATATAGATAGATAGTTGCAGGTTGTATTTGTTGGTTTATCTAACTGTATTCAGCTAGATTTATAAATTTTCCTACAAAAATTAACCATTTTGATAAGTTGGGGGGGAAGATCAAAAGGTGTTAGAGTTAATAACAGTTAACATTTTCATATTTATGGTACGTACTACTATACAGTACATTAACCACCACCACCTCCTTTTCCACTACACCGAGTCGATTTCCATCTCCACCGCTACCGCCCCTTCCTAGCTCAAGGTACTTCCGTGGTAACTTAGAAAGCGAATGTTAGATATGGTTAATGGTAGGTAGTAGATACATTATGGGAGATACGACTGTGTTAGTAAAAACATAAACATTTATGA
>BPTQ01000007.1:51489500-51521840 GCA_019973895.1 Chrysanthemum seticuspe
TGTGTGAAAAAGCAAGTCTTCAAGAATTTAGTGTCCTAATGAGATATTGTGGATGATCTCTTGGCTCTAGACTCAATTAGTGCACATTTGGTTCCTGAGTCGGAGACTGGGGAGAGGGTCTCCTACTTCAATATCAACCATCTCTAAGAGAAAGTCGATAGATTATGTCGGTTCCCCGTGAGAATGAAACAAGCCCTTTTAAGAAGAACTTGAGTGGTTTGGGAAGTTTAGTGCAGTGCGTCACTGGGTCCATGACGTCTTGTCTTCAATACCGGCGTTACCATGGTAAACACCAGTAGCATATGTATTGAACCCGGTTACTGCCCTAAGGTTGAATTGATGGAGGGCTATTTCTCTTCACCCTTTTTCACATTCAGTTCTTTTTCATTCTTCAACCCCTTCAGTGCTTACCGAGACTTCATTACTAGAACCTTGTTGGGTTTATTCCAGTACTAGCTCTGTCTCAGTCCGCACTCTTCCCATTCCTCACTTTTCTCCTTTTTTCAATATACCTAAGGACTCTACACTATCTAGTGGATTGTCCCTGGGTAGATCCCTCCGGTTCTGGCGGATCGTGGGAACAAATACCTAGCCTAACCATCCTTATAACACCATGCATAAAGTAAGGTGGTCAGTCTTTTGGTACAGTTCATTCTTCCTTAAAACCAATTGAAAAATCATTTGGAAAAACAATCAAGGTACTTGTGATACGAGATCAAAGCATTATGTACCTTAATAGTTTTGATCATTTTAGAAATGCTCCCCCTCAACATGTGTATATGATATAAAATTGTTTGGCACATGGAGGCAAGAGTTCTTTGAAATAATTTCTTGATCACAATTTCGTACGAAAAAGCCATTTGATTTTCTTGGTAAAATTCTCCCCCTCAATATGTGCATAGGATTTTTGAAATCATTTTTATCACATAGAGGCAAGAGTTCTTTTGAAGCACATCCACAATCACAAAATCCATTAAGAAAACCATTTGAAAACACAATCAAGGTACTTTATAATCTCTTTAAAAAACTTTTGTACCTCGATGGTTTTGCTCCCCCTCAATCTGTGCTTCGAGATTCGAAAGCGTTTAGCACATATGAGAGAGCAGCCTGCACAACTGAATCAAAATGATCAACTTTTATCAAATTTCATTATTAAATCACAAATTCTCCCCCGATCAAAAATATCAAATCCTTTGAGATTTTGGATCCCAAGTGATTTAATTCGGTTTAGAGAACATGGGAGAAAATGTGGCCTTGTTTAAATACTCATCTGGTTTTTGGATAAATCCTCCTCCTCAACATGTGCATTGTGTATTTGAAATCGTTTGGCACATGGAGGCAGGAGTGCCTTTGAAGGACTAAAATCGATTCCATTAAAACAGATTTGAGATTTAAATCACGATCTCTCCCTTGATCAAGAATTTCAAATCAATTAGAATTTTGGATCCTGATTGATTTAAATCATTTAGAAAGTTTGAGGGAAAGACGTGGCAAGATTTAATTTTGAAAAAATGATAGATAAGGACCAACTCTAGACATTAAAGATTGTTAGTGTTAGGTATGATAGTTTTTTAAACGATCTTTAAGTAAAATAAAACAGTTTCACAATCAAACAAGAACAGAAAAAATTTCATTTTGTAAGATCTTTGAGTTTTAAAGAAAATCATACCATGACATAACATTAAATCTTTAGATCACCACTTTATTTCGTACAAACGGACTTGATAGATGAAATATCGTTTTGAAAATATTTAAGTTAAAATCACTCTCCCCCTCAATTGATGACCGAAGTCTATAATTGAGTGACTTAGATTTTGATAAAAATGAAGTCCGGTGATTTTCAAAATTTAGTCCAATTTATTTTCAAAAACAATATTTTCCATTTTCAAAACAATTTTATTTTATCAAAAATTGTTTAAAAATGGTATCCTGCACAAAGATAAGTTAGGTGGTTGAGAAGCTTCCGTTGTTGCTGTAGGGCTTGGAAGAAAACCGTCTGCAGATGCAGTGAGACTTCTTCTTACGTTGCATTTTGAATGCCAACTGAGGTCCAATTAAGCTCCGTTTCTTCAATCACTTAGAAGAAAACCATCTGCTGATGCAGTGAGACCTCTTACGTTGCATTTATGCCAACTCTCCATAGAAGTCCAGTTAAGCTCCGTTTCTTCATTTGTCAACCCAAGATATCGTTACCCTTTCCTTTCGGCATCCAATCATCTTCAATTGTGGGATCCGGATCGGGAACATTCTTTTATACCAATATACCTGCATACGTTAGTGAACACACATACAAATATATGGTGGTCGACAACACCCAAACAACAATCGACTAATAAAAGTCAATCCAACATATCAATCAGATCATGTAAGGTATGGGAATAATGTGTTTCTCAAACTCTAATCATCTAAACCTAACAATCATATCCTAGAAACCTAGTCCTTCAACATAGGCAATTATATTTTTACAGATAAGCACGTAGGATAATTAAGAAAGTCCGTTAGAAGATATAAATTTGAAAACATTCTCCCCCTCAATCAATGACTTATTTTCTGAAAAGATTAAAAGCGCTGAAGTCATTGATTGAGTTTTCAATTTTCACAAAAACTCTGAATCTGATAGATTTACAAGCAACTCATTTACCACCATTTTAGAAAACAACAAATATTTTTCTGAAGAATTATAGACGGAAAAACATTTGTGTAGGAACAGCAGTCCTTCGACATACTTTCCTTGTTTTGTTTTTAGGATAAGTGCACGAAATATTTTGAAAATAGATTTAGCGCAACACTTTCCTTCCTTTAAAAGAACGGGTTGCTATCTGAAATAATAGCAAGCCATATTTTGAAGCGCGGGTTACAGTCTGAAATAACTGTAAGCCATAGTTTGAGACATGTTTTGGAAAAGAATATTTACACCTCCTGCTCGAACTTCATCTATGGTCCCGTGCCATTATTGAATGACATTTCTAAGACCGTAGATGTTATCGATACCAGAAGACATGTCATAGAAAAACATATTTTTGGTAATTTTTGAAATTTTCTGATTTTTATGGTTTTTGAAGGTTTTATATTTTTCTATTTTCTTTTTGTTGGTTTTATAATTTTCTATTTTATTTTTGTTGGTTTTATATTTTTGTATTTTGTTTTTCGAATAAATATTTACAAGGATAGAATAGATGATATAGTTAAAGAAGATGATGATACGAGTACCGAGATAAGGATATCGAGCAGCACGTCGTAGAAGATAGAAGTCATCAACTCTTAAACATTCACCACCAAAGCTTCCAGGGCTCTTGAATCGAAGAAAGAAATTGAACCATCTGAAAGTGAGACTCTGGCAGCTTCCCCCCAAACCGAAAATCCTTAAGATGAGCAGATTCGAAGCTCTATTTCAAGCTTGCTTTAGCCAGGTGCACAAGGAAGCACACCATTATCGTAAATCCCGCTGCTCCTTTTAAGACCGATAATCGAGAATCTCCGTTCGGGGTTATATCATCCATAAGAACATCAACGTATCATCCC
This sequence comes from Chrysanthemum seticuspe, assembly GCA_019973895.1. Classification (NCBI taxonomy): domain Eukaryota; kingdom Viridiplantae; phylum Streptophyta; class Magnoliopsida; order Asterales; family Asteraceae; genus Chrysanthemum; species Chrysanthemum seticuspe. The sequence goes on from BPTQ01000007.1 coordinate 51,493,023, forward strand.
ACACATAAATAATCTTCTCAAATTTCATAACCACTGAAGTCTGAAGTGATCCATTCCAAAAGGTGTCAAGAGAGCAATTCCCCCAAGTAGTTGAATTGTTGCAGTCAGCCTCTTTGTATAATGCTCTAGAACTCTCCCAAATACACTTCATGAGGGGAATGAAGAACACCTTCCCATGTTCACATTTTTCTTCCCTGATGAACGTGTATGAAGCTCAAGAACCCGAAGTACACCAATATCCAAGAACTCTCCCGAATACACATCAAGAGGGTAATGTAGAACACCTCCCCTATGTTCACATCTTTCGTCCCTGATGAATGTGTATGAAGCTCAAGTATCCGAAGTATACCAATACACAAGGAATGAATAACTGATAACATTGAAGAAGCAGGCCAAGTCACTGATTATCTCTACGGGTGACAATCTCTGCGGATGTCAACACCGGAATAAGTGATTATATCTCTGAATCACTGATTAAGCACTCAAGTGAAACAGCTGAGCATCCCCAATGTACACAATCTCTCTCCCCTGATCATTGCGATACCATCGAAATCACCACACACTAGTGTACCTCTTTTATCTTCAGAAACTTTTTCTAACATCACTTCCCCCACGTAGTTGGAATAATAACACTTAACGCCTTGATGAGTAAAACCTTGAGTTTCTCTGCGGTCATGACATTTGTTTTCCCGGGATATCTTCAATCACTTAGAAGAATTAAGTTCATCAAGTTTACTCGTCATGAGTCAAACCTTGAGTTTCTCTGCGGTAATAACATTTGTCTTCCCGGGATATCTTCAATTTCTTAGAAGTATTAAGTACATCAAGTTTACTCGCGTTTAGATGCTTGTCTCCTTCCCCCTTTCTAGTTTTGATACTTCAGAATCAGCAACTCTTTGAATGCCCAAATACTTGAAATTTGTTGAGAAGATCGCTTGAAGTCTTTGTGAGAATCAACATGCTGAATAATGTGAGCAAGTCTAATTAGAGATTAAATTTGACATATCACATTCCCCCAATTAGTGCTCTCCCCTAGACCGACAATCTTTTTGATAAATGCCCAAATTAAGAAGAAGTCTTTAGATCATTAAATGCAACACGTCTTTGGTCTTCTAACATATAGCAAGAAATGTAGAACAGACTGTAGACTCGACCTTCTTCAAGATTGTCCAGTTGGGGAATAGATAGTTAACATCTTCATTTCACCAAAAACACAAGAACATCACCAAAAAGCATCCTAATTAACTTACATCTTGCAAATCCCCTTAACTAGAATCCCTCCCAATCAAACAAGAACAGAAAGATGTTCATCAAGGAAATCAGCAATCAGGCCGCAATGAACACACGAAATGGTAACACCAAGCAAACAATCACATCAAACAAGAACAGAAGGTTGTTCGGAATCATCATGTTGATGTGCACGTGAAGCATTAACCGGAAGCACTTTGTCAATAAACTCATATCAGCTTGTGAAGATGTCAACTAACGGCTCTTAAGAAGAAACTCCATGTGAAGATTACCCGATAAGAAGAAGCTCGGTTCTTACATGAGTTTAGAGCCGTATGACCATTTAAATTCTCAAATAATAATCAACCATGCAGTAATTTCACATTTCTTCTCCCCCTCAAGAATTGCATACGGAGTTGCCATTCTTGATTAAATAAGTGAAAATCATCCGAATGCTATATTCACACTTCTCTCCCGCAAAATAAGCACATGATGTCGCCATCTTCATTATAATCGAGCAAGTGGAATGAGAAAACAATCAGTGGTAGCCCGGTTCACTTTATGACTGAAGCGCATGGAAAAAGCGTGAAGCATGTTGATGAGAATGGTCATTAATGAGAAGATTTCTCTTCTTTCGAAGACAAAGCGCACTGACACGTACACTTTTCTTTTCTTTGAGGAACGAGGCATGAACTGTTGTGTTCAAACGTCATAAGAAGATTTCTCTTCTTCGGAAGATAATGCGCACTGAAACGTACACATTTCTTTTCTTTAGAGTACGAGGCATGAACTGAAGTGTTCATACGTCATAATCTCTCTCTTTTCAGCTCTCTTAGCAAAACATGTAATCATCCCCATTATCATTCTGTAGGCTCTTTGTCGTGACAACTGATGGAGAAAACCCAATATGATGAATTTGACCCAGAAGTAAACTATCCCGAACTCGTGACTTATACTTGCACATATGTAACAAAGAGCGGTGCCGAGACTTCATCCTCCATTGAATCTCTAAGTACTCTATACTCTTCAACCAACCAACCATCAAGTATAAGACGTACATCACCTCTTGAAAATCCACAATTGAATGTGACACTGAGCACTACAACGTAACTCCTTAAAGTGATAGTTATTTTGAGATGATAAGAGCCCAATTCCCCCAAGTGGTAAAAGAAGAAGTAAAAGTCACCCAACAATAACTAGATTTCCATGTCTTCGCTTTTGATAATAAGCTTGAACAAGGATCATGAAGAATCTTCATCCATCCATCCCCTGATATCTTCAGATGCTAAGTACACTCGCCCGTGATAATTCACTTCAACCTCAAATAAATAATACTGAATTAACGCCGTTGTCACATCTTCTGGTTAACTGCTCAAATCTAGCCTTCTTTGACATTTAAATGAACTATGATAATGGTTTCATCCCGACCATGGTCAAAAACACATAACCCCGTAAAACCATGTAATAACCAAACTGTCATGATGAATATCCAAACACACATCCAATTTATGAAGTACACCCTTTTATCCATTCTTCGAAACAGATCCCGTAACACCAGCATCAGAAGACCCCGAGATATGCTTTCCTTTCTCCAAGATGGTTCCATCATCACGGGATTTTACAATTCTATAGTTTAAACCGAGAAATAGTTTCTTTCGCGGGATTTTACAAGACCAAGAATAAACCGTATGATAGTTCCGGAAATGCACTTTACAATTACCAGGATGTTTCCATTGTCACGGGATTTTACAAGTCTATGATTTAAACCGAGAAATAGGTTCTTTCGCGGGATTTTACAAAATCAAGACAAAACCGTAAACAATGTCAGCTTGAACTTGTTATGACAACTTTGGTTTCGGTGAGTAACTGTTTTAGGGTAACATGCAGCGGTTCATCAATAGTTCAAACACCAACATCAATAACATCATCAACCATCCAATCAACACATTGGTAAACACTTCATTCACGCATTCTGTCGGCTATTGTAGTGACCACGAGGAGAAGTAAACCCGATATGCCAAACTTGATCATGAAGTGAACTTCCCCAGATTTGTTACTTAAACTTGTACTAATCCACGTGAAAAAGAACCGGTGTACCCAATGTACAAAACCTCTTGACATTCTCAAGTGAGTGAGACACCGAAGTGATAGTTACGTTGTGGGTTAAATGAGAAAGAATCACAACCGTAATTAAATAGCCAAGTCTTTATCATCCTCAATAAACGCCCAAACAAGTCATCTTCGCGGAAGAGTGGAAAGGAAGAAGACGAAATAAGTAATCGCGCCCGAAAAACCTCACTTCAAATCCAAATAAGAAATACCGTACAAATAACCCCGTAGTCAACATTTTCCAATACACCCTTCAAGCCGTGACATAATATTTTTCGTGAAAAAGTATACACCAACGTACCAATCCGCATAATACATCAAATCACATAGCACAACAAATCTCACCATTGCACAACTCAGTGTTAAATTACTTCAGCCAATCTTATCGAAAATTCTCTTGAATACAATCCAAATTTATGAGAAGCTCATTTATTGTCATCCAAATCCAAACAGTCATACTAATTACCCAAACTCGTTCCAGTAACAAAAATTAAGCCTGATCCAACCCAAGTAGTTGGTCCAATTCAAATTTCACATAGCATTGGGTCCAATAGTATCCGGATCACATGACACACAAATTGCCTCGACACCATCAAACATGCAATTTCCCAATGAGGTACTCAGATAAATATCATGATAAAATTTGTGATTCATCACGAGGCCCAAAGTTGTACTAGATTTGAACAAAAGAATTTGTGTTTTAACACTCACGTTCATAAACGTTTAACACACACGTTCAGCCCAATGGAGTATTCAAAAGCGTTTAGATGTATTAGTGAATATCATAAACGTTCAGCCCAATTGAATAACATCCAATTCATGTGAGGGTCCAAGTCCATTCGCACGGCAGAACATGATCCATTCACGAGGCCCATACATGATCCATTCAGTTGTAGATACACACACAAAGTGACTCTAAAGTCACGGGTATTTAACGTCACATATACCACTAATCAACCCTAAAACACCTCACATATCTAACGCCCCCATCATAACAGTTTTACTCACATAATCCTTTCTCCAAACCAAACGCATCACACTTTCATCAACCCTTGAACGCCCACCTTTTGATCATCAGAATGCACACAAGAGAGGCACATAAAAACCCAAGTCTTCCATGTAAACAACTCGACATCGTCACAGAGATGACATGATGTCGAAAATGCCACAGGGATGGTTGAGTTACATCGAGACGCCATCAAGGACTTATCAAACATACACGGGTAGGTTTTCTTAATCATTTTGTTTGAGAGTCATAAACGAACCATGGAACCGATTTAACATATTTGTTAAAATCATTTCTATAATTCGTATATTGTCAAGTCATTGGATCAATGATGATTACAAACTTCGTGTACAAGACCTTTGGTTATGATGAGCTTTTGAGTACTACGAGTTTAGTGAGGCTGAGATCTTGTTATTATTTGAGTCGAGTCTTGGATTTGTGTTCCTGGATTAGATAAGACCGAACCATAAAGAAAAAGAAATTAACCATCATGTTATTTTCTTATCTTAGTGTTCGAAAAGTATAGATTGAGATCATGAGATACGGATATTGAATGTAATATGGTTAGCTAAAGTTTAACCCCGAATCCAAGGTGAGATGAAATCGTCATGATTTTGTCTTCCCTTTAAATGGTTCGAATATCAAGAGAAGCTTGTCTTCCAAAGGCTAGATCGATGATGTAGTAGTGGATATGGATCTAAAAGGATCTTTGAGATCTCATGAGAGATTCGATTCACCACAAGACTGAGATCATTAAGATTTCCATTTTCATTTTAGTTTAGAATCTGCTTGGACTTATGATGGTGGTAAACTGAGGTTCGAGTATTTTTGGAATTTGGTATAATGGTCATGGTCATAAAAGTTAACTCTTCTTCATCCTTTCTGTAAGTCGCTAGTCAAAATCATTGAGTCAAGTCGCTAGCCAAAATCATTGAGCCAACTCGCTAGCCAACTCGCTAGCCAAGTCGCTAAGCTAACTCGCTAGCGCAAGTCGCTAGTGCAAGTCGCTACCATGAGTCAATACTCATGGTAAGTCGCTACCAGTTTTTAAAAGAACAAGTCGCTAGCATAAAGCAATGAATCCGGACACATGTTAAGACAACTCGCTAGCAAGAAATTGACTTTTTTTTTTTTTTTTTTTTGAAGAGTTTTCCGACTAAGTTCCGACCACCTTCATACTAAACCCAGAAAAACATGCAGAAAAATGCTTCAATATTACCCTTTTTGACCACGTTAACGACCGGTTGACCACAAAAATATATTTCACTGATTTGGTACAAAAACACCGTCGCTAAAATGAAACAAAGACTGACTTGACAAAAAGTTAGGACAAGACAGATTTATGTTAACATAGACCACAGGACATTTTATTTTTGTTTTTTTACCAATAAAGCATACTAAAACAAGTATACAAAACTGTTTTACCACAAACAATAATGAACACAAAAATTTCAGATCCGAAAAATAAGGGTAAAAACAGCAGCTTCAAACCATAACACGAAAAAACCACAAAAATCAACAAGACACAATAACCTTGGCTCTGGTACCAATTGTAGGATCGTTATATTTATGTGTTTGATGATTCGGGTGGTCTTGGGAGATCAAAATACATGTTTGCCATAGTTAGAGAGAGAAGTAGAGAGTTGGGTGTTCTTGCTAGAGGTTTACTTCACAAATGTAGAATATTAGATTGAAAGCACCACCCCTTCCATGGATGGAAGGGGTATTTATACTTACAGACTCAACGACCTCCTATCGGCCTGTGGATCAGGGATACAGTGGGTAAAGACCCGTCCTTCCTCCACGGTGTTGCTCTAAACTAAACTACGCTACAAACTAACTAATAAACAACTTAATAACGTAAATAACGACAAGTCTACGAGCTAACTTATGCTAGATAACACTTGGGGTGACCGACACTTCACTATGGAATTTTCTAATTCCTAACATTTTGTGCCTCAGATTAGATCTTCTCTAAATCAAGTTATCAATTTCTAAGTCAAATGTATCTTTGCTAGTTAATCTCTATCATACCCGTCCATATAAATGTTATTGTTTTAATTCGATCATACACTTCAAAATAAAGGAAGAAAAGAAAGCTATATATGACACAAAACTTGATGGCATGATTCAGAAAAGTATGGACCGTGAAGCCAAAAAAGTTTCTAAAGAGGCAATTTAATGCAACAAAGCGACTTTCTTTCTCTCGAGATGGTTTTCACATTATTTTTTCTTTTCAAGAACTTGTTGTGAGCATGTAGTGGCTCAGTATGCGAATAATGTCTCTTGTAATTACGATATCTATGTACATTGCCAAGTTAATAATAAGTATTTATTTTCTATTGTTAATGCTCTTGCACTAGACCTTGTTGTGTATTAATGTTCTTTAGCAATTTAACCATAAGCTATCATATTAAAACTTCCAGTAAATATCAACTCATATGATTAGTTTATAATTGTTATTATTTTAATCTTCTAGTACATGTCACGTTCTTGTGATTTTCTTAGAAAATAACTTCAATATAAGTGGTTGTAAATAATTAAGTTTAATAACTTCTTTGATTCTATTAAATCCTATATTCTCCTAATTAATCTTCACTAATATGTAAAGCATTTGAGACTATTCCATAATTAGCAAGACATAAAAATTTAGACTCCTAAACTTTCTTGTTATGAAAAGATTTCAAAACTTCAACTTCATCAGTAACCTCAAATAATGTAACGATCATATTAATGATCAGATAAGTGATTTAAAGGGAAAAAAGTGTGTAACCCTCATATCAATACTTGTAATTGATGAAAGAAGTAATCTTATTCTGTCTTGTATTAGTTCAGGGACTAACTTTGTAAATTTGTAAGTTTCAGTTATGAAGAGTTTTATCTATTGGCCGGATTAGTCAAGATTGTCAAAGTTAAGGGACTGAAGCTGTCAAGTGAAGGAAGTTATAGAGCTAGGCTATATAAGCTAGAAATTGGGGGGTTTTCAAAACTGAAATTGGTTTATTCAATTAACTGGTGTTAATTGATTGTCTGCGTGATTAATTGCATGGATTTAAAAGTTTTTCCAAAAATGCCTAATTTCTTAAGAAAAAGTTAGTGTTTGGTATTTTGGGGGTTTTTTTCTCAAAGACTCGCTGGGTTGATTAACGTGGTTAATCGATAGATTGGTGGTTCGCTCTGTAGTTCTTGAGGTGATTTGGTTAGTTGTTTGTGGATCTTGGAGAAGATCTGATATCTTCTTGATTCTTGAAGATTGGAGTTGATGTTGGGTTTCCTTTTGTGTTCTTGACTAAGTGAATCAAGAACACAGAGGGAGTTCTTCCGCGATTTTTGTTGTTTACGTGCACTGTAACACCTCTCGCACCTTTCTCTTCTTTTGATTTTCTGTTTTATTTTCTTGCATAGTCTGCTGGAGGATAGGATTTGGATATTTTTGGAAGTTGAGATTGTTTGATTGTTGGTAGTTTTGTACTTTCAGAGGTGTTGTGGTGTTGATTTTTTCTTTCCATTGTTCTTATTTCTTTATTGTTGTTTGTTTGTTTGTGTGCGCCCTTGACCTACCACCTTGAGTGGCAAGGAAAGCTGGGAACTTCTTTCTCTGGCTTCCTTGTGTGTTTGATTGTTTTGTATTTGTTTTCATCATGTATGTACATAATTCTAAACATAATACTCCACCTGCTTTTGTTCATGCTTCTGAAGAAGAAGATGATGTTCTTGAACCTATTACATTAATAGGTAAACTGGATTTAAGTGACCCTCTGCATTTACACCATAATGATTCTGCCTCATTGACTGTGATTTCTGTTAAACTTAACGGTACTAAAAACTATAGTGTGTGGTCTTGTGCTATGTTATTGGATTTAGAAGGGAAAAGTAAGATTGGCTTTATAGATGGTACTTGTAAGAGATCCAATGTTGATGAAGTTTTGGGGAGGCAATGGGATAGGGTCAATGTTGTGGTCCTTGGTTGGATTTTAAATTCTATGACTGGGGAATTATTTTTGGGTCAAATTTTTCAAAAAGGGCCTCAGATGTTTGGAATGAATTAAAAGACACTTTTCATTGAGTTGATGGTTCATTTACATTTAATCTGCATCACAAAATTAACTCTTTGAATCAAAATGGGACAACTATTGCTGAGTATTTCAACAAATTAAATACATTGTGGAAACAATTTGATGCTCTTGTCAAGTTGCCTAGATGCACTTGTCATGCACCAGAAGACTTTAAAAAACATAACCAACTTATGAAGTTAATGCATTTTTTAATGGGTTTGGATGATTCTTACATGCAAATTAAAAGTAATATTCTAGCTAGAGATCCATTACCTGATGTTAAAGGTGCATTTGCTATTATCTCTAGTGAGGAGTCTCACAGAGTTATTGTGTCTGGTTCTAGTACTGGAACCTCTCAAAGGTCTCAGTCTTCTGTGTTCTTTTCTAATGTGGGGAATAGAGGGAATCTACAGAGGTCTCAAGCCTCTGTGGATGCTCCTAGACCTAGTTCTAGACCAAGACCTAATGATAATATAAGGACTGTTGGGGGTCCTTCTCTTATTTGTGAACACTGTGGTTTTAATGGTCATACTATAGTAAGGTGTTTTAAACTCATTGGATACCTTGCTGATTTTGGTAAAAAGAAAAATGGCCAACCCTCTAAAGAGAAAAAAGTTGTTAATAATTCTGTTGGGTCCAGTTTTTCCTCTGCTTTCTCAGATGAACAAATGGCTACTCTTATTTAATTGATTAATGAAAATTCTTTTTCTGGAAAAGCTGTGCAGGACAATGTGGCATGTACTTTTTATAACTCTAGTAAAGTCTTTAATGAAAACTTTGATAATTTGTTTTGCTCAAACAGTTAATTACACTCTAATCTTGTTAGTAAAGGTGTTATTACTGATTCTGGTGCTAACCAAGACATGACATATACTGCTAAGTATCTTGTTGATGTTGTTGATGTTTCTCATCTTAGAATCAAAGTTTCACATCCTAATGGGACAGAAGCTTTCATTAATAAGATTGGAAACATGCCATTAACAAACTACTTAACATTATATGATGTTCTGGTTGTTCCTAAATATTGTGTCAGTTTGCTATATGTTCATAAGGTTTCCAGAAATAGCAAGTTTATCATTGCATTTGATGAGGCTAACTGTTATATCTTAAATCAGGACTTGAAGGCAGGGAAAATTCTAGGGACTAGTAAACAGATTGGTGGATTATATTACTTCGACGGAAATCAAGGATAGAACCTTGAGAGGTATTCTGTTAATAATGTTTTTTTTTATCAAAATATACTTGGCACTGCAGGCTTGGCCATCCTGCAAAACAGGTCTTAAATGTTTTAAAACCAATTTTAGGTTTTATAATAAAGAATATGACATTGCTTGTGATATTTGTCACATGGTAAAGCAGACAAGAGAACCTTTTCCCTTGAGTGATCATGTTTCGAAACAGTTGGATGACTCACTTAGATTTATGGAGACCATATAAAGTCACTAGTAGGGATGGGTACATATACTTACTTAGTATTGTTGATGATTTTTCTAAGGCAGTTTGGGTTTATTTGCTAAAAGCATCAATTTTATAATTACGTTAAGACTCAGTTTAATAAACATGTTAAGTCTTTTAGGAGTGACAATGGGACTGAGTTTGTTAATCACTAGTTTACTAAGTTTTGTGAGCTGAATGACATTTACATCAGACCTCATGTAGTTATACCCCTCAACAACATGGCATTGTTGAGAGGAAGCATAGATATCTTCTTAATGTCGCTAGATCTCTTTTGTTTCAGGGAGGGAATCCCTTGAATATGTGGTCTGAGTGTATTCTAACTGCTATTAATTTGATTAAGAGATTACCTTTCTATGTGCTAAATGGAAAATCTCCTTATGAGTTTGTGCATGATATACCTCCTCCTCTTGAGCACCTAAGGGCTGTTGTGTATCTTTTTTTATGCTACCATTCTTAATAGTCATGATAACTTTGGAAGTAGGTCTGAAAAGTTTGTCTTAATTAGATATTCAAATTCTAAAAAGGTTATAAATTGTGGAGTCTTGATAAAAAAAAACAAGTTGTTTTTTCTGGAGATGTGAATCTTTTTGAAGATATTTTTCCTTTTAAACAAACTTTTTCTTCACAAAGTCAATCTGATCAAGACATAAATCATTGAATTTTTTCAATTCTTACCTTCTTAATGACCTTCCTGATACACCCAATGATGAGGAAATAAGAAAACCCATCCCTAAGAGGCATGACAGTCCACCTCCTCATCTAGGCAGTCCTTTTGAGTCTATGGGTGAGGATGTTAGGGGGCATTCTCATGACTTAAATGCATCTACTAGTGAGGGTGAGAGGTCTGCAGACCTTGAGGAAAATATAAATAAAGAAAATTATGAGGGTAATGAGTTAAACATTCATTCTCAGGAAGATAGTCATCAAGAATCAGGGTTTAGAAGGTCTTTTAGGCCTTCTGTTTTTCCAAAGAACTTTAATGATTTTTGTGGATTCCAAAGTCAAGTTTGGTTTAGAAAAATATGTTAACTATTCCAACTTAACAAAAGGAAATTATTGTTTTACCACTGTTCTTAATAAGCATACTGAACCTATAAATTTTTGGGAAGCATCTTAGCATAGACATTGGGTTGATGCCATGAATACTGAGATGAATGCTTTACATAGAAATGATACCTTTGAGATTTTTGAGCTTCATGGTGAGAGGAAGACTATTGGTAGTAAATGGGTCTTTAAGATCAAATAAAAGTATGATGGAGATGTAGATAGATTTAAGGCTATGTTAGTTTCTTAAAGTTTCAATCAAAAGGTTGGAGTAGATTTTGATGAAACCTTCTCTCCTGTTGTTAAGATTGTGACTGTTAGATGCTTAATTAACCTAGTTGTTCAAAATAATTGGACTTTGTTTCAATTATATGTTAATAATGACTTCTTATATGGTGATGTTAATGAAACTGCTTACATGTTTTTGCCTCTTGGTTATTATGATGCGCATGACGAGTTTTTAGGTTAAAAAAGAGCTTATATGGGCTTAACTCCTAGGCAATGGAATGCCAAGTTGACTGTTGCCCTTATTGAAAATGGTTTCTTGCAAAGCAAAAGTGATTATTCTTTGTTTACTAAGACTAGTGACAATGTGTTTGTGGCATTACTTGTTTATGTTGATGATATCATTGTTACTGATAATAGTTTGCATGAAATTAAGAATGTTAAAAGTTTTTTGAAAAGCAAGTTTATGTTAAGGATCTTGGGAAACTGAAATATTTATTGAGGTTTTAGAAACTAAAAAAGGTTTACGTTTAACTCAGAGAAATTATTGTCTTGATCTTATTGCTGAATTTGATTTACTTGCTGGAAAGCCTGCTTCTGTTCCTTTGCATCCTAATATTGCTCTGTCCAGTGAACCTACTGATAGTGATCCAAAATTGAAAAATGTTACAGAATATCATATGCTTATTGGTAAGCTTATTTACTTAACTACTACTAGGCCAGATATTACATATGCAGTTTCTTGTCTTAGTTAGTTTATGCAGTGTCCTTTGAAGTCACATCTGGATGTTGCATTAAATGTAATAAGGTACCTTAAGGGTTCACCAGGTAAAGGTTTGAATATAGAAAAAAGTATTAGTTCAAATATTGAGCTAAAAGCTTATTCTGATGCGAATTGGGCTAGATGTGTTGTCACTAGGAAATTAGTGATTGGTTACTATGTTTTTATGTGTGGGTGTTTAGTATCCTTGAAAAGTAAAAAACATAACACTATTTAAAATCCTCCACAAAATTCGAGTATAGAGCTTTAGCTTCTGTAACTACTGAAGTTGTTTGGATTCTAAAAATTTTAAAGGATTTAAACGGCAAAAATCTTTTTCCTGTTAAGGTGTTCTGTGGCAGTAATTTTGCAATCAAAATTGCAACCAATCCCATTTTTCATGAAAGAACAAAGTAGTTAGAAATTGACCTACATTCTGTAAGGGAAAAGATTATAGCTTGGGTAATTGAAACTGTTAAAATAAGCACTGCTAATCAAATAGAAGATGTTCTAACTAAGGGATTGTATACAAAACAACATAGTTTGTTACGTTCTAGATCTAATCTTATTGACTTATTTCAGAATGAGATTAAGGGAGGGAGATGAAAGAAGTAATCTTATTTTGTCTTCTATTAGTTCAGGGACTAACTTTGTACATTAGTAAGTTTCGGTTATGAAGAGTTTTATCTATTGGCTGTATTAGTCAAGAGTGTCAAAGTTGAGGGACTGAAGTTGTCAAGTGAAGGAAGTTATAGAGTTGGGCTATATAAGCTGGATCTTCTCTCATATCTCTCAGAACCATAATTCAATTATCTGTGATATTCTCTCAATACACAAACCCTCTCCTAAAAGCTGTTATAGTTGTGATTCATTGTTGTTTCATATTGGTCATTATAATAGAACTATTATCAAGATAGATAATAGATCCTCACCTCATTAGCAGTGGAGGATATTGGTTTGGTTTATTGATTTAGTTCTTGTGATTGATTATAACTGACTGAGATCAGTTAGTAGTATTATGATCTGGGTTTGTGATTGATTTAATATAGAACTTGGATTAAGATCCAAGATTTGTTGTTCGGTTTTAAATTTGTTCAGTAACATATACAATTGAAAAAAAGTTATTAACATACATTCAAATGTCAGTTATGAATTTTTAATATAAAAATTAAAGAACTAATGGTTTATGAAATAATAAAAAAGATACAACACAAACTAATTATACTTAACACACAATAGATTCATCTATCCAAGGTTCTTCTGGCCCTTGAACCTCACTCAGCCCCTCTTCGTGTGCAACATCAAAGAAATCAAGCTCTTGAGGTAACCGAATAACATTTTCTAGCCGCAAAATGTGTAACCAAATAAAATTTGCTCGCCGCAAAATATAGTCAGAGTACCCGCCGCCGCATTGCGCGGATACCCTGCTAGTTTTTCTTTAATGTAGAGTTTGTGTTACCCAAAAATGCATTAAGATCTTAATTTCCAATTTACAAATTGTTATACTCATATAGTATGGTTAAAATCATATCAAGATTGCTATTTTACAGTTACGTACATTGTTAATGACCACAAAGTTATGGTCAAATTTGAATAAAATTGTCGTTATTCTTAAGTCTCAACAACTCTATAAGTGTCCTGGTCGGTCTAATCAGGTTTTCGGATCGTGATCAGCCCTATATAGAAGTGTAAAATCCTAACTTTATCGAAAACATTTTTAGAAACTTGACTATGGTCTTATAAATTAGTTCAGTTTTTTTTTTGTTGATTTCCTTATATTGAGTGGTAATAATAGAAACAACATACAAACCATATATGTGGTAGTATGGCTCAATTGTAATTTGGCTTGTGTTTGAGATCAAGTTTATTCTAGGTTGCACCTGATTACAATTTAATATCAAGTCTTATACTCCCTCAAAATGCATAACTATTTTAAACTTTGTTTTGTCCATGCTCTATGTTGAAAACTTGAAACTACAAATGGGAGAAGGGTGTATGGGGGATCCTGAGAAACTTTGTATATTGTTTTTCTCACTACTCATGATAGTATCAAATATCATACTTATTTATCCTTTTCGAGGACAATTACATCTAAGTACAATAAGAAATGTTGTATATAGCAGCGAGGCATTGCCCAGGCGGTACCAAGTATGCCCAATCACTCCCATCAACCAAAGGTTGTGGGTTCAAACCTCACTAGATGCATGTGTGTGTGGGTGAGTTATTCACGTACAAAAAAAAAGCCTTGTAAATAACTAAGTGTAACATAGGCTCCCTACAATCTTGATTAAAATGTTTCCGAGTTATATAATAATGAAATCATATTCCACTCTCTCAACATTTTGACTGAGAGGATGCTTATGCATCACACACTAGGCCTATGAGGATAAGCTAATCCAAACCTATATGCATTCCTATCTAGATTACGTGTTACATACATGCCATGATAGATTTTGATGAAACAGTTACTCTAAGATACACATTATTACGGACAAATTTGCAACACAATGTGGTCACGTAATCAAGCAAAGCGATGATTACTGAACGGTATTGAAAGTCCAAATTTTAATTTAGAGTTGTTTTCTTGTTGGTATACAATCCCTCTAGTAGTCAAAATCATGGGAAAAGTTTCACGTTTCTCAGATGATAATAACAAAAGTTGTGTGAAATCTTGTCTAAAGTGCTCTAACAAAATTATATCAAAGATGCACAAAGTTATGGTAAAATTTGCTGCACTATGCTATTGCCACCCCAACCACTCTAAAATTACATGTGAATATGGTCACGTTTTCTAACAAGTAACACCTCGAAGATAAAATCTTGTTCAAAATATAAAGTTTATTTCCCCTTGTTGGAATACCAATCTCTCGACAAGATTTTTGTATGTTGTACAGAGGTTTTGTTCTAACAGGAAATACATTTATTTATTTATTTATTTTGTAATTGAAAGTAAAAAAAAAAAAAAGGAAATACTGTACATTGAATTGAATACTCTACAAGGTACATAAAGGTGAATACTAAAACTGGAAAACATTTAATTTTGAATGAGGTCTTATCTTTGAGATGCTAGATAATGTGACCAATATTCTTTTTTATTGTTGGTATACCAATATTCCTACAATGGTAGTATTATTTACTTTTGATCCTATTCACGTTTCTCAGCTGATAAAAACAAAAGTAATGTGAAATCCCGAATATATAATTTTCTTCAATTCTTATTATGCCCCAGGCCGAATTTTCCTATATAAAGGGCTTCTTTTGTCCATAATGTACATCACTCTTATTCTTATTCTTGTTTTTCTTCTTTTGAGTTAACTTGCCCAGTGCATTAGAAGCTCTCTTTTCTCAACCTCACATTTTGAGTGTTGTATCTGAAAGTCGATTCTCTTTTTTAGTTCTCACAGATATATATATGTCTGTTTCTTTCTTTTTTTCCTGGTCTTCCGGTTTCGGGGGTGTAGCTATTATTTGTACCCAACGAGTCTTTAAATTATGTAATATTTCTTTTTCTACCACTTGAGATGAAGAAAATCTTGGGCTTACATTAAAATGCTTCTTTAGAAACTTTCTGAGCCTCAGATTCGATCTTTTCTGAATCAAGTTATCAAATTCTAAGTCAAATATATCTTTGGTAGTTATTCTTCTATCATACCCGTCCTTATAAATCTTATTGTATTAATTCGAGGTTACACTCTAAAATAAAGGAAGAAAAGAAAGATAGATATGACATAGAACTTGATGGCATGATTCGGAAAAGCATGGACTGTGAGGCCAAAAAGTCTCTAAAGATGCAATTTAATGCAAACACGCGGCTTTCTTCCTCTCAAGATGGTTTTCATCTTATTTTTCATATAGTGGCTCAATAGGCGAATAATGTCTATTGTAATTGCTATATTTATGTACATTGCTAAGTTCCTATAATAAATTATAAGTATATATTTTCTGTTGTTAATACTCTGCACTAGTCCTTGTTGTGTATTAATGTTGTTTACAAATTTAACCATATGCTATCATATAACTTCCAGTAAATATCAACTTATACGATTAGTTTATAACTGCTATTATTTTTTTTTTGAAACGCAAAATATATATAAAAAGCAAAGGGCATGAAGATACAAACAAAGACATCCACTATAACAACAAGATGATTAAAATAGTGGACCCTAAAAAGAAATCATTAGACAAAAACTAAAAGGAAAATACAACCAAAATTACTAGTACCAAATGCTACAACCACAAATCAAAAAAGTGTAGCATCAATATCTCGTGGATGACAAGGCCCATTAGAGTTAAAGACCCAAATACAAATTATCCAAAAGAACCATGCTGCAGGTAGAAAAGGTAGAACAGACACCACCACTGACCCTTCAGCCAATGCTCAGCTGAACATAGCTTCCAAACTGTATCTCTCAGCAACTCTTCAACCTTAAAAACTTTATAAAATTTTATCTTCAAACACGACATTTAACTAGATCAAAAAGCCATTGTTGCCAATTTATTTCACTTTTCTTTCCGGATCTTCTCACAATCCACTCGAAACTTTTAAGTTGAATGTCTTGAACTATTTTATTAAGACTTGAAGCTTTCCCTTTAAAAACACGCATATTTCTTTCTTTCCAAATGAAGTACCCGGATGTCCAAATTACCGCTTGCCACATTTTGGATGAATGACTAGGAACATTAGAATTTCCATTAGACGAAAATAATTCCGCAATGGAAAAAGCATTCATATTTCCAATCTTCCACCAACTATAGATTCTTTCTCACACACTCATAGCAAAATTACACATAACCAAGCAATGAGAACACGATTCCCCCATGTCATTACAAGAGGGGCATAATAAGGAGTCCAAATCAATACCCCTCTTGTCCAACTCTTCACGAACCGGAAGTCTCCCTTTTAGAGCCGTCAATACGAATATAACTGCTATTATTTTAATCTTCTAGTACATGTGACCTTGTGATTTTCTTCCTATCTGGGAAAATGTTCATTTATTCTTAGAATTAAATGTAATAAGTTCCTTAATTCAATTAAATCCTGTATTCTCCTAATTAATTTTTCTTTAAATGTAGAGTTTGGGTTACCCAAAATGGCATTAAGATCTTTCCTTTTTACAAATTGTTATTCTCATATAGTCTTGCCTAATCTACGACGTTACAAATCAAATGGTTATGGTTAAAGTCATGTCAAGATTGTTATGTTACAGTTACTTACATTGTTAATGACCACAAAGTTATGGTTAAATTTGTATAAAATTGTCGCTATTCTTAAGTCTTAACCACTCTATAAGTGTGTGTGAAAATAGTCGAGTTACACTTATTTAAACTTGTACTAATAATAACAAAACCATGTTCAAATTTTAAACATGTATTTTTATGTTCGCTATACCAACCAAACACTCAACTTGTGTGAGAAATACATGTTTCTTAGGTTGTGTTTGTTTTTCCTAAAAACCTCTTAATAACATCTTAATCTGACTCAGTGAGATGCAATCAGATGTTTAGATTAAAAAGTGTGTTTGTTTTTTCTTTGTCATTAAAAGGCAGTAAGACGCAATCAAGATTAAGAGTGTTTGATTTTTTCTAATCATTAAGAGGCGGTAAGAGGTAAAAATATCTTGTTGAACTAGATGTTAAAGAGGTGTCTTAACACCTCTTAATGTCTTATAACTTTTTTTTTTTTTTAATAATCTTTTAATACTTGGTTTTCCTTCCATTTTGTTTATTTTGTTCGCTTTCCTGTAAAATGTATGTTTAAGGAGAATCATCGCACCAAAAAAGATGTACAAGATAATAATAACTAGGATGATAATTCGTGTTAAAATGTGAAATCACAACCTAAACAAGTCAAGCCAACCCGGCTCGTTATAAAACGTGTTAATCGTGTCGACCACCCATTTAATCACAACCATAACCTGTTTATTATTGTATCGTGTCAAATCATATTTTGTAGCGGGTGAAAAATTTTCACGCCTAATTAAAAATTGTTAAGATATTTTTATTGTAAACATTAATAATCTAACACATTCAGATACTTTTACAAAACAAACACTTTTATATCAATCAGATTCAGATTTCTCAACCACTTATTCACATTAAGTTGGAATCAGATTCAGATTTCTCAACCACACATTCAGATTCAGATGTGCGAATCAGATTCAGATTCAGTATAAGTTATTTAGATAAATCAAAATATTTAACGATCGAATCTGATTTTTAATGTATCGAGTATAAGTTATTTAGATAAATCAAAATATATAAATAAGTATTTATTGTTCTGATATAATTGCTTTAAGTATATCTAAATCAACAATTTAGCTGCTAAAGAAGTGCTATACATATAACTAGTTATAATACCCGCGCACGCGCGGATTTTTATATGTTGTGTTTTTATAAGAATTGATTAGTAATTTATTTATTTTATATAGATTTGTAAATTGTTGATATATAAACCTTATGATTAATTTAAGACTAAAATACACCGTTGGTCCCTAACCTTGGCAAGGTGCATCGTTATGGGACAAAACCCGGCCTTCTCATCGCCATAGGTCCAAACCTTGGCCATTAAATGCCAGAATCGTCCCTTGACCAGGATTGGGACAGTCAAACCGATTTCCTTCGAGGGTATTATAGACCATTCACTTTTTTGACCCAACCTAGTTAAAATGTAACCCAACCTTCAACCATATATGTACCGGCTACGACCAAGAGTGAACCCTAAAATACAATCAACACACATTCTACCCAAAGCAAAAAGAAAAACAATAATGGCACAAAACGATAAGGGGAAGGCTTTGTTGAGTTCGTTGAGGAAAGTAGACTGCCCAAATGAAAAGCGTTTGGGTGTTAAGAAGGAGAAGGAAGAGGATGACATCTTGTTATCAAAGTTTAACGATTTGGGAGAAAGGATTAAAAATCTGGAAATTTTGTTTAAATATCTTAAGGAAATGAAGGAAAAGAAGGAAAACGATGATAGGGAGAGTTGTGGGTCTAGCTAAGTGTATGTTTAGATGATAGTAAACATTTGTAGTTCTTGAGAACATGAAATCGATGAATAAAATTTTGTGTTCTTATTTAAGTAATTGTGTTTGAAATCGTTTTGCATTTCTTAATAGGTTTGACTTACCTAAGTCATACCACAATAGTAAGTTACAATTTGTTGGTTTTCATAAGTTTGTTTGACTTTCGTAAGTCAAAATTCAAGATGTTACAATACACCATTGTCAATACATTGTTGTTTACTGCTAAAGCGTTTGCATTTTCAACCCGTGTTTTGAAACCATTGCCTTTAATTTTTCTGATACGGGGGTGTTTGGTTTTGCTGTAACAAATTTTGCTGATAAAAGGGGCCGTTTGGTTTAGCTGATACAAGCGGATGTTTGTTGATACATTATGATTTAGTGCTAAAGTATTTGCATTTTCACCACATCTTTTTAAACCATTGCCTTTGCTTTTGCTGATACAAGGGGGTGTTTGGTTTTACTGATTAAAGTTTTGCTGATACAAGGGCCTGTTTGGTTTTGCTGATACAAGGGCCTGTTTGGTTTTGCTGATATAAGGGGATGATTGGTTTTGTTGATACTAATTACACTAAAATACACCCAATATCACAATACAAGAACAGATTAAACAACACATAACCCAAATGATATTTTATCATTAATAAAGTCTGTTAAACATCATAACCAACTACATCAAATCTAATTTACATACCCTTCTTAGCAACCTATATTCCCAAAACTATCACCCAAAAGACCGCCTTTATCTACCCCATGGAAAACCAAAAATTCAGGCATTATGTTCAGCCTTTTTCTTAACAAACTCTTGGTTGAACCAAATACCTTCATCTGTTTGACCAACAATCTGTATGAGTTAGGCAAGTTGGTTTGTGTGCCTCGACTGGATTTTGGTCAGCGCATCCACACAGTCAAGCGCAATTCCACGAGGTCCCAGAGCTTGATTCTCTTCTATCAGCTCCCTACGCTTGATGATTCCTTTCTTCAGATGCTGAATGCACTGAAGAACTAGCTTCCTCAGAATCCCTTCTTGGGCAGCCTCTTCTTCAAACCAGATAGCCATACGATCATTCAAATTTGGCGAATCAGCAACCTCCATGAGTTCGTTTAAAATGGGGAAATCTGCCATTGGAAAATTGTTTATGTGTGGAAAAAGTGGTAGATGAGTTTATCGTTTGGTGTGCACTAGTTAATATCGTCTCCGGTAAGAGACGGCCAAGGGTCTAATAGTTACTTTTTTTTCACACTCGGTCCCTGAATTTGTCTTGGTTGCCATTGTCATACTTAAAACTCCCGCCCAATAATCACTTTAGAATACACAATTGGTCCCTCAAGTTGCCAACTTACGTAAAACCATTAGAAGTTTGACTTTGTTAAGTCAAACTTCTAAAACATATCAAATTATCAATTCACTCCAAAACAAATATTGACTAATGGTTTTGCAATATTGACTTTACAAAGTCAAATACCATTCTATATATTATTGAACATTCCACTAGCCATCCTTATCATCAAACTTCAAATATCATTATGCCTTTTGCACTTAATCTTCCAAAGGTTTTCAATCCTTCTGACATTACGACTCTCTTTCACAGTTAACCCATTCACCATTTTCAAGTATTGACTAACTAAAGTAAAATGGAAATGCAGTTTTACTTGCTACAATCAAATTAAAATGCTAAATGAAAGTTTGACTTTCGAATGGCAAACTTTCATCACCTACAATACGCACAAACAACAGCATATGAACAATCTAATTTTAAGCAAACCATATAAACAATTACTGTACAAAATTACCAAAACTATTTTGCAACATTAATTGTCCAAGGTTATTCAACCCAAACTTAAACTACAACCAGTCAAAGAAATCTACCACGGCTGTGGGGGAAGCTCGGTGGAGTTTCAACAGCTTCCTAGCCAACTCCCAGTTGTTCCTGGTATTTTCATTCCCATCATGACTCCTATCGCTTTGCCTGATATTGATTGTCTTTAGCGACCGAGAACACGCAAGTATACACTTTATTAACGTTATTTCATGCTCTGTTCTGGGAAAAGCTCGAAACACCACCGTCTGTAGCTGGCCATGGCTGAATGTGTTTCTGTCTACAACAGTGGAAAATTTTTGCAATGGTAGATCACTAAGCGTGTTTGCAGCCTGAAAAATCAAATAGTGTTGAGATACACAAACATGGCAATTTAGGAATGTTTTATTTGATACATATGCATTACAGCATTACACTTACTCTGGTATCCAGCATTTTCAAATTCGGAGATGACCGAATCATTACAATGGTGAACGCTACCATAACACTATTCCCAAAATCGACATCGGACAACTTAAGGTTAATCAGGGAAACAAAGGGCACCTTCATCCTAGGATTAGCTTCATGTATCAACTACAAGAAGTTTTAATGATTAAATTTCATTACTGTTACACATCTCTAATACATTGTGTTGGGTTCAGTAAATACCCAAACCCCTTAATCTAGGATTTGAATAGAAAATAACCTAAGTGTTTAATTCGTTAAACACTATCAGGTCACTGAGTGCATAGTCTCTCAGTGAGCCATCTTCAGGTTACTCAGTACGAGGCGAAGAAGAAGCCTCTCCACTCAGCAAGGCGGAACTTACTGGGTGAAGACTAAGTCAAGAAGAAGATGGTGGATTTAGTGAGTGATGACAATAACTCACTGAATCCCTAAGACTCCTCTCCAACTGTTAGCACTGAAGACAAACTGAAGGAAGAGACTGAAGGCTTTGAAGACTGAAGAATGAGCGGGACTAGGCGGGAAAAGTTTACCCAGATAAAACTAAGTCCCCAAGTGCTTTACCCAGATAAAACTAAGTCCCTATCTACTAAAGCCATATCTTCCCATTTATAGTAAGCGGTGATACTAAAGGATTCTCTGTTAAGGAAAAAAGCTTCGCCGCCTGACTACTAATAGCAAAGTAAACAGTAATCGAATATATCTATATTCGTGATTACTGTGATCCATGTGTTTGTCTTCTAGGTTAAAGTTAAAATCATACTTGTATAAATAGCATAAGAAAATGAGTGAAAAGTTTAAGCTTGTAAATTGTAAAAACACACACACACAAGCCAACTTTTCACTCTTCCAAATACAACTTTATCCTTGAGATAGCTCAGTAGGTTCTAAGAGTTGTGCTCAGACTTAGCTTGAGCTTAGAGAGGAGTCACCCAAACTTTGTCATTTCAATCCCAAGTACTATTCCGCAAGTACTTGGGTAACGTATTCTTTTGATTTATTTCTAATAAGAATATGATGTTGAAAATTACTTTGTGTGTTTTACTTACGTTAATTTCAGTCATTATTCACTATTAAATTGTTTTAAGTACTTAATTGCTTTTTAAACTATAGTGAATAGGGAAAAACACATTGTTAAATTATAAGTTGTAAAACTGAAATTGTTCTTACCGTGCAATCACCAAAATCCAATGTAAGGGTCTCAAGATTTTGAAGTCTTGTCAAGTAAAAGATATCGGATGTTGTGATTGCCGTCACAACATTATAACGACCTAATGAAAAATGTAACTTCTTCAAATTCCCAAGTTTTGCAATATCCCATAGTCTCATCTCATTTGTACTAGGACGATTCATTTTAAGAGATTCAAGTGAGGGACAACCAACAATAAAGTCCCAAACTGTACCGCTTAGAAAATTGACATGAATCAACTCTAAGCTCAATAGATTTGGAAAGCCATGAAAATATTCCAAAGTAGCCATAGCACAAACATGAAGTACCAGATGTTTCAACTCACTACGAGAGTAAAGTTGGGTTGGGAACGTAACTGGGTCACCATACCAGTTTGTAATAATCAGCTCCTCAATTCCATTGTCACCCAAAAACAAGAGACACTCATGATTCTGTTCATAATGAAAGTTGTCTATTCCAATAATTGATCTTGGCTCTACAACGAAGACAAACTTTCTTATTGGACCCATAAGCCGATTTAAGAATCCAGTAACAAGCCTCCCATCAAACTCGTATATTAAATAATGAAAGAAATCCTCATCAAGTATGACATCGGTGAGCAAAGTCTGTTAATACAAATATCGTCATTAAACGTTATTTATATTTTTGATCTTTACCTAAGTTTTGTTAACGACAAAAGTAAATTTAATTTTCATAAAGCTTAAAGCTTGTCAAGTTTAATAGATATTAAAACAAGCTTTTTCAAACAATATCTTCATCATTTAAGCATTTACATTGTGACTAATCATATCTTAATATGAGTCTAAGCATAATGTATGATAGTAGTTTTTAGAATGTTTTAGTTTCTTAAAAACTAAACATTACTTATGTATTTATATATTTCTAAAAATAGGAAAAACAACACATGACATCATGTGATGTATCATGGAAATCATTAGAAGATTTCATTAGATATTTTGTGTAGATTTGTACTCTTCATATCTTACACAATCTTACATAGATATGGTTGACTTTGGCAAGATCTTGATATCTTGCTGTCAGACCCCGGCGGCACCAAAATATATAACGGACGGAACCCTTTCAAGGGGTCCGCCGTCCGTGGTGCCTGCTGATGGTTTTGGCTATAAATAGCAAAGCCAAACAAAGTAGTTTTTCATCCCTTTCTATCATACTCTCTTACATATCTTCTCTCTAACCTTTCTAACTCATTTTCATATCATATTAGTGATCTCTTTTGTAGCAAAGAAGATCAAGTCACATTCAAGCTTCAAACGAGAAGTTGGAAGTCTTGTTTGTTTAGTGTTGTATGATCTTGTGTTGATTCATACATCATTGTTACATTAACCCATCATAATCTTGTGAGTATGAGTGGTTAGTATTTTAGTCCTCAAAATACATTGTGTGTGGGAGTAGTTGTACCCTTGGAAAGAACTCGACATCTAGCTTAGTGTCGGAAATAGTGTAAGCGAAGTGTAAAGGTTTCTCCGCCGGTGAAAGGAGCTTGTTGACTAGTGAAGTTAAAACTCTCGAGTGTGAGACTCTGGGAGTGGAGTAGGGTAAGGAAAAAGAGTCCTTGTAGACCGAACCACTATAAACAACTTGTTGTGGTTTGATCATTTATTTCCTTATTTACTCTTTACATATTGCTTGCATATTTCATTAACATATCTAAGATCAATATCAATTGATCTTTCAATAAGTTTCAAAACAAAGTTTTTAATTGGTAAACTATTCAACCCCCCTTCTAGTTTTCTACAATTGGTATCAGAGCCTCGTTGCTCAAGAATTTCTAAAATAATTTGTATTTTATAAACTTGAAACGATCCATGGATTATGAAAACTTTAAAGAAGGGAAATCTATGCAAAGACCACCACTCTTTGAAACCAATGGATTTATCGATTGGAAAAACCGTTTTGAAACATATGTAAAATCAAAAGATATAGATCTTTGGTTTGTTATTGTTAAAGGGGATTTTAGTTCTACAACAAAGGATATTTCTGTTGATGAACAAAAGAAATTAGTTGCTAAAAATAATGAAGCTAAAATGATGCTTTATAATGCTTTACCTAGAAAAGAATATGAAAGAATTTTTATGTGTGAAACCGCCAAAGATATTTGGGAATCTTTGATTGTTACACATCAAGGTAATTCACAAGTCAAGGATAACAAAATTGATCTTCTTGTTCAACAATATGAACAATTTGTTATCCCTGAAGATGAAACCATTGATTGTGGCTTTGCTCGCTTTAATACTATTATTACATCACTTAAAGCACTTGATGAATCTTTTCGTAGTAAGAACTTTGTCAGGAAATTTCTTAGAGCACTCCATCCCAAATGGAGAGCTAAAGTGACCGCTATTGAAGAATCAAAAGATCTCTAAAAAATGTCACTAGACGAGCTAATCGGTAACCTCAAAGTACACGAAATGGTGATTGAGAAAGATTCGGAGATCATCAAAGGAAGAAGGGAGAAGATCAAATCCGTTGCTCTAAAAGCAAAGGCGGAATCAAGTGATGATGACGAATCTTGCTCCGGTAGTGAAGATGAGGAGTATGCCATGGCCGTTAGAGACTTTAAGAAGTTCTTTAGAAGAAGAGGAAAGTTTGTAAGACAACCTCGAGAAGAAAAGAAGCCATTCCGAAAAGATCGGGATGACAAAAAGGGTAAAGGTGAAAGAAAGTATTTTAGATGTGGTGATGCAAGTCATCTCGTAGGAGAATGTCCCAAGCCACCTAAAAGCAAAACTCAACGAGCTTTTGTAAGTGGTTCTTGGAGTGATAGTGAAGATGATGAAGAATCAAGCAAGAAAGAGATCGCTCTAATGGCACATGAGTCAAACGAGGTACTTTCCGACTCTTCTTATTCTTCTATTGATGATGACACTTTGCAAAAACAATATAATCAATTGTGTGAGCTAAGTCTAAAAATCATAACTAAAAATAAATTTTTAAAAACCAAAAAGGAATTTTTGGAAAATGAAGTTTATGAGTTAAAAGAAAAAGCAAAACGATTAGAAAAAGGAAAAGCAAATGACGATGGTTGTAAATCATGTCAAGAGCTTAATCTTGAAATAGAAAAACTAAAGCTCACACAAGATGTTCTAATCGAACAAAATTCTAAATTTAAAAGGTTTAACAAAAACATCGCTCTTGCCGATGAAATAGTTAAAATTCATAAAACACCAGGAGACATGAATGGGCTAGGATTTAATGAGGTATTAATTCCAAAGAGTCAAAACAAAACGGCCGAAAAGGACGAACAATCTGTCAAAACTGCTGCAGTACAGCACGGACCAGACGGACCCAAAATAAGGGTTCCGTCCGTTGAACAAAATGGTGCCGTGGGTACTTCAGCAGGACAGAATGTTTGTAATACGGACCGTACTGAATTTGTCAAAGTAACAAAGAAAACCAAGGATAGTGCTAAACTGAAACCAGCTGTTACATCAGGAATAGGACTTGCTAAAAATGAATTTAGATAAAAAAACTACTCAACAATGATATAAAACACCTTTTGCCAAATGCCCCTTTCCTAAGAGCAACCATAACGCACAACCCAACTACCAACACAACGGTTGGAATCAAAACTTTCCTAGACCATATCAAACTCCAGATTACAAGTCATGGAACTCTTACCCATCGTTTCCGTACATGAATCAAATAAATGGTATGTTTAACCCAAACGGACCCATGAGATATTGGGGACCAAATGTTTGAGTTATTTGTTTCTTAGGTATGCTTGAAAGTTGGATTGGAACCCCGATGAATGGATAAAAGATAGTGGATGCTCACGGCACATGACGGGCAACAAAAGTCTCTTCTCATCATACCAAGAGTATGACGGAGGTAATGTCACTTTTGGTAGCAATATCAAAAGCAAAATCATTGGCAAAGGTATGATCGCTCATAACTCCCTAACTATTGAAAATGTTGCTCATGTAGATAGGTTAGGATTTAATCTACTTAGTATTAGCCAATTATGTGATAAAAAGTATAAAGTACTATTTGATGAAAATGGTAGTAAAATACTAAAAGATGGTATCACCATAGCTAAAAGAGTTAGGAAAAATAACATATATGTCATGAAAATAGATAAAACATCTAATGACAAACTTTGCCTTACAACATTAGATGATAGCTCATCTCTTTGGCATAGACGCTTAGGTCACGCTAATATGAGACTTATACAAAACCAATCTTCAAAAGAGCTAGTTAGGAATTTACCAAAACTATAATATGACCAACACTTTTGCGACGCTTGAAAAATTGGTAAACAAACCCATAGTAGTCATAAATCTAAAAATATGGTGTCCACATCTAAGTGTCTAGAATTATTGCATATGGACTTGTTTGGTCCATCCGCTATAAGAAGCTACGGAGGCAACTTATACACTTTGGTCATAGTAGATGATTACTCAAGGTTTACTTGGACGTTGTTTTTGAAAACTAAAAATGAAGCTTTTGATAAATTTGAAATTCTTAGCAAGAGAATTCAAAATCAACTAGGCGTTAAAATTGTGTCGATCCGAACGGATCATGGTCGTGAATTTGACAGCGAAACTCAATTTGGAAACTTTTGTGATACAAATGGTATAACACATAACTTTTCGGCTCCACGAACACCTCAATCAAATGGAGTAGTAGAACGTAAAAATAGAAGAACAATGCTTAATGAACAAAACAATCCTCAAAAGTTTTGGTGTAACGCGGTTGAAACTTCTACATATATTTTAAATAGAGTCTTAATCCGTCATTTCCTAAACAAAACACCATATGAGCTTTATAAAGGTAAAAAGCCAACTTTAGGATATTTTAGAGTTTTTGGTTGTAAATGCTTCATTCTTAATACTAAAGATTATCTCACCAAGTTTGACCCAAAGTCTTATGAAGGTGTATTTCTTGGTTATTCTCAAACTAGTAAAGCTTACATTGTCCTAAACAAAGAGACAATGATAGTCGAGGAATCGATGAACATAACATTCGACGAAAGTCCACCTTCCTCTAAGACATCACCTTTGGTAGATGATGACTTAGTTAAAAGTCAAATGATAAAAAGTCAAGAAATAATTAATAATAACAAGGAAGATGAACCATTAAATAAAGAGATTGTAAACATCAAAGAATCTAAAAGTCATCCTTTAGAAAAGGTCATAGGACAACTTAATCAAAGAACCTTAAGGTCACAAGCCCAAAATCAAAGTAATTATTTTTGTTTTGTATCCACCATTGAACCGAAAAACATAAATGAAGCAATAAAAGATGAATCATGGGTAATTGCCATGCAAGAAGAGTTAAACCAATTCGTTAGAAATGATGTTTGGAAATTAGTTCCAAAACCCAAAGATCAAACTATAATTGGAACGAAATGGGTTTTTCGAAATAAAATGGATGAAAATGGTATAGTATCTAGAAACAAAGCTAGGCTTGTTGCACAAGGTTATAATCAATAAGAGGGGATTGATTATGATGAAACTTATGCACCAGTAGCTAGACTCGAATCTATTAGAATATTACTTGCTTACGCATGTGCTTATGACTTTAAATTATTTCAAATGGATGTTAAAAGTACATTTCTTAATGGGTTTATTAACGAAGAAGTGTATGTTGCTCAACCTCTCGGTTTTACCGACTTTGAGAAACCACATCATGTCTTAAAACTCAAGAAAGCATTATACGGTCTTAAGCAAGCACCAAAAGCTTGGTACGACCGACTTAAGACTTTTCTTATTGATAACAAATACACTATGGGAGTAGTAGATAATACTCTTTTTACCAAGAAAAAGGAGTCACATATTATCATTGTTCAAATATACGTTGATGACATCATATTCGGATCAACTTGTCAAGAGCTATGCGATGATTTCTCTAAAATCATGCACGACGAGTTTGAAATGAGTATGATGGGTGAATTAAATTTCTTTCTATGACTCCAAATTAAACAACTAGAAGATGGAATATTTTTTAACCAATCTAAATATATAAAAGACATGCTTAAGAAATTTGGTCTTGAAGATTCCAAACCAACTAAGACACCCATGTCCTCGGACACTAAACTCACCAAGGACGAGGAAGGTGAATCCGTAGATAACACTAAATATAGAGAAATGATTGGTAGCCTACTCTATCTTACGGCTGGTAGACCCGACATTATGTTTAGTGTTTGTCTATGTGCTCGCTTTCAAGAAAACCCAAAGGCATCACACTTAGAAGCCTTAAAAAGGATTTTTGATACATTAAGGGAACAACGTGTTTAGGATTGATGAGTGTCTAAATACTCATCATTTTTGTACTGTATAGACTGCAAAATCATCTGAAAACACTCAGAAACACATCATAATGATAAAAATATCACAAATCAGTGTTTTATGTGTTTTAAAAGCAAAAATATCAAAATCAGATGAAAAACGTATCAAATTTGCAAAAATTGCAGTTTTAGTCCCCCAAGTTTCAAAAATTGTC